>JAOXNR010000031.1:3768581-3820021 GCA_028571225.1 Parsonsia alboflavescens
AAACTTATATAATAAATATATTATATTATATAATATATAAATAAATTATTATTATATATATTAAAAGCTCTTTTAAGTTCGCGAGCCTAAATGAACGAATATATAAGGGTTCAGTTCGGCTCCTTTAATAAGAGAGCCAAGCTCGAGCCGAGCCCAAGCCCGTTTAAGACGAGTCGAATTCGAGCTTTCACCGAGCCGAGCTCGAACCGTTCCCGAATAGTCTCGTCTCATTTACATTCCTATTTGTATCAATTGAATATACTTTATAACCGTTTATATTATTTATAAGTGTTATAACCATTTATATTATTTATAATTATTAAATACTATTTAAGTTTTAGCATCAAAATCCCCGATAATGATATATGACTATTAATAAAATATAATACTAATTGTTGTCTAATATCAGGGTTTTTGTAAGGAAAATGTGACTCCGAAGGAAATTTAAGTTGAAAAACTACAAATATTACATATAATATAAAGAGTTACCATTACATATTTAATGTCAGACAATTCAATAAAATACATGTTACAATCATTTATTATTATTTAGTATTTTTTTATATAAATATAATTTAAATTCATGTGATAACATTTCTGAATTATGATATATGTCATGACAATGAATAAAAGTCAAGGTTAATTGGTATGGAAGATAATTCTCAATCAATATATATGATAGTCAATAGAAATTAAGGTCAATTGTTATCTAATGTCATTATTATTATTTTTTAAAAAAAGGATTATAATTTCAAGGGGCATTTGAGTCAAAAAATATAAAAGGTTTTTATTTATAAATATTTTGAAATTTATACTCTTGTATTTTTATATTAATAAAATTTTATGATTTCAGTAGTTTTTATGTTAATTTAAATAAATATTAAGTAATATAATAATATTTAATATTTATATTTAGTGATTTTGAATGCTTTTGAATTCCAGTTGGGATAATATACACTGATCACGTATCACACGGATTTAACATTAGTTCAATAATTAATTTATACCTTAATCTGTGTATAAATTCATAAATAAACCTATAAATTGGGACAGATTCATTACACTCTCAGAATTATAAAATCTTTAGATGTCTTTAAACCAAATCAATTTATAGATAAAAACAAAAGAAAAGGGAAAGGCAAAAATAAAGTAAAACTTCAATTTACTCAAAAAAAGAAAAGCAGGATTTGCATTTTGTCTGAATTTCGTTCTTTTAGGCCAAACTAATTCCAATTCCTAGTTCCCGTCACTCTCCTCTCTCCTAAAATTCTTCCTAGTGTTTCTAGTGCTCTAACTTTTCTTTAAAAAGCACTCCTCGCCTTCCACTCTCCATAAAGTCAAGCTGCGAATTTCGGAAACAAAAGCAAAAGATACTTGCTTTGCTCAAGTAACTATTCTTTCCCATCTGGGTTCATTTTATCTTTTGATGATCAACACGTTTCATGGTTCAATTTTTGTGTTTCTATTTCTTGAACTTCGATTGCTTTAATATTGGTGAAGCTCTGTTCTTTGATTGTTCATGGATTCTTTTCTCGTGTAAACATGCTAAACGAATTACTTTTGGGTTCTGTTCTTCAACTTGTGATTAACTTTTCAGTGTTTTTGTTCTGTTTGCAACTCTTGATTGATTTGCATCGATTCTAGTACATATGCTGTCTGGGATGATTGGTGACTGATCGTTGAGTGAATATCTTGACATCAGAAATATTTCAAATATTTATCGAGAAGAAATTTCTAATTCAAAAGAAAGAAACGGATTGTGTTGGTGAACCGTGGTATTTTTCTGTAGAATTGATGGGTATATTGTTGATGTGTGTCAGACTATTTACCTTTTAACTTTGATGTAGCTGTAGTTGTGTTGATGGGAATCTTGGATGCAGGACCTGCACAAAGAAGGTTAGAAGGTATCCAGATGCTTAAATTAGTACAGGGAGAAAATGGGAAAAAGATAGGGAGAGAGTAAACTTATTGTTTATACAGGTGTTTATATATTAGAGGGATGGCGTTTGGTTTCGCCTAAGCAACGTGGGATTGTGTCTGGAGAAGGTTTGACCTTTTCTGGGGGTGAACAGTGGTAGATTTCTCTTGTTGTTTATAAGCTTTTATTTTCATGTGTGGTATCAAATTAAAGCTCAGTTAGTAGATTAATTTCCACTATTGATATTATATAAAACTCCTCATTATCATGATTGAGAATATGGTCAAAGGTGTAGTATACACCATCCATGTTGCTATTCCTGTTAAACTGCAGCATAAAGAATCCATATCGCTGTATGATTTTATTTTATGTATTTATTTATTTAGGCTATTTCTAACTCTTTCCCGAGTTATAGTTTTCTTCCTATACTAGTTTAGACCGGCCATATTGAATTCGTGTTGGGAATTTGGGTTACTTCTATGCTGTCAAGTTGTATTTTCCAATTTTCTTTCTCTCATTTTCCTTCTATTTCTATTTAGTAAATTATATGGAAGGGGAGATCTGAAGTATTTGTTATTTTGTCATGTTAATATGTTGTTTAGTTGTATACTGTATCGAGAGTAATTCAGCTTCACCTCATTGAATCATAACTTATGCTAGTTATTCTTTCATCCATATGCCAAACCAATTCTAGACATCATTTCTGTTATCATACTTGAGCTCTATTTCAAATGGAAATTTGAATGATATTTGCAGCTCGCATCCATTAAGATAACTATGATTGCAGGTTAGGTTACTTGACCTGCCCACATTTTTCAGAGTGGCTCTCTTGATTTAAGTATGTGCTTTGTAGGACTATACAATTGCTAAGGAGAAATATATACTCAGTTGTTTGAACTCTGCAGTTTAGTTAGCTGTTTCCTTATCGTTCCAATTCTAAAGTTTTTTCTATAGATGAAACAAGCATGTGGATACTTGGAATTATGTTAGTTAGACATTGTCTTGTAAACTTGCAGCGGATTCTTGGGTTGGTTTCATGGTAGGGTATGATACATATTTGGCTTGTCTCTACAACTATTTATCTCCATGGCGCAATGTGATGATATTTTGTTTTTATCCTATGAAAAGTTTGTATTCACGCTCTTGATTTAAGGGAGAAGCTTCGCAGTTAACTTATGCTGGAAAATATTTTCCAGGAACTACTTTCCTTCTGAGATTTCTGATGATATGAAATGCTTAAGATCCCTAAACTATTAGAAGTCTTCCCTATTAGTCAAGATGCTGGGGAAACTACTTATACTGATGTTTTGTTCATTACTGTCCACCATCAGTGAAGTCTTCACAAACATTCTCACTTTCTATTTATTATCTTATTATTGTATGTAGACACTAGCATAAGATGGCTGAGGGGGAGGATATTCAACCACTCGTCGTTGACAATGGAACTGGGATGGTCAAGGTCAGTTGTAAATTATTTGAATTTTCAACATTTTGTTTGGTTTCCATATCTCAGTATTCATTATAAGTGATCAAATCTGCTCACCTTTACCACTCTCTGGCCTTCAGGCTGGATTTGCAGGTGATGATGCTCCAAGGGCTGTATTCCCTAGTATTGTTGGTCGTCCTCGACACACTGGTGTCATGGTTGGAATGGGCCAAAAGGATGCTTATGTTGGTGATGAAGCCCAATCTAAAAGAGGTATATTGACGTTGAAGTACCCTATTGAGCATGGTATAGTTAGCAATTGGGATGACATGGAGAAGATTTGGCATCACACCTTTTATAATGAACTCCGAGTGGCCCCAGAAGAGCATCCTGTCCTTCTCACAGAGGCACCTCTTAATCCAAAGGCAAACAGAGAGAAAATGACCCAGATTATGTTTGAAACCTTTACTGTCCCGGCTATGTATGTTGCCATTCAGGCTGTCCTTTCTCTGTATGCTAGTGGTCGTACAACTGGTATATCTCAACCCATTAAATGACTGAAAAGTTTTTTCCTAGATGATATTTTTGAGTGAATGTTCATTGATATTTTGTATTGTCTATTGAGCAGGTATTGTGCTTGACTCTGGTGATGGAGTGAGTCACACTGTTCCAATTTACGAGGGATATGCCCTACCTCATGCCATATTGCGGTTGGACCTTGCTGGTAGGGACCTGACAGATTATCTAATGAAGATTCTTACTGAGAGAGGATACTCATTTACTACTTCTGCTGAGCGTGAAATTGTTCGTGATGTTAAGGAGAAGCTTGCTTATGTTGCACTAGATTTTGAGCAGGAGTCAGAGACTGCAAACAGCAGCTCTTCGGTTGAGAAGAGTTATGAGCTACCAGATGGACAAGTGATCACCATTGGCTCCGAGAGGTTCCGTTGTCCAGAAGTCCTGTTCCAGCCTTCTTTAGTTGGAATGGAATCTGCGGGCATTCATGAAACAACCTATAACTCTATCATGAAATGTGATGTAGATATCAGGAAGGATCTCTACGGGAACATTGTACTCAGTGGTGGCTCAACTATGTTCCCAGGTATTGCTGACCGCATGAGCAAGGAAATCACAGCTCTTGCTCCCAGCAGCATGAAGATCAAGGTGGTAGCCCCTCCTGAAAGGAAGTACAGTGTCTGGATTGGAGGTTCAATCTTGGCATCCCTCAGTACCTTCCAACAGGTGACTAATCCTTTCTTTAAATAGCATCCTCACAACCAACAAAATTTTTCTTTTCCGGGAAAAAGATAAATGAGTTAGTAAATGAAAGGAGAAAGAGATGTCAGTGCACACATAAACTTATGTTGTCATGGTGCAGACACACACATAGAGATCTATCCATGTTCATGTTCAATTAAGGGATTATCGAATGATGATACTTGGCTATGCAGATGTGGATCTCAAAGGCTGAATATGATGAGTCTGGACCTGCAATTGTCCACAGGAAGTGCTTCTGAGGCTGAGGGATATGTAAGTACCGTCTAACAAAAACTATATCACTACATTAAATTAACTAAATTACTGTTTAACTGTTCGCTTAACCTTAAGAAAGAAAGTGTCGCATTTCATTTTCCATGACTAAAGCTACGTTTCTTCATTGGAAACTGACATGTCTACTTATGTTCCAGGGCCAAGAGAGTTTCTTGGTCTTATTTCTCGTATGACAAGAAGCTTATGTGTAGTGTGGATTGGCTTGCAGTTTGAAGATCATTAATGAATGCATAGTTGTTAAGGTTTATGGAGTTGCAGGATATGTAGCCATTTTCTTCCTTTTTGTTTTTTCTCTTCAGTTGATTAGGCATTGCATAGGCATGGTAGTGACTGAGAATGTGGCTTTGAAAGGACTATATACTATCAAATAGTAGTATGTTTTTCATGTGGGCATCCAATTCAAAAGTTTTAAATCTTCCTTCCATAGCTGTAATTAATCCATGGGGATGCATGGTTTGATATATGTATGGTTTTTGAAATACTATCATTGTGAATTGGATTTGGCATTCTACTTCTCTATTGCTTGCTTTTAACTTATTATTGTCTATTTTATTTATTTAAACTTTTTGTTTCTATAAACATTTTATTCTGGCGAGGGTGTGGATAGTGACTAGTAAGAGGTTGTATTTTTATTTTTTTAAAAAGCAAATTACAGAGTTTTACGTAATTTTTTTTAAATATTAATTTATATGCAAAATTAGACATTCCATGGATATTAATTTTTAAATAGAATAGTGAATAATTTCTGGGTAAATATATGATTAAGTCTCAAAAGTATATGGAAGAGTAACTCAAAATAGGAAATTTTATTAGTTTAGTAGAGATGACAACACTTGTGCTTTGTTCGGTATGCGTAGGGAAGGAAGAGGAGAAAGGCTTTAATTTACCGCCCCTAATAATTTTTTTTTGGTATGAGTAGGGGGCAAATAAATAATACGCCTTGTGCTACTAACTATAAGTCATGGATTATAATTTTGTAAAAATTAAGATAATTTTTCTTTTCTAAAATGTCATTTAATCACTTTTTCAAAAATTTAAATATCATTTTATGAATATATTAGAAAATAAATAATATAAAAAAATATATTCAAATACTCAAATAATTAACAATAATGATTTATAATTAATGATGAAAAAAAGTTAGTTAAAATAATTTATATTTAGTGACGGAGGGAGTAATACTTTTTTGGAAGATTTTTTATACTTAACAATCTTGTCCAATTTACTTCAATACTTATTTGAATGAATTCTTAAAGGAGTGCTCTATAGTTTCTTTTTTTAATGGATTTTTGTACATTTATATAAATAATATTTTATAATTCTTTTCACACAATTAATATAGTTATATATTGTTTTTTTTTTAAAAAAAAGATATTATTAAAATAATTTATCTAGATAATTTTTTAATATATTTCTTAAAAAAATATATTTATCCAAATAAATTTATAAGTTTTATAAATTGTCTATGAAGGAAAAATAGAGATATTTGTGAGAAAAGATAAGAAAATAATTTTGAAAGAAGTAAATTCTTAATTCGTCCAAATGTGATGGAGAAAAAATGCTAACGTGGAGGGTGAAGGGTTCCTTTCCTTATTACTTTACCCTTCAATCAAACAGAGTAATGTCATATTTATTCTATAATCTACTTTTCCTCATCTAATTCTTCTCCTTTTCACTCTTATCAAACAAGTTTAGGGATAGAAAGGTTTCAAGTTTTTTTTTAAAAAGGGCAAAGAAATAGATTACCTTTCACGTTTTATTCATTTATTATTATTTCCTTTTTTTATATTTTATAAAAAATAGGTATTTCCTCCATTAAAATTTAATTGTTTATCTCAATTTAATTTATTTTTTTGGACTTTTAACATATTTGATTCCACATATTTGGATCAAAACCAAACTATTATATGATCTCACAAGGTTTTTATTTTTAACCGTTGTGGTCCTTCGACATTTTATGGATAATCATTATGATTCCAACTTCTAGTTTTCAGCAAAACACTAGTTATAATTACTTATTATTTATCTGCTATAGATAACATTTTAGGGAGCATAATTGTCAATATCATATTCCTCATTGCTCAAAAGCTAACTAATCCATTTTTTTTTTTAAAGAATTTTAGATGCATTTGGATTAATCAATCCAAATAAATTAACCGAACAATAAAAATTCATTCACAATCCTTGGGGTTGGTTGGATTTTTAGTAACAATGATGAAATTGACAATTTTGATACTAAAAAAGTTATCTCGTGCCAATAAAATAATCGAGTTCAATGAGTATTTTGATAGAAAAGATGATAGTTGACGTTAAAATAGCTGTCCATAAGATGTCTAGGGACCATAATGATTGTCTATAATATGTTAAGGGATTATAATGGCTGGAAAAAAAAACTTGTGGAATCATACTATAATTTGATCTAAATATGTGAGACTAAATGAGTTAAAAACAATAATTTTTTAAAAAAATTGAAAATAATTTGGGATGGAGGAGGAAGTAGGTAGTAGAAAAGAATACTCAAATGAGTATTTTCGTATTTCTCAATTTTTGAATTAAACATTCCAAATGTTGTTGATACCTTATTCATCTTACAAAAATTTATTATTTTTTTAAAAAATTATGTCCTTTTTATCTAATTTAATATATGTTCACCTTTTACTGTAGAAACCATTTGTTGGTCATATTTTTTCTTAAACAGTTAAGAAATATTTATTTTATATCTCAGAATTATTTTGAAGACTTATTTATTTCCATCCTTCCATTGTCCTTGTAAATTGAGGACTCCAGCATTCTATCTATTTGCTTAACTAGTTTTTCGCAACTTTACAAGACGAGGATTGCGATCCGCGTCAAGAGATATACAGTAATCGCAGCCATCCATTTTCCATAGATATCAACGGTTCATATTCACTCCCGCCAAACTTTTCGCTCAAAATCAAAAAATTAAAAGATTTTCAAAACCCTTGCTCCTCTCTCCCTCTGCCTATAAATAAACTGCTGCAAGTTTTACACTCCATCTCATTTTCAATACAAATCTCCAGTTCTCTTTAGATTTTTTTCCCTAGCCCTCATTCACAGACAATCAAACCCTCGTTCAATACCATGGCAAGAACTAAGCAAACAGCTCGCAAATCCACAGGAGGCAAGGCACCAAGGAAGCAATTAGCCACAAAGGCAGCAAGGAAGTCAGCCCCGGCCACAGGTGGAGTCAAAAAGCCCCACAGATTTCGTCCTGGGACAGTGGCTCTGAGAGAAATCAGAAAGTACCAGAAGAGCACCGAACTCCTGATCCGGAAGCTGCCATTTCAGAGGCTTGTTCGTGAGATTGCTCAAGATTTCAAGACAGATTTGAGGTTCCAGAGCAGCGCCGTGGCCGCACTTCAGGAGGCTGCTGAGGCTTACCTGGTGGGCCTTTTTGAAGATACAAATCTATGTGCCATCCATGGCAAAAGGGTTACCATTATGCCTAAGGATATTCAGTTGGCTAGGAGGATTAGGGGTGAAAGGGCCTGAGTAGTTCTTTTTCTCTTTATTTGGATGTCTTGGATCTTGATGCTTTTATGAGTAGAAATTAGATAAGTGTAGTTAGAATTTTAAAAGCAGTTGCTGTTGATTTCTTGAAGTACTTGTTTTGGAAGATAAACTTGGTGAATTCTGCTAAGAAAAATATGTGGATTAGTTCAAAGCCTAGCTCTCTTTTTATCCAAATGGACATCTTTCTTGAATATTTTTGGGAAAATTTCATTGCCTAATTTCAAATTATCTAATGCAAGTGCCAAAAAAGCTAATCTATTTCTGGTTCCTCAAACATTTTTGGGCCATTTAATGACTTTTTCTCTGTTTGATTCAGTACTATTGAGTTGTTCATTCTGCTTCTGGATGATGCCATTGTTAAAGTTTTACTCCAAAGCTTAGTATTTTCCAAACATTTCCATTGTTTATAGATGGATATTGAAATCAAGATTGAGGAGAGGAAATTGGATTTATTTCTGAGTGGCAATAAGTTAATTTAGCCATAAGATAGACTGGCAAGGCTACAATACAAGCAAAATTAGACAGTCAAATGGACATCTTTCTGGGAAAAATTTCATTGCTTATTTTCAAATGATCTAATGTGAGTCCTAGAAAACCCAACCCCCCCCCCCCCAAAAAAAAAAAAAAAAAAACAAAAAAAAAGGATTAGGTAATTTCATTGACTTTATTAACTACTAATTTCATTGCCTATTTCCTAACTAGGTAACTAACCTAAGAAAACTTTTAATGTTCTTGTGAGTATATATTGATTCATTGTATATCATGTAGTTTCATTAATTTCTTAATATTCTCATTTTTTATTATTTTTCATGCTACTGAATGAAGTAAAAAAATAAAACATCCTAAACTTAAGAATTTGTAATTAAGTTCTAATGAATTTCCAACTATAAATGTATATTCCCTGATGTAATTGCTAAAATATGATTTTTACTCATGTTCATACATCAGCTTCTTCAAGTATAAATTCTCAAAAATACCCAAATTGAATTGGGAATTTCAATTATACTCAATTTGAAAAATTATTTAAATTGTATTCCAATGGATAAATCAATTTTTACTGGTATCCAATTTAAAAGAATTCGAAAGGCTGATTAAAAAAAAAAGATTTATTTGCCTTTATTCAGTTGACTCTTCCCAAAATTGAAGAGGAATTCCAATGGATCTCAATTGTTCCAACTTTCCTCAGTTACAACTCTACATTCTCCTCCTCACGCATCCCATTTCTTCTAGCTTGTCGGTTCTACCGGTTCATCTCTCACTCCCCCCTTTCCTAAACCTTTAGTCTCTGAAACAACCCCCCATGAACAATTGTTAAACTTTTTGCTAGCGTATCATTGTTGGAGAAGAAGTTAGACCGTCGTTGGAGAAGAAGCTAGATTGTCACCTTCGTCAATGTCACTTTCACTTTTGCAGTTTGACATTCTCAGATACAAGTTTCCTTTGAGTCGTTTAATTTTTGTTTTCTTTGATGATTATTTATGCTTTAGAATTGATATATTGAATCATTTAGACATTTATGAGATTGTATGATTGTGTGATGAGTTGAGTTTTTAAAATCTTTTTTTTTTTAAAATAATGTGATGTGTGATATATGTTGAACCTATTTGGATCCATTTGGTGGGATAAATGATTGGGGAAGTAGTTTTTCTGGATTGAAATGATGGAAGGTTAGGATAATCCCATGGAGGGTTGGGATTAACTTGCCCAGTAGGAATAACACAATTGAGGGAATTAACTTGAAATGGTGAAAATGACCTTCGAAAGAATAATCCCAACCTTGGGAGGATAAACCCAACTCTTGGGATAATATACTTATTACTATTAAATTATTATTATTAAATTATAAATTAAATAAAAATGATGATGATGATGATTATTAAATATTAGCTTAAAAAATATTATTAAATCCTAAATTATATAAAAATTACTATCATCATTATTATTAAATTTTAAATAAAATAAAAATTAAATAATCACTATACTTTATATTGATTTAATTATACATGATATACTTTATATTATTAGTGTATAATATAAATAAAAATACATTGTATAATATTATAAAAGTAAAATAATATTATTATAATGACTCCATCAATATCTATCTACACAAAATAATAATAATAGTTATAACAATAATATGTTTTAATATTAAAATAATACCTTTACTAAAATAAAAAAAAAGTTAAATTGAAAATATTCTTATTATTTTATTTTAATTATAATTTATTTAGGAAAAAAATTTTATATGTAGTTCATATAAAATATAGTCAATACCATTTGGGTAAAGTTTTATAAAATTTATTTAAATAATATATTGTTATAGGTTTTTTATGCAAAATATTATGTTTTAGGATTTAAATAATATCTTATGTGATAACCAATGTTTTGAAGCTTATTTTATTTATTGTAATCATGAAAAAAATAAAGCTAAGTTTAATTTAATGATAAGCTGGACTTACATCTTATGGTTCTTACCGATAAGACTATAAGATGTCATTGCAAGTATTCTTAGATTGTTGAGGTGATTGATTTGGTAAGGCTCCACGGGGCAATAGAGAGATTTAATAGTGGTTCAGTCAGACACATGGTGAATTTATCCTGTTATGTTGGGCTTTTTTATGCCCGTGTTGCATTTCATACTCTTAGATGAGAGGTTTATTTCTGTGGTGCTCGCCCCGATGACATGTGGATCTATATCAAAGGCCGTTTACATTGATTATGGCCTCAGAAGTATGCTCTGATTATCGGACTTCGGTTTGGCCCGGTGGATGTTAGGATTATAGAGATGTAGTTGACGGTCACTTCAACATATTGTCAATTATTGGGGCCCAATCTCATGACCCCGATAGAGGCCTTGGCGAACTGGAAGGATATGGTGGTGGGATCTCTAGAGCAGGATGATATCCTTATACTCGCTTATGACATCATCATCAAATACTGGATAATGACAAGCAAATTGTTAGCATTGACCAATAATTAGGTATGGAGTATCCTGGAGGATTTGCCTACAGCTGAGATATTTTCTTAGGGCACCATTTGGTGGAGCATGACATAGCATTGCCCCTAGAGAGCTGTCGATGATGAGTCTTGAGCGAAGAAGGGATACTTATACGGCAATGCCTGGATAATATTGGTAAGACATTCAAGATTATTTGTATTGGCATAATACTGAATCTGTCAAAATTTGTTGATGTTTTTCCTTTCAATTTAGTGGTGGATGTACCTTCACTTTCCGTCCTTGCGTGGGTATTTGTACAGTGATGCTTGATTTGGTGCTTCTACATCCACCGGTACACTACACCAGAAGAGACACTAAGTCTATTTTATCTATTCTCTGACTTATTTCTTTTAATCAATCTTCATCATCCGTTGATAGTTTAAATTCTTTTTTAAATTCTAATTATAATTCTTTAATTGTTACTGGTTTTATAATAGGATTTTCATCTATCTGAATTCTAGGATTGTAGGCTCTTAATTTAGGAATTTCCCTGGTGGAAGAGTTGTTTAATTTATTAACTTGTTTTGTTACTTTAACGAACACCTAATTTGTATAATTATTTTGCTGAATAACTTTATTAATGTCTTTTACCTGTGCTTCTTGTTTTCAATTTTTCCTTCTACTTTAAAGTGAGAGGCCGTAATAACATGTCCTGTATTAGACTTGTCAAAAAGGTTTAGGGCCCATGGGTCAAGCCTTGTATGGGTTGGGCTGGGCCTTATATGGAAGTTGTTATGAAACTGGGCCTAATTGGGCTGAACCCTTAAATATTAGGACTGGGCAAGGTTTGGGTTGGACAAACCCAAGGGCTTATTTATTTATTATTAATTTGATAATTTATTTTAGTAAAATTAAATCTCACACACATTGACACATGGTTGTATACAGACAACGTTGTTTTACTCAACTCTTTCTTTCCTTTCCCTTACCTTAACCCTGGCCCTCTTCTTCTCCAACACACACAGTGACGCACACCGCTTCTCTACCGACTGGCTAGCGGTGACTACCAGATAGACTTGAGACTACCACATTGCATCACTTCTGTAGGAGGTTACTGAGTAGTGGGACACCTAGACCTGTACATCAATTCGAGGGTTGTATTTCAATTTGAATTGGAAACAACTGATCGGTGATCAGAGAGAGAGAGAGAGAGAGAGAGAGAGAGTGAGTGAGAGCAGTTTGCGGCCACCAATTGTTGAAGTCCTCTTCCTGTTCCACCCAAGATTGCATTTATAGAAGGTTGTTAACTTGTTGCTGGTTAGTCAAAATTATCATCTTGGGGTTAATTTTTCGTTTCCTATTTATAAATTCGTGCTTTAAGAATTTCCAGAGACTGACTTTGAAAATATAATATATTTTTTTTATGTTGGAATTTCTTTATATATTTGCTGCCCTACCTCATGTCATTTAGAATTCTCGAGGACTTGATGGAAATTTGGTTAATACAATGTCTTCTATCTCGTTTTGTTAGCTGTAATACAATGAATAGTAATAAATAGATTAAAATGTCTCCTAAGTGATTGATTATATATGAATAATATTTGATCCTGCTTCCTAGATGGATATTGATGTTTGAAAAAGAGTGATATTCAGTTTTTGTTATCTAATTTTAGTGGATTTATGATTTTGATTTCTGAGTAGGTTATGTGCTACCTTATATTGGAGCCTTACTACAGTAATCCAATGTCATCATGCCTCTCCAGACCTGATCAAAAATGCATATGCATTGTTACTAGATGATAGTCAAACAGCAATCAGAGTAGTCACCAACGTAACTTAGATCTGCATACAATGTAATTTGTTTCCACAAAGAATAAAACTGAACAAATTTATGGACTTACCAAACCATTTATAATTGTAACCAATTTCCGAATAAGAAGTGAACATTTTTCATAATGGGTATGACAGCTCCCCACGCTTTCCATTGCTTTAAAAAGAAATACAATAGGAATGTTAGGATTTACGAAGAAAAGAAGTAATACCCCTAAATCCCTAATTATGTCAAAAGAATCTATCTAGTGTACAGAAGCTTGGGAAGGAGCTCCAAGGCTTTTTGATCCAGAGAATTGCTCTCCTTGCAGGTGTCCAAAGTTGAGCAATAAGGACATTTGTAGTTGTAACATGTGGCATATTAACCAGGAAAGCAAAAACAAGTGAGGCTGTCAATCCAACTATTAAGCTAATAAAATTTGAGTTGACCAATTCAAGCAGGAGTACCAAATATCTCGTTCTAAGCCACCCATTGCCAGCAAATCCAAAACTTTAGAAAGTTGCGATTCATGTTCCAGAAAATCCAAAATGCAGGAAACAGCAGAATTCAGAATTCTTTTTCCCTTACAAGGATTGTCAAATGGATGAATTTCTTTTGGCCTGAACCTGAAATTAGCTGGTTATATAAACATTGAAAAGTATTATTTTTTTTTTTCCTTTTATAAGTAATAGAATTAATCTGTTAAATTAATTAAACGCCAATTGGTGCAGGGTGAGGAACTTAACCACAATGGAGAGCTTTATTTTCAGAGAAACCCAAAGCCGAAAATAAAGCTGGGAGATGGAAGCAGTTTGGCAGTCGATATTGTCCTGAACAGCATTCCGGAGGGGACCACCCAACTCCTCCTCAGAGGAAACCTCACTAAAGTTGCATACTCCATTGCTTCTGCTTTGTGCCAAAAGGGCATCCAGGTAATTTGGTAAAGTGGATTAATTAATTTAATTTGGTTCAAGAATTAATTAAGACACAAGTCTTGTCCAATTAATATTAGATAAATCTCGAGTGAGGTCCCACGCTGTTGATATTTATGTGAATATGCATTTAAACAATCTGTTTGCTTTTGATATTTATATACGTTACGTTCTCGTCTGTGGTCTACAGTAGAAAAATTCTTGAGTTTGAGCTTTAAAGTTGAACTTATTTTAATAACCTATTTTTTAAAACTTTAGAAAATGATAAAATATCTTATATATAATATATGAAAGGAAATAAAATATTAATATAAGATTATTGATTTTTGTGTGTTTGCATAGGAGATGAATATTGAGGCTGAGAATGATATGAATTATAATTTTGAAGATGTAGAGATTTTGAGTGAAAATCCATATACAAAAACTACTTCTAATTTTACTGAGCTTGACAATAATGAGAAAAAAAGGCCAAGAAAAGATTTTTCATTTGTGTGGACTTATTTGAAGAAAATTAGCAAAGGAAAAGATGGAATAGAAAGGGCATCTTATATTGGTTGTGAGGAGCAATCTAATATTGGCATAGCATCTAAAGGTAGTTATTATGATACTTTCCATTTGCGACGTCATATTGAAAATTGTAAACATATTAATAGCAAGTCTCCTAATCAACGTCAAATGATCCCGGATTTTGAAGGCAAAGCTAAGATTGCTAAATTCGATTCGAAATTGTCACATGATATTCTAGCTCAGGCTGTAATTAAGCATGATCTACCATATTTTTTCTTGTTGAATATGATATGATTAGAGCTTGGGCTTAGTCTTTAAATTCTGATTTTGTGATGATTTCTAGAAACACAATTGTGTTAGATGTCCGAAAAATCCATCTTAGAGAAAAATGAGAAATCGAAAGAATTAATGGCTAAGATTCCGAGTAGGATTTGTTTGACTTCCGATTTGTGGATAGCTTCTATATCTGAGGGTTATATCTGTTTGACTGCTCATTTTGTGAATGAAAATTAGAAATTATGTAGTAAAAGACTTAATTTTTCTCCACACATAGGTGATGAATTGGCTTCTATTGTGTTTAATTTCTTGAAGGAATGGGGAATTGAGAAAAAAAAGTGTTCTTTATTACATTGGATAATGCTTCTTCCAATGATTACATGCAAGGTATTTTGAAAAGTCATCTTCGTTTGCAAAATAATTTGCTTTCTAAGAGCGAGTTCTTTCATGTACATTGTTGTGCTTATATTTTAAATCTTATGGTTAAAGATGGTTTAAAAGTGGTGGATGATGCTTTGTTTAAAATTAGAGAGAGTGTGAAATAAGTAAAGGGATCAGATGGAGGATGAAAAAGTTTAAAGAATGTGTTCAACAAGTCTGAATTGAGGTGAGTGTTGGCTTACGATTAGGTGTGGCAACTAGATGGAACTCAACCTATTTGATGCTTGCAAGTGTTACAAAGTATGAGAAAGCTTTTGAAGCGATCCCACTTGTGGATAGATCTTACAAATACTATCCAAGTATGGAGGAATGGAATAGAGGAAAGGTAATTTGTAAAGTTTTGAAGCCTTTTTATGATATTTCTAATTTGATGTCATGTATTTCTTACTCTACTTTAAACTTGTATTTCTTGCAGGTTTTTAAAATTGAATCCATCATTTTAGAAAATTTGAATCGTGAGGATGAGGTTATAAAAGGCATGACTTTGGAAATGAGGGTAAAATTTGAAAAATATTGGAGGGATTATAGTCAAATACTTGCAATTGGGATTGTTCTTGATCCAAGATACAAGTTTGATTTTGTAAAGTTTTGTTACCAAAAGATTGATGCTTCTACTTGGAATGAGAACGTAGAAATTTTTAAGAGAAATTCGACAAAACTCTTTCAAGAATGTGAAAGATCAAGAAATGTATCTTCAAGTGTTACAAGCATTTTGTGTATGTCAAAGCAAGAGATTATAAAAAGTGATGGTGACTTAATAAACGAGGTTACTTTTTGTTCCTGATTATATATTTTTGTATATAAATTTTTTAAAAAGGTTTTTTAGTTGATAGAAATTAACTTTTGCTTTTCTTTTGTCCTTAAAAAATTTAGGAGTTCAAAGAATTCCAAGAGGAAGGCATATTAAGTGTTGGTAAATCTAAATTGGACATTTATTTGGAGGAGACAAGGCTGGATTTTGATGTTTTTTGGAGTTTGGATGCACTTACTTATTGGAAGGATAATGCTAAATGTTTAATTGATTTTTCTATAATGGCATAAGATGTATTAATTATTCAAATCACTACCTGGCATCTGAATTCGCTTTCAGCCTTGGTGGACATGTTCTAACAAAGTTTAGAAGTTCCCATCTTCATGAACATCTTCAAATGCTTGTTTACACAAATAATTGGTTGCATGGATTAACCTTGGCTTCTAATGGTATTCATTCACTTCTTTTTTACCTTTGATTATTAACTTAATATTATAACTCATAAATGTATTTTTTTTTTCTTTCATGTAGATGAGGGAGATAATGATGAAAGTCTTGTGATCCCAATAATTTTACCACAAGAGTCTTATGTTGTAGTTGTTGAAGACCTTGATTCTTGATTTAGGATTGTAATTTAAATTCTAATTATTTTGAAGGATTGTAACTTGAACTAAAATTATGTTATGTGTTTTGATATTTGGAGTTTTATAATTTACGTCATATAATTAATTGATTATATATGATTGAGAGTTGATATTTATGTCATATATATATATATATATATTTATATATCTTGTCTTTTGTTGGTTTTATATTTCCTCTCTCTCTCTCTCTCTCTATATATATATATATATATATATATATATATTTATTTATTTATATGTCTTGTCTTATTTTGGTATAGTTATATTAATAAATCTTCAATTTTTTCATATATATTGATCAACATTTGAAAAATTATACACATGTGGAGCCCTTGGGTCGGTCCTATTAATTTTAAGGGTTGGATTGGGCTTTAATACCATTTTCTTTTAATTTTATTTTCATATCTATTAAACCATTTTCTCTATTTAACATGGCTCTTAGTTTAAGGGCAAGTCCCATGAGGGGGAGGATCAAAAGAACTCAAATATATCTTAAAAATTGCAAATATAAAAGAGCTTACTTGAAAATAGGAGATTTTTCAAATAAACTTCAATTCATTTCTTTCAAATAAAAGTTTATAGAAAGATATTAAGAGACTGCAGTATGGTGTGGCTCCAAATTGTTTCCACCTGTAATAAAACCATCATGGAAATTTTACTATTTCATTTTATCATACTTGATGAACCAAGTATGGCTTGTTTCTCTTAAGAACAGAAAATTATTCCAAGCATCTAGATAATCCATGGATACAATTAATAATTTGGAATAATCTAGATAATCCATACAAGTTTTGCTGGTTTGTGGATTCTGAGTTTGACTCTTTTCTGTTTTTTGTAACTTGAACGAGTTAAAGAGGAAAATTTTCTAATACAGTATATTTATTCTATGTTGGGGGTGTTGGTACTCTAGCCCTTAGCTGAGTTATGGGTGAAGGCCTCATTTCTTCCCTGCAAGAATTCTTTAGTGGGAAAATCTGCAATTGAATTTTTTTCTCCATTAATAAATTCAATTTCAAAATCAAAGCTAGAAAGTATTGCTTGCCATCTAGCAAAAATCTATTTTGAAACCAAAATTTTAACTTCTTTAGTTGATTTGCAATCAGTTCTAATCAAAATTTTTTTCTTTATTAAATCATCTTGAAATTTAGAGACACATAAAATGATTGATAAAATTTCTTTTTAGATAGTACTATAATTCTTCTGATCGTTGGTTGAAAGACTAGAGTGGGATCGGAGTATTTGTTCATAAGAAGAGTCAAGTTTCTTCTGTTTAAGAATACCTCCAAAGCGAATTTCGGAGGCATCAGATTCTATTATCATGGTATATTGAGACAAGGAAGTCTTTTCACTAGTAGCTTCAAATGTTAAACAGTTTGGGTCTGTTCTGAACCCCAAGAGACTAGATTCTTTTTCAAACGATCATATAGAGGTCTTCAAATGAATTTCAAGTTAGGAATAAAATTTGCCACATAATCTAGATATCCTAGAAATCTCTATAGTTGGGTTTTATCTCCAATTTCATCTGGGAATCTCTCAGCAAATTCTTTTGATCTACTTATTGGATTGTACGATCTTCTGATTAAATTAAGACCTAAAAATCTAATTGGAGTTTGAAATAATTTCATTTTTTTGGCTATCACCACCTTCTCATTTTTCTTAACTATTTTGAGAAAAATACTCAATTTGAAATGTTGATCTATTGATTCACTAAAGACTATTACATCATCTATATAAACTAATGTAAAACTAGTATGAGGATTGAATATATCATTCATCACCTTTTGAAACTGTGATGGTGCATTTTTTAAACCAAATGGCATAACATTCCATTCATATTGTTGAAATGATACATTAAATACTGTTTTATATTTATCCTTTTCACTAATTTTTATCTACCAAAATCCTGATTTCATGTCAAATTTACTATGTACCACTGCTTTAATAGGCCTTTTAAGCAAATCTCTTTTCTTTGGAATATAATATCTAATCCATTTTAAGACTCTAGAAAATGGTCTATAATTAATTGCTAGTCTTGGTGTTCCTCTTTCTTTTTCAACACTATTATTAACATAAAATGCTGAGCAACCTCAAGGAGATCTAGATTCTCTAATTATACCTTTATCTAGTAAACCTCAAATTTCTTTTTTACAATGTTCTATTAATTCTTGATTCATTTGAATATTCCTAGCTTTTCATGAATTTCTTCTATATATGGCAATTCTACTAAATGTGATTTTCTGGTCAAAAATGCATTTGGTTTGTTAGCGCATACTTCAAGTGTAACCTTATTTTCTAAATCAACTATTGTATTCTTAATTTCATCTTTATGTAATTGAACTTCTATTCTTTTATATCTAATGTCTTCTTTTAAAAAGTCAATGAGATTAGATTTTGTGATTATAGTCTTTTCTTTCAAATTTCTAATTTGTTTAGTTTTAGGTCCTATTTAGAAATGAGAAAGCGACCTTAATTGATCCTAATTTTGTATGGACTCCTATTTGATCTAATTTGTTTAGTTTTAGGTCTTGTTTTTCAATTTCTCCTTCTACTTTAAAGGGAGAGGCTATAATAACATGTCTTCTATGACCTATTTTTATTTCTTCTAATGGTGGAATTATAAGTTCTTTTATTTCATCATTACTAGCATACCGTTTTTGAGCTATCATATTAATTGATTCTAGTTTATTATATTTTCCTGAGTATTCATACCTATCGAAGAAGTCTGAATGTTTTCTCATTTTAATCATATCTTTATAATACTTGTCTCTTAATTTAGTTTGTCTTTGTTTTTTCAACCGTTGAAAAGTACCATTTTCTTTTAATTTTATTTTCATATATATATATTTAACCAAATTCATCTTCGGAACTAATTACTAATAATTTATTTTCTTCCATTTTCATTTTTGAATAAGTAGGACTTGCTGAATTTTGACTATTATTATCTTCATAGTTTACTTTAGGTATTTCTTTAGAAAAGTCAACACTATTGAGTCTATGTGAGTGAATGCTTTTAGCCCTTTCTAATTTAGGCAGGTAACTAGTAGATGCTTCAAAAAATGATCTTCTAGAATCAATTCTTTGAGTAGGTCTTCTAAATTCAATTTTGATACTTCCATTAGGAGTTTTAATTTTTTTATCTACTATGCTTGTTTCTTGATGTCTTCTAGCATTTAATCTGTCAAAATTCCATTTGTTATCCTTATTTTGTAAAACTTCTTCCCATTTAAGTGTTCTAGGGACAGAAGTGTTAGCTCAATTAAAGTTTGTTTTAGTAAGAAAGTTTCATTAGGATTAGAATGCTGACTTGCTTTTGGGTTTATAGTAGTTTTCATTACCTTATAAAAATTAATCCTAGTGTCTTAGCTCTAGATTCTGCCTCTAATTCTTTAACTTGTAAATTTAATGTTAATGTTTTTAGAAAATGTGGGTCTATTAACTTTTGTGAAATTTGAGTAACAATTAAAATAGACTGGTCCATTACAAACATTTGATTCTAATATAGCTAAAATGCTTCTTTAAAAAAAAAAAAATCTAGCATCTCTTAAGATGAGGCAAATAGTTGAATTGTAACCTAATCTGAACAAAGGTTTAATAGCTATTTGAACTAATTCAATATGCAAATATCTATATTTCTGATTTGCATGTAAGTCTATAGCATTTATATTTAACAATTGAAGAGTTCCATATTATTTATCTATTGAGATTGTTTTTTCTATTGTTTTTATACTAAAATCCTGAACTAAATCTATTCATTTTTTATAAAACTTATAAATTTTTTCGGGTGGAATAGTCCAACTCAGTAGTTTTCTTTCTATTTCATTTATAGTTATACTAGTTTGTTGGTCATTAATAGTTTCTCAAGCTACTTCAGAAAGGTTTTGAATTTCGGTGCCATGTATACAGAAATGATTCATTCTTCATATCCTTAGTTCATTTTATCAATAATTTGGACATATTTCCTTCTACTCTAGTCCTTGGTTTTATTGGGTTGTGCTCCTATAGGATCTAGACTTAGATGTGTTCTAAGTTACCCACAGGATCACAAATCAATAAAACAAAGAAATAGAGTAGAAAGAAATATGATCAGATTATTGATAGAGTGAACAAAGGATAGGGAGAATAAATCTCATAAATCATTTCTTAGTGACTACTGAAATTAAAATTTTTTCGAAACTAGATTCAAATACTGTTAACTATCAACAATAAATGAAATGGAAAGAAAACTTCCTAGCAGGACTATTCCCCCATAAAAGATTAATAAGATTTATCAAAAAGGAATATTTGCCTTAGTTCAAGATTATAGTATAAAAACTACTGAAAAGATAAAGAATATGGAAGACTTCAGTTGTTTAATAGACATGCTATAGATCTCCATATAAATAAGAAACATGGATATTTACATATTGGATTAGTTCAAATAGCAGTTGAACCTTTGTTTAGATTAGGATATAATTCGTCAATTTGTCTTATTTTAAGAGATGCCAGATTTCTAGAGTTTAAAAGAAGTATTTTAGCTATATTAGAATCTAATGTTTGTAATGGGCGAATTTACTGTAATTGTTATCCAAATTTCATAATAGATTTAACAGATCCGCATATTTTGAAAACTTTGACCTTAAATTTGCAAATAAAAGATTTAGATGCAGAGTTTGGAACTAAAACACCAGGATTAATTTATAGAGTTTATCATAAGGTTATGAAAAATACAATAAATCCTAAAGCAATGCAACATTCAAATCCTAATGAAACCCTTTTTACTAGAAACAAATTTTAATAGAGCTAACACCTTTATCCCCAGGACTCTTGGGAAGAAGTTTTAGAAAATAAAGACAATAAAGTGAATTTTGATAGACTAAATATTAGAAAATATCAAGAAAGTAGTTTGGCAGAAAAAATAATTGAAACACCTAATGGCAGTATTGAAATTGAATTTAAAAGACCTACTCAAGAGACAAAATCTAGAAAATCATTTTTGAAGCATCTAATAGTTATGTACCTAAACTAGAAAAGGCTAAAGTATCCGCTCTCATAGATTTAATAGTGTTGATTTTTCTAAAGAAATACCTAAGGGAAACAATGAAGATAATAATAGTCAAAATTCAGGAAGCCCTACTTTCTCAGAAATGGAATTAGAAGATAACCAACTATTAGCAATAAGTTCTGAAGAAGAATTTGAACTAGACAAACCTTTATTAAGAGAATGGTTTTGTAGAGACTAAAATAAAAATAAAAGAAAATGGTTCTTTTAAATAGTAGAAAAACAAAAACAGATTGAATCAAGAGATAAATACTATAAAGACATGATTAAAATGAGAAAACATTTAGATTTTTTTTGATTGGTACGAATATTTTGGAAAGTATAATAGACTAGAATCAATTAATATGATAGCTCAAAAATGGTATACTAGCAATAATGAAGTAAAAGAAGCTATAATGATGCAAGAACAATAACAAATAAATGACTAAATAGAAGAAAAGTTGGAAGTTTTGTGAAAATTATCTAGTTTTTGGGAATATAATCAAAGTCGAAAATTATCAATAATCAAAAGCTGTCGAAAAACTGTAAGAGACTGACATTATATAACCTAAAATGAAACCTGAATCTAATCGGAAATTAAAAATAATGAAAATACAAAAATACCCCAAAAATAATAAAATTATGAAAATGCCCTTAAAAATATAAAAATGCTCGAAAGTCCATCAAGACGGCCTCGGATAGTCGAAAAAGGCCTTCCGTCACGACAATGTGTGTCTTGCTCTTTGGTCCGTTTCCAGTCACTCAGTCAAATTTGATCCCATTCTGAGCAATGAACAGTGCCCCATGAACAGTACTTCGATGATGAATAGTGCCTCGTGAACAGTGCTTTGGCATCATTCTCCCCGTCTAGGAAAAGATTTGCCCTTGAATCTGACTCGTCCTCAGCAGCTACCTCATCTGCTAACTCTTCCTCTTCCTCGGACTGGTAAGGTGACAAATCAACAACATTGAAAGTACCTGACACATTGTAGTTGCCTAGCAAGTCAATCATGTTGGCATTTTCATTAATTCGCTCTGACAACTTGAATGGCCCATCTGTGCGCGACTGCTATTGGCCAACTCTACTTACTGGAAACCTCTCTTTCCAAACCAGATCGCCCTCCTTGAACAAAACCTTCTTTTGGTGCTTGTCGACCCTTTCCTTGTATTGTAAGTTCTGCTGATTAATCCGATTATGGACCTGGGAATGCAACTCCTTGATCTGCTTAGCATGCTCCTCTGCATCTGAACTGAACTGGCGATGGACTGGTAATGGATTATGGTCTAGTGGAGTAGCTTGATTGCATCCATAAACAATCTCGAACAGATTCTTCCCCATCGTCCAATTCACTGAACGATTATATGCAAATTCGCCCTGTGGCAGCACCAAATCCCACTTTCGTAGACTGTCTCTGAGTAAACTTTGCAGCATGTTCTCCAAACTCCTATTTACCACTTCCATTTGTCTATCTGTTTGAGGATGATGAGATGAACTAAGCTGCAGCTTGGTGCCCAAATGCCGCCAAAGAGTTCGCCAAAAATGACCTTTAAAATTTCACATCTTTGTTGGAAGTGATCGACTTAGGAACTCCATTTAATTTGACAACCACGTGTAAGAACAATCTAGCCACCTATGAAAGATCAAATGTCTTGTGGCAGGGAACAAAATGTGCCATCTTCGAAAATCTGTCTACCATTACCATAATCAAATTCTTGTTCCTCCGAGTCCTTGGCAGCCCCAAAACAAAATCCACACTGATGTCTTCCCAAGGTGCTACTGGAACAGGTAATGGTAAATACAAACCAACATTGCTACCTGTAGTCTTAGAAATATGACAGATCTTACACCTTTGAACACAACGAATCACGTTCCGCTCCATCCTAGGCCAATAAAAATGCTCCTGCACCAATGCCAAAGTCTTGTCAATCCCAAAATGTCTAACTAATCCTCCGACATGAAGCTCTTCTACAATTGCTGCCCTCAACGAACAATCAGGAACACACAATCGATTTCCCCAAAAAAGAAATATGTCTTGAATCATGAACAAATGTTGCGGTCCCGTCTGACATTTCTCCCAAATGCCCCTGAACTCCGAATTATGATTGTACAATAAGAAAACAAATCAAATCCTAATACCTGTACCTGCATTGTGTTCAACAAGGAATGTCGCCTGCTTAATGCATCTGCCACCCGATTTAATACTCCAGCATTATGCTAAATGGAGAAACTCAAAGCTTGCAGAAACTCTACCCACTTCGCGTGTCTTGCATTCAACTTGTGCTGTCCATTTATGAACTTCAAGGCTTCATGATCCAAAAACAATAACAAACTCCAACTTGTGCTTAATGCCGCCAATGTTCCAAACTCCTCACAATCGCATAAAACTCCTTATCATATTTTGAATATTGTTGCTTTTCCTCATTAAGCTTCTCACTGAAGAAAGCTACCGACCTGCCTCGTTGACTTAACACTCCTCCAATTTCCACTCCTGAAGCATCACGATGTACTTCGAAAATTTCAAAAAAGTCTGGTAATACTAGAACAAGAGCTTCGGTTACCTTTTTTCTTCAGCAATCGAAAAGTCAAATCTACCTCGACAGTCCATACGAATGGACTCATCTTCAAATAGTCAGTCAATGGCGCAATGATGGAACTGAAACCTCAGATAAAATGCCAGTAGAAAGACGCCAGTCCATGAAAGCTAAGGACATCAAACATTGTCTTCGGTGTCTCCCAATTCAGAATAGCTTCCACCTTGACAGGATCCATCCGAATTCCTCCACCTGACACCACATAACCCAAAAACGTCACTCGATCCGTCAAAAAGTGAGACTTCTTCACATTTGCAAATAACTTTTGCTTTCTTAACACCGCAAATACCTCTTGCAAGTGCTGTAAATGCTACTCAATTGAAACACTAAAAATCAAGATGTTGTCAAAGTACACCACCACAAATCAGCCAATACATGGACAAAACACCCGATTCATCAATCTCTTGAAGGTGCTGGGCGCCTTCGACAATCCAAACGGCATGACCATCCACTCGTACAACCTATCTCGTGTCTTAAAAACTGTCTTCCACTCAACCCCTAGTCGAACCGGAATCTGATGATATCTGCTCCTCAAATCTATCTTCGAAAAAACAAACGCTCCATGCAATTGATCAATCAAGTCATCAAATCGGGAAATTGGGAATCTGTACCTGATGGTTATCTTGTTCATCGCTCGACTGTCAATGCACATTCTCCACGAACCATCTTTCTTCGCCACTAATAGCGCTGGTACTGCACAAGGACTTATACTCTGTCAGACAACCCCCCTTTCCATGAACTTGCGCAACTGCCTCTGTAACTCCTCATGCTCCTTAGGAATCATACTATAGGCTGCCTTGTTTGGAATAACAACACTAGACGAGAAGTCTTTATAGTGCTGAATGTCCCTCATGGGCGGCAAACCGAAAGGCATCTCCTTTGGTATCACATCAGCAAATTTCCCCAGTAATGAGATAATTTGCTTGGGAAACTCGGAATGATCAGCGTTTTGCTCCAAAACAACCAAGGCAAAAATTTTTGTTGCCTTGTTCGTCTCTTCACGAAAATCAACCCTGGACAACAGAACCTTTGTCGCCTCCTTCCTCAAATTCGAAGGACCCAACTTAATGCTTTGGCCATCCTTGCTGAAAATGTAAGTGTTTCGGGACCGGTCTTGCTTCGTTCGTCAATCATACTGCCACGGCCTCTCTAGTGGAATGTGACAAGCACCCATAGGCACAACGTCACAAGATACCTCATTAGTGTAAATTTTCCCAATCGAAAACTGAACTAAGCACTACTTGCTGACTTTAACTTCATTGCTTTTCTGCAACCACGACAATTTGTAGGGTTGCGAATGCTCAAATGTTTCTAATCCCAATTTCTCTACCATTGTTGTCGAAACCACTTCTCACAACGGCCGCCATCAATAATCATGTTACACACCTTTCCCCGGGTAGTACACCAAGTATGGAAGATGTTATGTCGCAGTCAAGACTCGTCTTCTACTGTCGCCACACTTAGCATTCGTGGAATTATTAGGAATTCTGCTGAATCTGGATGTACAAGAACTTCCTCGTTGAGTGTCCTCTTCATCATCGTCAAAACCCGGCTCAAGAACTTCCTCGCTGAGTGTCACGAACTGCTTGTTTGGGCAGTCCGCGACAAAGTGTCCAATAACCTGACACTGAAAACATCACTTGGTGGTCGCCGCTGTCCCCTCTTTGCAGGTTCTGCTGTGGTGACCTTCCTTGGTCACTGCCTTACCATTTTCACCTTTATTTATCGCTGCCGTTGCCGTTGCCGCCAAAGATGATTGTTAGCTAGGTTTGTTCTGGAATCTACTTAGAACCCTAGATCCTGAATTGCAGCCTTTCTGTCTATGCTGCCCCTCGACTTTCAGGGCCAATCTGCAAACATCTTCATACGTCCAGTATTGTTGTAGTTGAACCACATCAGAAATCTTGAACTTCAAGCCGGCCAAAAACCACGCCACCGTCTGCTCGTCTTCTTCGGCGACGTCACATCTCATGTGCAACCGATCAAACTCCGAAATGTATTGCTCCACCAATAAATCACGCTGCCTAACGGAATGATATTCAATAAATGCCTCTTGCCTGTAGTGAGTCAGTAGGAACTTCTTCCACAACAATTTCTTCATCTTGTCCCGAGTCGAAATTTTCGACTTCCCTTCCTTGGTACATTGCTTCTTAACATGATCCCACCAAATGGAAGCATGCTTTCTCAGTTTAATCGCCACGATCTTAACCTTCTGTTCTTCTGTCAAATCTTGAAGATTGAAAATCCGCTCAACCGTAAGTTACCAATTTATTAATTCATTAGGATGCGCCCTACCTTCAAAATCGAGAATCTCGATTTTTATGTCGAAATTCTGGAAAGAAGATTGCTGCTTGCTTGGTCGTTCCGGTTGGTCATGCTGCCCCCGAATCAATGTCACAAACGGGTTTACATCTTCCTCCTTATCGTCAGACTCAACCTTCGATTCCACCCATGCTTCGGACTGAACAACCAACCGTGCCTCCGCCAGTTGCAGCTCCAAGTTCTGGATCTGCCTTCTTTGTTCTGCTTTTTCGTCTCTGATTTCACCCAAGTCTCATTGACGAGGCGGTTAGTCTTCCTCAGGAACAACTCACGTCCCTTTCCAGTACGACGCCATCCATAACCTCCACGAATCTGTTCAACTATTGATTCAAGCAACCTGTTCTTTGATACCAATTGATGAAAGAACAATAACGAATAAATGACTAAACAGAAGAAAAGTTGAAAGTTTTGTGAGAATTATCTAGTTTTCGCGAATACGACCAAAGTAAAAAATTATCAATAATCAAAAGCTGTTGAAAAACTGTAAGAAATCAACATTAAATATCCTAAATTGAAACCTAAACCTAATCGGAAATTAAAAACAACAAAAATACAAAAATACCCTAAAAAGCAACAAAATTATGAAAATACCTTTAAAAACATAAAAATGCTTGAAAGTCCATCAAGACGACCCCGAATGATCGAAAAAGGCCTTGCGTCATGGCGATGTGAGTCTTGCTCTTTGGCCTGTTTCCAATTGCAAAGTCAAAGGTGAACCCATTTCAAGCAATGAATAGTGCCCCGTGAACGGTGCTCCGGCATCATATAATACCTCCCTTAGACTAAATAAACATAGGACATAGAGGACATGTCATTACAGCCTCTCCCCATAACGTTGACGGAAAAATAGAAAAAGATATTAATAAGGTCATTTAGCAAAATAATTATATTAATCAGATGTCAGTTAATGCCGCCAAACAAGTTAAAAGGCTAAATAATAACTCTTTTAATAGAGAAACCCCTAATTTAAAATCTTATAATCGTAAAGTTCAATTTGATGAAAATCCCATAATAAAACTAGGAACCATTAAAGAAACAAAATTTCAATTCGAAAAGGAATTTAAATTATTTAAAGAGGATGAAGACTTATGAAAAGAAATAACCTGAAGAATAGATGAAATAGATTTAGGAAAAAAAGCTAAAGCAAGCACAAGTGGAACAAAAATTCAAACTATTAGCTCAGAAATAGGTTTAAAACACAACCAAACATTCAGACCTTCTGAAAAGACACCTATATTCAGAAGATTTGATATTCAAAATTCTAGAAATTATTACCCTAAACCTTCGTTTCCAAATATGCAATTTGAAGAAAGACACTTAGTAACACAGACATCTTATTCAAGATCAAATCTAACAGAATGGAATTTGGTCGGAATGTCAAAACCCCAAATAATAAATCTAGTACATGAAATGGCAATGGCGGCAAGAACCTTCAAAGTTTGTCACACTAGTAAAGATGATCGGAATATTGCTTTGTTACTAGTATCATCATTTATTGGAACATTAAAAGGATGGTGGGATAATTATCTTAGAGAAGAAAATATAAATGAGATATTAAATTCAACAAAGATGATTACTAGAATCAATAATGAAAATGAACAAGAAACATTAATACAAGAAACAGTTTCAGATGCAATAAATCATTTGTTATATGCCATAACTAAACATTTTGTAGGAGATCCTCAAGCCTTTCAAGACAGAAGTAGTGAAATTTTAACTAATTTAATTTTTCCTAAATTGCATGATTTTAGATGGTATAAAGATATGTTTTTAACGAAAGTAATGTTAAGAAATGATTGTCATCATTCTTTTTTGAAGGAAAGATTTATATCAGGACTACCTCCATTATTCACTGAAAAGGTTAGACAAAAATTAAAACAAGATTATAACAATAATATTCTATATGAATCTATTAAAATGGTCAATTAGTAAATTATATTAATATAGTAGGTTTGAATCTTCGCACAGATTTGAAACTTAAAAACCAAATGGAAAAATACCATAAAGATTCTAGAAAGGAATTAGGCAATTTTTGAGAAATATTTGGATATTCTCCATTAGAACCTCCATCAAAAGGATTAAAAAGGAGAAAAAAGAAAATTAAAAAGTCAAAAAATTATAAAGAAAAACCTAGAAGGTTTACGAAAAGAAAATCAGAAAACAATGATGAAACTGTAGAAAAAAATTAAGTGTTATTCTTGTGGAAAGAAGGGGTATAAGGCCGATAAATGCCCAAGAATAGCTAAAAAGAAAAGAAAGATTAGTCAAGTAGAATTAGACAAAGAAAGAGAAGAAAAACTTTTTCAAATACTAGATAATTCAGAATCTGATAATGAATCAGCCACTGAAAAAGAATTATTAGAAATAATAGACTCTTCAAGTAGTGAAGTGGGATCCGAATCATCATATCGCAGATGTATTGAAATATGCACCTGTAATAATGAATGTAGTAGTAATATGATAAGCTTCAATCAAGTCTCAAGAGAAAATAAAGAATCATTTTTTGAAATTTTAGAAAAAATTGAATACATAGATGTAAAAAAGGAATAAGAGTTACTGTGCAGTTTAGTCCTTAAACTTTACCCTTTTGGAAGTTTTTATCCCTTTTTTGGCCTTTATCATTACTAAATAATTTAAGGTTGAATATTTTGATCCTTTTGACAGGTTTATTCAAAAAAATCACCTAATTTTTAGATAAAAAATTAGTTCAAAAACCCAATATTAATAAACCAACCCAAGCCAAAAAAATGGATCAAAACTAATATGCCATCGCCATACCAAACTCCTACGAAGAAGCCGAAAACCCAAAAACACCTACAAAACTAGAATCAAAATCCAAAAAACTGGTAACCCGGAATGAATTTGTGACAAAAGCCCTTCTACCAATTCTACCAGTAGAAAAGATATTTCCTCACTTGCTCAAAAAAGAATTTGCAAAGACAATTTTGCCTAATGCCTATCAGTAGGGAAGTTATGTACTCAACAACGACCCTTTGAAACCTAGACCTTTTAACGAACTTGTTCTGGTAGATTTAAGATCTATCGAAGTAGAACATGAGAAGAATCAACTTGGAATTGCTTACTCAAGAGTCAGGATTATGAAATTTCTTTACTTGAAAGTTGGAAAACTAGAAATTTGGACTATTTAGATGTCTGAATAATTTCGAATTATATAAGAATCTCATTTGAAGTTATTTTACCAAACATGTTATGTACCGGCTTTGAATATTTACGCACCATATATGGCTTACCATAAATAAACAAACAAGAGTTGATCAACAATCAAGCCCAGAAAGATGTCATCATTGGCTTCTCAGAAATCTTAAACGGATTAATAATAATATTCACGAGTCCTAAGCCAACTCATTCGAACAATAAAAAAGCCTTTAATTTGATTTTTTTTTTTAAAGAAAAGAAAATGACATCCCTCGCTGCAATCCAAAATCTCATTGAAATGTTGCATGTTTTACTGTCATTCCCCTCGCTCCAATTTTAGGGCTTCTTGAATTTTGACTGTTATTATATTCATAATTTTCTTTTAATATTTTTTTGAAAAATCTACATTAATAAATCTATGAGAATGAACGCTTTTAACTTTTTCTAGTGTAGGTGAATAACCAGTGATGCTTCTAAAAATGATTTTCTACTATTTATCATATGAGTAGGTCTTCTGAATTCTATTTCAATATTCCATTGGATGTTTCTTTTATTTTATCTATAGTACTAGTTTCTTGGTATTTTCTAATATTTAATTTATCAAAGTTCCATCCGTTATTCTTATTTCGCAAAACTTCTTCCCATCTAAGTGTCCTAGGGTCAAAAGTAATAGCTCCATTAAAATTTATTTCTAGTAACGGAGTCTCATTAGGGTTTGAATATTGAATTGCTTTTCAATTTATAGTTGTTTTCATAACTTTATAATATACTCTATAATTTAATCCCAATGTTTTAGATCTAGATTTTGCATCTAAATCTTTTACTAGCAAATTTAATGTTAAAGTTTTCAAAATATGAGGATCTGTTAAATCTGTTGTAAAGTTTGGATAACAGTTAAAATAAATTCGTCCATTACAAACATTAGATTCTAATATAGCTAACATTAGATTCTAATATAGCTAACATACTTCTTTTAAAATCGAGAAATCTAGCATCTCTTAAAATAAGGCAAATTGGAGAATCATATCCTAATCTGAATAAAGGTTTAACTGCTATTTGAACTAATTCAATATGTAAATATTTATATGTTTTATTCAAATGTAGATCTATAGCATTCCTATTAAACAATTGAAATGTTCCATATTTTTTATCTATTGAAATTGTCTTTTCAATTGTTTTTATGCTATAATCTTGTACCGGATCAAATGTTCTTTTCGGATAAATGTTACTAATTTTATCTAGTGGTATAGTCCAACTAAGAAGTTTCATTTCTATTTCATTTATAGTTAAACTAATTTGTTCTTCATTTGCTATGTTTGAATCCAATTTTGAAAGAATTTGAATTGGATAAAGCTTTGTTAAGATCATGATCTAATAGAGATGAAAATAAAATTAAAAGGAAATGGTATTTTTCAATAGTAGAAAAACAAAAACAAATTGAACCAAGAGAAAAGTATTATAAGGATATGATTAAGATGAGAAAACGTTTAGATTTCTTTGATTGGTATGAATATTCAGGAAAGAATAATAGGCTAGAATCCATTAATGTAATACCTCAGAAATGGTATACTAGTAATAATGAAGTAAAAAAAATCTATAATGCCTCCTTAGAAGAAATCAAAATAGGACATAGAGGACATGTCATTACAGCCTCTCCTTACAAAGTAGAAGGAAAAATAGAAAAACAGGAAGCTCAAGTAAAAGACATTAATAAGGTTATTTAGCAAAATAATTATAGTAATCAAATGTTAGTCATAGTAGCAGAACAAGCAAATAGATTGAATAGTAACTCTTCTAATAGAGAAATTGCAAATTTAAAAGCTTATAATCCTAAAGCTCAAATAGATGAAAATCCTATAATAAAACCCTAACAATAAAAGAAAAAAAATTTGCAATTTAAAAAGGAATTTAAACTGTCTAAAGATGATAAGACTTACTAAGAGAACTAACTACAAGAATAGACAAAATAGATTTAGAACAAAAGGCTAAAGCAAGTACAAGTGGAACAAAAATTCAACAAGTAACTCTGAAATGGGTTTTGTAGAAAGACTAGGCTAATCGATTAGACCTTCAAAAAAGGTACCCAGATTTAGAAGATTTGATTTCCAGGACTCTAGAAACTATTACCCTAAACCTTCATTCCCAGACATGCAATTTGAAGAATGACATATAGAAACACAAGCATCTTGCTCAGGGTAAGATTTGAACAAATGGAATATAGATGAAATGTTTGAAAATCAGATAAGAAATCTAGTACATGAAATGGCTATGACTGCAACAGCCTATAAGATTTCCCATACTAGTAAAGATGATAGGAATATAGCAGTATCAGGATTTACTGGAACACTAAAAGGATGGTGGGATAATTATCTCAATAAAGATAATAGAAATAAGATATTAAATTCAACAAAAATGATTACTAGAATGAGTAATGAAAATGATCAAGAAACTTTAATTCAAGAAACAGTTTTAGATGCAATTAATCATTTGTCATATGTAATAACTAAACATTTTGTAGGAGATCCACGAGTATTTCAAGACAGAAGTAATGAAATTTTAACCAATTTAACTTGCCCTAAAATACATGATTTCAGATGGTATAAAGATATGTATTTAACGAAAGTCATGTTAAGAATTGACTATCATCAATCTGTTTGGAAAGAAAGATTTATATCAGGATTACTCCCATTATTTGCTGAAAAGGTTAGATAGAAATTAAATAAGGACTATAATAATAATCTTCCATATGAATCTATTACTGATGGTCGATTAGAAAACTATATTCACATAGTAGGTTTAAATCTCTCCACAGACTTGAAACCTAAAATCAAATGGAAAAATATCATTAAGATTCTAGAAATGAATTAAGAAATTTTTGTGAAATATTTGGACATTCTCCATTAGAGCCTCCAGCAAAAGGACTAAGAAGAAGTAAAAAGAAATATATGAAGTCTAAGATGACTAAAGAAAAACCCAAAAAAATTAAGAAAAGAAAATAAAAAAAATAATGATCAAATTGTAGAAAAAATTTGATGTTATTCTTGTTTTATAATGGAACATAAGGCTGATAAATGTCCTAAATTAGCTAAGAAGAAGAGAAAAATTAGTCAATTAGCATTAGATAGAGAATTAGAAGAAAAACTGTATTAGATACTAGATAATTCAGAGATTGATAATGAATCAGATACTGAAGAAGAATTAATGGAAATAATAGACTCTTCAAGTTGTGAAGTAGAATCTGAATCATCATCTTGCAGATGTAATGGAATTTGTACCTGTAATAGTAATGAATGTAGTTATCAACATGATAAATTTTAATAAGGTCTCAAGAGAAAATAAAGAATTTTTTTTTTGAAATATTAGAAAAAATAGAAGACATAGAACTTAAAAAGGAATATTTGTCTAAACTAAAAGATTCGTTACTAAATAATAATATTCAAACTAGAAATATAGAAAATTATAATGTAAAATAAGTATTTGATAAATTTAAGTCTAAACAAAAGGAACAACTGTAGAAGATTCAAAAACAAAAATAAGTCAAATAAAAGAAGAAATTAGATTATTAAAAGAAATAGACAAAATACAATCAGACGATATTAGCAGTTTAAATGAAGAATTAACAAAAATTCTCAAAATTTGAAGAAACTTAAACTTCTAAAGAAGTAGAAAATGAAGATAATTCAGAACATATAGAAGCAATTAGTAGTACAACATTTCAAAAATGGTATGTTCCAATAGTAATTAAAATAGGAGAATTTTCATTGAAAACAATTGCATTACTAGATTCAGGAGCAAATCAGAATTGTTTACAAGAAGGTATAATACCAACTAGATATTATGAAAAGACTTCTACTAAACAACATTCTATTTCAGCCCATCAGCTAAAAATAGATTATAAATGATCAAAAGCTCATATTTGTAATGAACAATTTTGTTTTGTTAACTCTTTTATATTTATTAAAAGTTTGAATGAAGAAGTTATATTAGGAACACCTTTTCTTTCTTGGATTTACCCATTTGAAGTAAATCAAATAGGAGTCCATACAAAAATAGGGTCCGTTAGGGTCACTTTCCCTTTCTTAATAGGACCTAAACCCAAATGAATTAGAAATTTGAAAGAAAGACTATAATCACAACATCATATTACCTTTTTAAAAGAAGACATTAAATATAAAAGAATAGAAGTTTAATTACAAAAAGATGAAATTAAGAATAAAATAGTAAATTTAGAAAATAAAATTAAACTTGAAGTGTGCGCTGGCATACCAAGTGCATTTTGGGCTAGAAAATCTCGTTTTTTTAGAATTGCCATATATAGAAGAATTTAATGGAAAGAATATCCCTACAAAATCTAGGCCTATTCAAATCAATCAATAATTTATAGAACATTGTAAAAAAGAAATTCAAGATTTGCCAGATAAAGGTATAATTAGAGAATCTAGATTACCTTGGAGCTGCTCAGCATTTTATGTTAATAATAGTGCTGAAAAGGAAAGAGGAGCACCAAGACAAGTAATTAATTATAGGCCATTAAATAGAGTTTTAAAATGGATTAGATATCTTATCCCAAACAAGAGAGATTTGCTTAAAAGGACTATTAAAGTAGTAGTATATAGTAAATTTTACATGAAATAAGGATTTTGGCAGATAAAGATTAGTGAAAAAGATAAACATAAAACCATATTTAATGTGCCATTTGGAAAATATGAACAGAATGTTATGCCATTTGGATTAAAAAAAAGCACAATCGGAATTTCAAAAGGTAATCAAATGATATATTCAATCCTTATATTAATTTTACAATAGTTTGTTTAGGTGATATATTAGTTTTTTGTGAATTAATAGACCAACATTTTTTTACAATAGTTTGTTTAGGTGATGTATTAGTTTTTAGTTAATTAATAGACCAACATTTTAAACTTTTGAATATTTTTTTCGAAATAGTCAAGAAAAATTTGCAGATGGTGAGTGCTGGAAAAATGAAATTATTTCAAACCCAAATTAGATTTTTAGGTCATGATTTGAATAGAGGATTGTACAAGCCAATAAGTAGATCAATAGAATTTGCTGAGAGATTCCTAGACGAAATTAGAGACAAAACTCAACTACTGAGATTTTTAGGATGTCTGACTTATGAAGCAGATTTTATTCCTAACTTGAAATTCATTTGCAAACCTCTATATGACCGTTTGAAAAAAAATCCAGTCTCTTGGAGTTCAGAACAAACCCAAACTGTTTAGCATTTGAAGCAACTTGTAAAAGGACTTCCTTGTCTCAGTGTCCCAAATTTAGAAGATTTTATGATAATAGAATCTGATACCTTTGAAATTGGCTTTGGAGGTATTCTTAAGAAGAAGAAACTTAACTCTTCTTCTAAGCAAATAGTGCAAAACCGCTATGATCTTTGGACCGATAACTCTTCTTCTAAACCCAAACTGTTTAGCATTTGAAACAACTTGTAAAAGGACTTCCTTGTGTCAGTATACCAAATTCAGAAGATTTTATGATAATAGAATTTGATGCCTTTGAAATTGGCTTTGGAGGTATTCTTAAGAAGAAGAAACTTAACTCTTCTTCTAAGCAAATTGTTCAAAACCACTATGATCTTTGGACCAATAGCCAGAAAAACTATAATACTACTAAAATTGAAATTTTATCAATTGTTTTATGCATTTCTAATTTTCAAGATGATTTGATAAACAATTTTTTTTTTATTAGAACTGACTGTAAATTAGCAAAAGAAGTTTTACTAAAAGATGTTAAAAATTTGGTTTCAAAACAGATTTTTGCTAGATGGCAAGCCATCTTATCTTGTTTTGAAATTGAATTTATAAACAGAGAAAAGAATTTGACTACTGATTTTCTTACAAGAGAATTCTTACAGGGAAAAAAATGAGGCCTTCTCTCATAACTCGTTAAAAGATAAGGGCCAGTGCACCAACTCCATCAAATCAAAACAGGTATACTGTATTCGGGAGTTTTAGTCCTTTGACTAGCCCATCAACTAGTAAAGCCCAAAATACAGAAAAAAGTCCAACCCAAAAACCACAAGCCAGTAAACAAATCCAAACTATCAAAATGAACCAAAACCAATATGCATTTTCCATACCAGGATCTTACAATGAAGCAGTCAATCTAGAAACCCCAACAAAAAAGGCAGAAAATCCAAGGACTACCAACTCAGCAACCTAATTTGAATTTGTTTCAAAAGTCTTTCTACCATTATCCCAATTGAAAAAAATATTTGCTCACCTTTCAGAAAAAGAATTTTTTAAAACAGCTTTGCCCAATGCTTATCAACAATTCAATTATGTATTCAATAGTGACCATTTGAAGACTATAACTTTTTATGAGCACATTTTCGTATACATTGGACCAATTGAAGTTGAACATGAGAAAAATCAACCAAGAATTTCTCTATCCAGAATTAGAATGATAAAATTGCTAGATTTGGAAAATTGGAAGATTAGGGCATTGCATACTTTGATCCAGTTCAAAGTGCCTTCAAACCAGCAAGATAAAATTATGTGGACTCTTTAGATGCTTGGAACAACTTTTTGATCCTAGGAGATTCCAGTCATGCTTGGTTCATTAAGGATGACAAAAATGAAAGAGATAAATTTCCATGGTGGTTCAACTACTGGTGGAAACAATTTGGAGCTACGTTGGAAATTCTATGTGAGGAAAAGAAGAAAGAATTTTGTCAATTTGTCGAAGAAGAGCAATTAGAACACCACACAGACTTCATTTAGAGATTTTTCTTTGAAAGAAAAATTAATTTCATTATAAAGTCTTCTAAAGGGTTTAAGAAAATTGAAATTTGTCTCTAATAATAATGGCTCATTAGGGTTTGAATGTTGTATAGGTTTAGGATTTATGGTTTTCTTCATACCTTCACAGCAACTTCTATAAATTAATCCTAATGCTTTAGTTCCAGTTTCTGCTTCTAAATCTTTTACTTGTAAATTTAAAGTTCAAGTTTTCAAAATGTGGGTATCCATTAAATCTATTGTAAAATTTGGATAACAATTAAAGTAGACTAGTCCGTTGCATACTTTAGAGTTTAGTTTAACTAATATGCTTCTCTTAAAATTAAGAAACCTAGAATCTCTTAAAATTTAGTAAATTGGAGAATCATATTCTAATTTGAATAATAGTTTAATTGCTATTCGAACTAATCTTATATGTAAATATTTATATTTTTTGCTTAGATGAAGATCTATAGCATTTCTATTAAACAATTGAAGTGTTCCAAATTCCATATACTTCATCAGTCCCAATCAATGGCAGAACAAATACACCAAGCACAAGGAATATCATAGAAGGAAGTATTAATAGATTACATCTTGAGTCAATTGAAGGAAGCAAGAATAAATGAGAGTTTAAGCTTTCCTGCTTAAGATGTCAAATAAAAGGGGTAAACCTTTATTCAGATTAGGATATGATTCTCCAATTTACTTAATTTTAAGAGATGCTAGGTTTCTTAATTTTAAGAGAAGCATATTAGCTATATTAGAATCTAATGTTTTCAATGGACCAATCTACTTTAATTGTTATAATAATTTTATAGTAGATCTAACAGATCCCCACATTTTGAAAACTTCAAATTTACAAGTAAAAGATTTAGAAGCAGAAACTGGGACTGGGACTAAAGCATTAGGATTAATTTATAGAATTTACTATAAAGTTATTAAGACAACCATAAATCCTAAAGCTATACAACATTCAACCCTAATGAGACTTTATTATTGGAGACAAATTTCAATAGAGCTAGCACTGTAGAAAAAATATTAGAAAATATCAAGAAACTAGCACTGTAGAAAAAATAATAGAAACTTATGATGGAAGCATAGAAATGGAATTTAAAAGACCCACTCATTTAATAAACAGTAGGAAATCATTTTCAAAGCATCTACTTAGAAAATTCTAAAAGCATCCATTCATGTATATTTGCTAGTGTAGATTTTTCGAAAGAAATACCTACAGTAAATTATAAAGATAATAATAGTCAGAATTTAGGAAGTCCTACATAGTCAGATATGAAACTAGAAGATAATCAATTATTAGCTATTAGCTCTGAAGAAGAATTTGAACTAGATAAACATATTATTAAGATTATGGTTTACTAGAGAAGAAAATAAAATTAAAAGAGAATAGTATTTTGCAATAGTAGAAAAACAAAAGAAAATTGAACTAAGAGAAAAATATTATAAAGACATGATAAAAATGAGAAAACATTTAGATTTTTTTGATTGGTATGATTATTCAGGAAAATATAATAGCCTAGAATCCATTAATGTAATAGTTCAAAAATGGTATACTAGTAATAATGAAGTAAAAGATTCAAAAATGCCACCCTCAGAAGAAATCAAAATAAGACATAGAAGACATATCATCACAACCTGTTCTTATAAAGTAGAAGTAAAAATAGAAAAGACATTAATAAAGTAATTCAGCAAAATGATTATACTAACCAGATGTTAGTTAAAGTAGCCGAACAAGTTACTAGGTTAAATAGTAAATCATCTAATAGAGAAACACCAAATTTAAAAGTCTATAACCCTAAAGATCTAGTAGGTGAAAATCCAATAATAAAACCTCTAATTATAAGAGAGACAAATTTGTAGTTTAAAAAGGAATTTAAATTATCTAAAGACAATGAAGAATTATCAAGAGATATAAATAGAAGAATAGAAAAATTAGACCTAGAACAAAAAGCTAAAGCTAGCACTAGTGGAACTAAAATTCAAACCATTGACTCAGAAAATAATGTTATTGAAAGACTAGGCCAATCAGTTAGACTATCTAAAAAGATACACAGATTCAGACGATTTGATATACCTTATTCAAAAAATTATTATCCTAGACCTTCATTCCCTGATATGCAATTTGAAGAAAGAAACCTAATTACTCAAGCATCTTACTCAGGATCAGATTTGACAGAATGAAACTTACATGTATTATCAGAACTTCAGATAATTAATTTCGTTCATGAAATGGCAAGAGCAACAACCGCCTATAAAATTTCACATACTAGCAATGATGATAAGAATATACCTTTATCATTAGTATTAAGATTTACTGGAACATTAAAATAATGGTGGGATAATTATCGCTTCGAAGATAATAGAAATGAATTATTAACATCAACTAAATTTGTTACTAGAATTAGTAATGAAAATGAACACGAAAGTTTAGCCCAAGAAACCGTTTTTGATGCAATTAATAGTCTATGCAATAACAAAACATTTTGTAGGAGACCCACAAGCCTTTCAAGATAAAAGTAGTGAAATTTTACCAAATTTAACTTGCCCAAAATTTCATGATTTTAAATGGTATAAGGATATGTTTCTTACAAAAGTAATGTTAAGAGGAGATTGTCATATGTCTTTCTGGAAAGAAAGATTTTTATATGGATTATCTCCTTTATTTGTAGAAAAGGATAGACAAAAATATAAACAAGGTTATAATAATAATATTCCTTATGAGTCCATTAGTTATGGACAATTAGTAAATTATATCAATGTGGTAGGATTAAATCTTTGTATAGATTTGAAGATTAAAAATCAATTGGAAAATTATCATAAAGATTCTAGAAAAGAATTAGAAAATTTTTGTAAGATATTTGGTTATTCTCCATAAGAACATCCTTCAAAAGCTTTGAAGAAAAGTAAAAGAAAATTTTAAAAATCAAAGGAATATAGAGTAAAACCCAACAAATTTACGAAAAGGAAATCAAAAGGAGATAATAAAACTACAGAAAAAATTAGATATAGAAAATAGGATTAAAAAGGAAGTATGTGCAGAAATACCTAATGCATTTTGGACTAGAAAGTCACATATGGTAGAGTTACCTTATATAGAAGAATTTAATGAAAAAATATAATTACCAAAGCTAAGTGATGTAAAACCCGACCACGAAAATAGACTAAACAGAAGAAAAGATAGAAATTTAAGAAAACTATCTAGTTTTTTGTATTGCGACAAAATAGTCGAGATTAATCAAAATTCAACAACCTCCAAATCCGAAAATAACTAGGATAATATTACCTAACCCTAACTGAACATGAAAAGCAACAAAGTTATCAAAATAACCCTAAAATATAAAAAAGGCCCAAAAGTCCAATAAAACGATATCGGATGGCCCAAAACCGCATCAATCCATGGTAAAGCAATGGGTTTTGTCCATTGGGCCATTTCCAATCGCTCAGCCAAATTTGAGCTCATTCCTAGCTCGGGCCATTTGATTTCTACTAGTGGTATTGGCCTTGCATCATCCTCCCTGGCTAGGAAAAGATTCGTCCTCGAATCTGACTCGTCCTCACCAACTACGTCAACTGTCGAATCATCCTTTTCCTCTGAGTGGTAAGGTGACAAATCAGGAACATTAAAAGTGCCTGACATATTGTACCTGCTCGGAAAGCCAATCTTGTAGGCATTGTAGTTAATTCATTCAAGCACCTTGAATGGCCCATCTGCGCGAGGCTGCAACTTCCCAAACTTGCCTGCCGGAAACCTCTCCTTTCGGAGTCGAATCCAAACCAGATCACATTTTTTGAACATAACCGTCTTCCAATGCTTATACTGTAAATTCTGTTGATTGACCTGAGTATGAACTAAGAATGCAGCTCCTTGATTTGTTTAGCATGTTCCTTCGCATCCGAACTGAATTGATTGTGAATCGGTAATGGAGCAAGGTCCAATGGAGTAATTGGATTGCGCCCATAAACAATCTCGAATGGACTTCTCCCTGTTGTACGATTCACTGACCTATTGTATGCAAATTCAACTTGAGGTAACACCAAATCCCACTACTGTGGGTTGTCACCAAACAAACTACGCAACATAAAGCTTTTGTTCACCACTTCCTTCTGCCCATCTGTTTGAGGATGGTGAGAGGAACTAAACTGTAGCTTGGTTCCCAAATATCGCCAGAGAGTACCCCAAAAGTGACTGACAAATTTCACATCCCTATCAGACGTGATCGATTTAGGAACCCATGCAGTTTGACAATTTCCTGTAAAAATACCCTAACCACTTGTGCAGCAGCAAATGTTTTGTCATAGGGAACAAAGGATTGCCATCTTCGAAAATTTGTCAACCACTACCAGGACTGAATCCTTATTCCTCTGTGTCCTTGGCAGCCCTAAAACAACGTCCACACTGATATCCTCCCAGGGTGCCATTGGCACGGGTAAAGGTAGATACAACCCAGCATTGTTACCCTTGGTTTTAGCAACATGGCAGAAATTACATCACTGAAAGCAACGAATTACATCAGACTCCATCCGAGGCCAATAAAAATGCTCACGTACCAAGGCCACCGTTTTGTCAATCTCAAAATGCTCTGCTAACCCTCCAGCATGATGCTCGTTAACTATTGCCGCCCTCAACGAATAATCAGGGATACACAACCGATTCCCTCTAAAATGAAATCTATCCTGAATCATGAATAACTGTCATGGCCTTGTCTGAAACTTCTCCCATACACCTTTCAACTTCGAATCTTTCTTGTACAAGTAAGAAAATGTATCGAAACCCAATACCTGGACTTGTATTGTACTCAACACTCCTCCAATACCCACTCTTGAAGCATCACAATGCATTTCGAAAATTTCAGAAAAATCAAGTAAAACCAATACAGGAGCTTCGGTTACTTTTTGTTTCAGCAACTGAAAAGCCGAGTCTGCCTCTGCAGTCCATACAAAGTGGCTCCCTTTCAAGCAGTCTGTTAATAATGCAATAACCCTGAATAAACCTCTAGTAGAAAAATGCTAGCCCATGGAAACTGTGGACATCAAACATTGTCTTTAGTGTCTCCCAATTTAGAATAGCATCCATCTTTGCAGGATCCATCTGAATGCCACTGCCTGACACAACATAACCCAAAAATGTCACATGATTAGTCAAAAAGTGACATTTTTTGGCATTAGCAAACAGCTTCTGCTTCCTTAACTCCTCAAACACTGTCCTTAGGTGCTGTAAATGTTGCTCAATCAAGACATTATAAATTTAAATGTCATTGAAATACACAACCACAAATTGGCCAATAAATGGACAAAATACTTGATTCATGACTCTCATAAAGGTGTTGGGAGCATTCGACAATCCGAAAGGCATGACCATCCATTCGTACAGCCCATCTCGAGTTTAAAATGCGGTCTCCACTCATCCCCCGGTCATACCCGAATCTGGTGGTATCCGCTCCTCAAATCTATCTACGAAAAGACAAATGCCCCATGTAACTGGTCTATCAAATCATCAAATCGGGAAATTGGAAACCTATACTTGAAGGTTATCTTGTTCACTGTCCTATTATCAATGCACATTCTCCCAGTACCATATTTCTTTGGTACTAATAAAGCTGGCACTGCACAAGGACTCATACTTTCTCTGACAACCCCTTTTTCCATCAATTTGTGCTTCTGTTGTTGTAGCTCCTCATGCTCCTTAGCACTCATGCGATAGGTTGCCTTATTAGGAATAACAACACTAGGCATGAAGTTTATACAGTGCCAGATGTCCCTCATAGGTGGAAAACCTGAAGACATCTCCTCTGGTATCACATCAGCAAATTCCTGCAACAATGGAATAATTTGCTCAGGAAGCTTGGAGTGGTCTGCATTTTGTTCCAAGACAACCAATGCAAAAATTTCAGTCGCCTTGCTCATTTAGATTCTGCTCTGGACAGTAGATTATTCGTTGCTTCTTTCCTCAAATCCGAAGGACCTAGTGTGATACTCTCGCCATTCTTGCTGAAGGTGTATGTGTTCTGAAATCCATCATGTTTCGTTGTCCTATCATACTACCATTTCTTCCCTAATAGAAAGTGACAAGCATCCATAGGAACAACATCACACCAGACCTCGTTGATATATTTCTTACCAATCGAAAACTTTACCAGACACCGTTTGCTGACTTTTACTTCGTTGCCCTTCTTTAACCACAACAGTTTATAGGGTTGTGGGTGCTCAACTGTTTCTAAGCCCAAGTTTTCTACCATCGTTGTGGAGACCACATTCTCATAGCTACAGCCATCATTGATCATGTTACAAACCTTTCCTTTGGCAATACATCGGGTATGAAAGATGTAATGCCACAACCATCACTCTTCTTCTGCTGTAGCCACATTTAGAACTCTCCTAATCACAAGTGACTCTCTCGAATCAGCATACACAATATCCTCCTTGTTCTGTACGTTATCAAGTTCCTCTTCATATTCATCAAACACCGGTTCCAGGATTTCCTCACTGGGTGTCACGAATTGCCTGTTTGGACAGTCTGCACCAAAGTGTCCAATACGCTGACATTTAAAACAGTGCTTAGCCAATTCTACTCCTTTGTCAGTCCCACTATGCTGTCCTTCCTTGACTACTGATTTACCCTTTTCTCCTTTACTCACAGTCACCGCTGTCGCTGAGGAGGATTGATTACTAGGTTTGCTCTGAAATCTATTCGGATATCTAGACCTTGAACTACTATTCTTCTGTTTACATTGTCCCTCGATTTTCAGAGCTAGCTTGAAAACATCTTCATATGACTAGAATTGTTGCAATTGAACCATATCCGCAATTTTAACCCTCAATCCTGCCAAAAAAAAGCCATCGTTTGCTCATCTTCTTCATCCATATCACATCTCATACGTAGACGATCAAATTCCTCAGTATATTGTTCCCTGACAAGTCACGCTGCTTAACACTATGATATTCAATAAATGCCTCATTCATATAGTGAGTAGCAATTTCTTCATCTTATTCCAAGTCTCAATTTTCCACTTCCCCTCTCTCTCTCGTTGCTTCTTAACATGCTCCCACCATATTGACGCATGTTTTCTCAATTTAATAGCAACAATTTTAACCTTCTTCTCCTTAGTCAAGTTTCGAATATCAAAAATTTGTTCAATAGTATGTAACTAATCTATAAAATCATCAGTATGAGCCTTACCCTCAAAATCGTGGAATCTTGATTTTCATGCCGAAATTCTATAAAGAAGATTGTCTACTAGGTCGTTCTGCTCAATTATGCTCCCAATGCAAAAACCCCAAACGGATTGACATCTTCCTTCTCATCATCGGTTTCAATCTTTGATTCCTCCCTTGCCTCCGATTGAACACCTAACCTAGCCTACGCCAGTTGCAGTTCCAAGTCTTGGATCCGCCCTCTCAGCTCTTCATTTTCTCTGTTCTCGTTGGTCTTGTTGACGAGGCTATTCATCTTCCTCAAGAAAGGCTCCACGTCCCCTTCCAGCACGATGCCGTCCAGGACCAACACGATTCTGTTCAGCCATTGGTGAAGGCAACCTAGTGCTCTAGTACCAAATTATAAGAAAACCGACCATGAAAACAGGCTAAACAGAAGAAAAGATGGAAATTTATGAAAACTGTATAGTTTTCTATATTGCTACAAAATAGTTGAGATTAATCAACATTCAACAACCTCCAAATCTGAAAATAACTAGGATAATATAACCCAACCCTAACTGAACAAGAAAAGTAACAAATTATCAAAATAAGCCTAAAATATAAAAAAGGCCCAAAAGTCCAACGAAAGGATCCCGGATGGTCCAAAACTGCCTCAGCCCTTGGCAAAGCAATGGGTTTTGTCCATTAGGCCGTTTCCAATCACTCAACCAAATTTGAGCCCATTCCGAATTCGAGCCATTTGATTTCTACTAGTGCTGTTGGCCTTGCATCTCTAGGCCTATTCAGATGAATTAGGAATTAATAGAACATTGTAAAATGGAAATTCAATACCTGATAGAAAAAGGAATAATTAGAGAATCCATTTCTCCTTGGAGTTGTTCAGCATTCTATGTAAAAAATAGTGCGGAAAAAGAAAGAGGAACGACAAGACTAGTAATTAAATACAAACCTTAAAATAGATTTGATACCCAATCCCTAATAAAAGAAATTTTCTTAAAAGGACAATTAAGGTAGTAATTTATTGTAAATTTGATATGAAATCAGGATTTTGACAAATAAAAATTAGTGAAAAAGACAAATATAAGACACATTTAATGTACCATTCGGACAACATAAATGAAATGTAATTCCATTTGGATTAAAGAATGCACAATCTGAATTCCAAAAGGTAATGAATAATATATTCCACCCGTATACTAGCTTTACAATAGTCTATATTGATGATGTATTCGTTTTTAGTGAATGATTGCATCAACATTTTAAACACTTAATTATTTTTCTCAAAATAGTCAAGAAAAATTATCTTGCCAGGAAAATGAAATTATTCCAAACCCAAATAAGATTTTTAGGTCACAGCTTGGACGGAGGGTTATACAAGCCTATAAGTAGATCCATAGAATTTATAGATAGGTGTTCAGATGCAATTAGAGATAAAAACTCTATTACAAAAATTCTTAGGATGCCTGAATTATGCAGATGATTTTATTCCAAATTTGAAATTCATTTGCAAACCCTTATATGACCGATTGGAAAAGAATCCAGTTCCTTGGGATTCAAAACAGACTCAAACTGTTCTACATTTGAAGCAACTTGTAAAAAGACTCCCTTGTCTTAGTATATTCCTGACCTAGAAGCTTTAATGATAATAGAATCTGATACATCTGAAGTTGGCTTTGGAGATATACTCAAGCAGAAGAAAATTGACTTTTCATTGATAAATTCAATTTCAAAAATCAAATGTAAATTCAATAGAACCTTATACTGTTAAAGAAATATTCGATAAATTCAAATTTAAACAAACGGAAACAGCTTTAGAAGATTTAAAAATAGAAATATAACAAACACGAGAAGAAATTAAATTCCTAAGAGAAAATGATAGAATTCAATCCGAAGATATCAACAATTTAAATGAAGAATTATTCAAATTCAAAATCTCTAATTCTGCAGACAATTCTAGTTTGCTCCCAAATCTTTTCTTATTAGCTAATTTATTAGAACTCGAGACCTTTCAATTTTAGATCAAACAAGAAACCAACCAGAAAAGCAGAGAAGATTCTAGTTCAACTAGTTCTGGAACTAAAAGAAGCAAAGCCAAAATCAAATGAGAACTATAAAAATTCTATTTAGAATTAAATGATGTAGATGATGATGAAGGCCTCCAATTAGAAATTCACCAGTTGGTGAAGATAATGGAGATCTGGAAGACCTGCAACCAGCAACTATTTATTTGTTGTATTCCCCATGAGGAATTCGAGAAAACGAGATTTGACCCAAGAAGAGACAACTCAATCAGACAACAAAAAGGACAAGCAGTAATTCAGACTTTAATAAAGCTATTGGCTATTCACACAGATGTGACAAGCATTTTTATTAATTTTCTTTTGAATTATTTGATCAATAATGTAATGGATTTCAAAATGTAACTTTGAAGTCCGCTATAGTCCTCACTAGATTTGTGCAAATAGCCTTCATTTGTAAGAAGCAGACAGGCTTCACAAACCACACACAACCTACTTTGCGTTTTGAAGAACTCTTTTATATTTTCAATTTGAAATGAAATGAAGTATTTTTGAAAAGCTAGTTTCAAGTAAGTTTCCCGTAAACTAGTTTTTTTTTTTTTTTGATAATTTGATCGATCCTGCCCCACTGGTATCAGAGCCATGTTTACCCGTTTATTTGACATCTTAAGCATGAAGGCTTAAACTCTCATTTAATCTTTCTTCTTTAAGTTGATTCCATATGTAACCTATTAATACTTCTTTCTATGATATGCCTTGTGCTTGGTTGATTTGTTTTGCCATTGATTGGGAATGATTCATGTACTTCTGTTGTCGGAGTACCTAGCCACCTGTAAGTCAATTGGATTAGCCCATGTTGATTCCGGAGGTGAAAGGCAAGTGATAGGGCTAAACCATGCTAGAGATTCTAGGGAAAGATAACAATAGAAACTGGAGAGTCCAGACTTAGATGAGTTCTAAGTTATCCATAGGATTACAAATCAGTAAAACCAAGGTATATCAAAGAAAAAAATATTCTTAGATTACTGATAGAATTGACTAAGGCTAGGAGGAATAATCTTAATAATTCCTTGTCCATTCAATTGTCTGAAGTGCTTGTCCTTTACTGGTCAAATCTTCTTTTAGTTGGATTCCTCATGGAGAATAAGTTAGATAGGCAATTACCACTCCTTATAGGTCCTCCATGTCATTATTGTCGTAGAGAGGTGAGAGGTTTAGTTATTCATCATCATCTTCCACTTCCTGTAATTCTGAGTATAACCTCTCAAGTTCCTTTTGGATTTGGGCTTTACTCCTTTTTCCTGAACTAGATGTTGCATCTTCTTTCTGATGGGATTCAACTTTGGTCTTAAGCGACCATCCTTTAATATTGATCTCTTGTCACATGTATCTGATCATGTCAAATACTTCTGCTTTGAAGTTCAACCTATTATGAAGTTTATTTTTCTTTTGAAGAAAAATCGACAATGCTAAATAAAATCTAGGTGATGATCTGGTTCCTGGGTCTTGACAAATTTTGCAAATTCTTCTTTCCTGGCTTTGCAGAGAATTTCTGGAGTTGCTCCAAATTGTTTCCAATAATAGTAAAACCATTGGGGAAGGGGTTTTTTTTTTCTAGATTCTAAGTTACATGGGTAATAAGTGGGCTAGTAAGAGGAGGAAAGTCTCCTAATACTGTAAATCTATTTTGCTCAATCGGAGTGGACACTCTTGTAAAGGGCGTCATGTTTTCCCTGTAAGAATTCTCTTGTAAGGAAATTTGCAACTGCATTTTTCTCTCCATTGATAATTCCATTTCAAAATCAAAAGCGAATAAGATGGCTTGCCATCTAGCAAATATTTGTTTTGAAACCAAAATTTTGACATCCTTTAATAAAACTTCTTTGGCTGACTTATAGTCAGTTCTAATTAAAAATCTTTTATTGATCAAATAATCTTGAAATTTTGTAATGCATAATACTATTGATAAAATCTCCTTTTTAATACTACTATAGTTTTTTGGCTATTAGTCTAAAGACCAAAATGGTACCCAACTATTTGTCCAGAAGAAGATTCATGTTTCTTCTGTTTGAGGATACCTCCAAATCCAATTTCAGCGGCATTTGATTCTACTATCATGAATGCCTCAGGATTCGAAATACTGAGATATGGGAGTTTTTTGACAAGTTGTGTCAAGTGTTGAATAGTTTGGGTCTGTTTTGAATCCTAAGAAAAAATCTTCTTTTTCAAACGGTCATAATGAGGTTTACAAGTGCATTTCAAATTTGGAATAAAATCAACCACATAGTTAAGGCATCCTAGGAACCTTTGTAAGTAAGTTTTATCTCTAATTTCATTGGGAAATTTATCTACAAATTTTGTAGATCTAGTTATAGGCTTGTAAAGACCTCTATCCAAATCAAGTCCTAAGAATATAATTTTGGTCTAAAACAATTTCATTTTAATGGCACTTACCACTAAGCCCATTTTTCTTATCTATGTCAAGAAAAATACTCAAATGTTTAAAATGTTGATCTAATGACTCTCAGAATTCTAATACATCGTTAATATATACTATTGTAAAGCTAGTATATGGATTAAAGATACCATTCATTAATTTTTGGAATTTTGACGGAGAATTCTTAAGTCCAAATGGTATGACATTCCATTCAAATTGTCCAAATGACACAATAAAGGCTGTTTTATACTTATCTTTTTCATTAATCTTAATTTTTCAAAATCTCGATTTTATATCAAATTTACTATAGATAACTATTTTAATAGTCCTTTAAGTAAATCTCTTTTATTAGGTATCGGATACCAAATCCATTTTAACACCTTATTTAAAGGTCTATAATTTATTACTACTCTCGTGGCTCTTCTTTCCTTTTCAGCACTGTTGTTAACATAAAATGCTAAACAACTCTAGGGAGACCTAGACTCTCTAATAATTCCCTTGGCTAACAAATCTTCAATTTCTTTCATACAAGTTTCTATTAATTCTTGACTCATCTGGATAGGCCTAGCCTTAGTGGGGATATCCTTCTCATTAAATCCATCTACATATGATAATTCTACTATATGTGATTTTCTATTCCAAAATGCAGTAGGAACATCTGCACAAACTTCTTTTTTAATTTTATTTTCTAATTCTAATATTTTATTTTTAATCTCATCTTTTTGTAATTGAATTTCAATTCTTTTACGCTTAATATCTTCTTTTAAAAAATAAATATGATTTGATTTCTTGATTATAGTCTTTTCTTTCAAATTTCTTATTTGTTTAGACTTTGGTCCTACTAAGAAAATAAAATGTTACCTTAATGGATCCTATTCTAGTATGAGCTCCTGTTTTTTCTAATTCAAATGGATAAATTTGAGTTATAAATGGTGTCCCTAATATAACTTCTTCGTTGAGGTCTTTTATCAAAATAAATGAGTTAATAAAACAAAATTGTTTATTACAAGTATGAGCTTTAGACAATTTACAATATATCTTAAGCCTTTTTCCTGAAGTGGAATATAACCTAGTAGAAGTCTTTTCATAATATCTAGTAGGAATTAAACCTTCCTGTAGACAATTTTGGTCTGCACCTTAATCTAGTGAAGCTCTTGTTTCTAATGAAAATTCTCCTATTTTCATTACTGTAGGGATATACCACTTTTGAAAAGTTGTAAAATTAATAGCATCTATATATTTTTTAGTTTAATTTTATTAGATGTTTCAGCTTCAGTTTCTAATTCATCTTCTTCTTTGAATGGTTTAGAATTAGAGTTTTGAATTTTAATAATTCTTCATTTAAATTGTTGATATCTTCAGATTGAATTCTATCATTTTCTCTTGAGAATTTAATTTCTTCTCTTATTCATTTTATTTCTATTTTTAAATCTTCTAAAGTTGTTTCCTTTTGTTTAAATTTAAATTTATCGAATATTTCTTTAACATTTTAAGGTTCTATTGTTTTAGCATGGGTATTACTACTAAATATTGAATCTTTTAACTTAGATAAATATTCCTTTTTAACTTTTGGATCTTCTATCCTTTCTAATATTTCAAAAACTAATTCTTTATTTTCTTTCGCTATTTTATTAAAACTAATCATATTAATATTACAACTATCTTCATGGTCGGTACAAACTCCTTCACATCCACATGAAGAGGATTCTGATTCTTCCTCACTAGTAGACGTGTCTAAAATTTCCATTATTTCATTATTAGATTCTGATTCATTATCAGATTTTGGATTGTCTAATATTTGATATAATGTTTCTTTAGTTTCTTCATCTAGAGCTAATTGACTAATTTTTCTTTTCTTATTAGTTAATTTAGGACATTTATCTGCTTTATGTCTCTTTTTCCACATGAATAGCATCTTGTTGTTTCTATGGATTGACTACTTTCTTTTGATTTCTTTTTCTTAAATCTTTTAGGTCTTTCTCTAAATTTATTGGATTTTCTGAATTTCTTTTTACTCTTCTTCAAAGCTTTAGAAGGTGGTTCTAATGGAGAATATCCAAAAATCTCACAAAAATTTCCTAATTCTTTTCTAGAGCTTTTATGATCTTTTTCCATTTGATTCTTTATTTTCAAATCAGTACAAGGATTTAAACCTACTATATTGACATAATTTTCTAATTTTCCATATGTAAGTGATTCATAAGGAATATTATTGTTATAATCCTATTTTAATTTCTAACCTTTTCTGCAAATAAAGGGGGTAATCCTGATATAAATCTTTCTTTGCAGAAAGATTGGTGGCAGTCTTGTCTTATCATAACTTTGTTTAAAAACATATCGTTGTACCATCTAAAATCATGCAATTTTGGGCATGCTAAGTTTGTTAAGATCTCAGTACTCCTATCTTGGAAAGCCTATGGATCTCCTACAAAATGTTTGGTTCTTACGTAAAGCAACCTATTAACTGCATCTGATACAGTTTCCTGAGTTAAAGCTTCTTGGTCAATTTCAATATTAATTCTATTGGTTAATTTAGTTGATCCTAGTATTTCATCTTCAAGGCATTGGAGACCTTAGAAGTGAAGTTGGGAATCCAAACAAGGTTTGGAATGGAGACTACACAAGACAAAATGAAGCTGGTGTGGGGATAGCAGCAATTAGAGTCGAATGACCAAAACAGAGGCCATCCAGCCCTCTGCAGTGTTCAATCCGGTGCTTGATGGAGAGCCAGATGCTCATTGGAAAATTCTAGTGGCAATCCGTTTGGCCATCTGGTGCTGCAAAGGAAGGAGTTGGTGCCAGCCAGAGGAGACTTCTGCTTACCAAAAGTGATGATAGCCCGACTTCCACTTGTTTTCCTTCAATTATTTTCGGTATTTGACCTCTTGGAAGACTTGTTTAGATCTTTGTTAGGGTTTCTACTCCTTCTACTATAAATAGAACCTCATATGTAATAGATATTGAACTTAGACAAGAAACACAACTTTCCTTAGGGAACTTTCAAGACACAAGATCAAAGTTGAGCTTTTGTATAGTGTTCTTGGAACATCCTCCTTAGGGTTCTTAGGCACTAAACCTTTGGGCATTCAACTACATTGGGTGAAGGTATTGAATTGTCTTTATAAATCAAGAGGTTGGTTGTTGTGGATTATTCTACAAAGGTCTTCTTATTTCTCCCAAAACAAATCTTTGATGAGTCCTTTCTTTACACTTTGATTTGGTTTTCTTATTTGTGTGAAATCTAA
>JAOXNR010000031.1:3821238-3841861 GCA_028571225.1 Parsonsia alboflavescens
TTGTGTTCACATATGTTAGGAAAGTTTAATATATATATATATATATATATATATATATATATATATATATTTATATGATACCATAAAATCATAGATTGATTGAGTAGATATTTACATTAATTGATGGAGGTACTAGTTTTGATATCCTAAACTTGTATTTATACTTGCAACTCCTTGGAATAATATAGAAGAAATTCTTCTTCTAAAATCTACTCCAGAAATCATTGGATTTTCAGCATCCAACTAGACATAGCACTTACAGTTACAGAATTCTCTTCCAAAAGCTAAGAATTTATAGTTCGAATCTATGATATGGAGGTAACACAAAGATAAGACAAGAAACAAGCAAGACACATCGGGTCACATACAAATTTGTACTATGAATAATTAAAGAAGAATAATAGTTATTTATTTAATGGATTTTGGGTCTTACAGGAGAACTTTTGAGCATTTAGTTCCAAAGGTTTCCTTTCTCTAAGAGCATTATGCCACCATCTTGTCATAACTAACACTGATCATGATCGACAAAAGCTTATGCAACAAAAAAGAATAAGTTCTCCAAATTCTTACTTCTTGTGATCCTAAAGCGAGGAGGTCACTTTCTTTTGAAAGTGTTAAATTTTACAACAAGAGACAACAGACACCCCTCCATTTAGAGTTACAAAGAGATAATGCAGGAATGAAAATGCAAAATAAGATCCCAGTATTGCAATCAAAAGTTTTCAAACAGAAGGGCAAACGGTTAACCAAAAGGCAACAAAAGGTCAAATCCTTGTCCTTACACTCATCTAAACAAGTCTGAAACAAAGATCATGCTTCTTCCATAATAAATGCTGTGTCTCTCTCAGGAGATTTCTTCAAATTCACCAATGCTGTTAGCAAGTCAACTGACTAGAACTACCAAACTCCTTTTGACCTAAAAACTCATAATCACATCTAATTGCAATGGAAAATATCCAAATTTGAACTCATCAATGCTCAAAACAAAAGGTTCCTGATGAAGAAAATCAACTGCAGGAAGTTTAATGATTTACCTACTTGATGCAGTTATTCTCCCTTAACCTGATTTGTTTTCTCATTGTGAGATTTCAATTTTTGCTATTGACAATCTTCATCTATTTCCTATTTGTTACAGTAATAGTAGTTGTTCTCTATTCTATTTGGTACTTGTTCAATATCTACATCAAATGGGTATCTGGTCTCAGTCAAGAACTTCACAGCTCATTTCTCATATTCAAATCAGCCAACTACATAATAGCATTTTGATAATCAATGCCTTCACTTGTCAATTTTCTCAATCATACCCTCCAATTGTCAATAGTTAAGTAAATGTGTCCCCTTAGCCCAACCTTTGAAGAAAACTAGTTCGAGCAGTCTGCAGAACTAGCAGAGAAGCAAATATGTAAGAACTATTCATAGAATTCTATTAACGATGAATGCTAACAGAAATGGCAAGCAAATGCACAAATCTATGGGAACTACAAGAAAAGTATTGAATTTTGCTATTGAACACAACGGGCATTGTAGTATTTGAAATAGCACTTCTACTCCTCTTTCAGCTTAGCTCAACATAACACAGAATAAAAGAAAAGATTATAATTCTCAGTGTCACATATCATCCAAACAAATATGAAATCCCAAAAAATGCCCTGATAAACAAAAGAATCCCTTTAACAAAAATACATCCAATTCACTTATACACATTACATTAAATACAAACATGGCCAAGTTTCATAGCAAAAATGCAGCAAAAGTAAACATATGAGACCTCACGGTCAGTCATTTCAAGAATTTTTTCTTTTATAAACAAAATTTAGAAGCACAGTCAAGTAAGAAGGCACTCGGGGGATTGAGCTTCATTATATAAGCAAGGGAATATATAGATCATCACTCTAAACAATTAACCCATATCAGAAAACATAATTTCAGAGATTTTGGAAAACACAAAATGGAGAAAAAGTTACGACTTTGGGCACCCTGCCTATTTCTTCAGTCCCAAATCATTACTATAGAATATTAACACCAAATAACCAGCAGAAAATTCCCGTCAAAACTTATGCCTTTTTAACGCATAGATTAAACAACTAAATGGGACTACCAAATAGAACGCTGGCATGGGATTATAGCACTTTCCCATAATCTCTTTTATCTTAATACTAAAATTTCTTGAAAAATACGTTGACAGACCATCATGTTTGAAAATGCAAACAATAATGCCATGCTTGAGAAATCCAGTCTGGAATTTTTGCTTTATTAAGGAAATAATAAATAAAAGAAAAGAACTTACAAATTACTACTAGTAGCAAAGAAACCCTTAGCTTTTCAAGTTCTCAACTATCTTCTCCTCCTGATAAAATAACAATAAGATGCAAAAGATCAAGAAATAGGAAAAAATAAGATGAAGAACTATCTTCCCTGAGTACGGTTGTAGAGAGGGGTTAAAGAGAGAACAGAGACTAAAAACGCTTCTAAGATATAACTAACGATGATAAAACGACAGCATTTTGAAGCGGTATCACTTTCCCTTCTCATGTGGTAAAATACGAAGGATTATGGAAGCAAAATCCCCCACTTTATTCCTCAATATTTACAACTAGTTTGGAAGTTTTCTAAGGAGAAAAAAAGAATAGAAAGTATAAGTTAAGAGAGGAAATAAGAGTAAAAAAAGTGAGGTATTTTGTTAACAATATTATTTGGGAGTTTTAGAAATAAAAGAAAAGAAGTGCTTTTTTTCATTTGGGAGTAGGAGAGAAGGGATGAGAAAAATGTAATTTTACTAAAATAATCCTTTTTATTTAGAAGTTAAGAAGATATAATAATATTAGAGGGATAAAATAGACATTTTATCTTTTAAGTTAATCATATTTCTTTTCCTCTCTCGGAATCATCTCACTTCTAGAGAGATTCTCGTTTTTTCTTATGAGAGATTCTCCATCGCTTCCAATCATTTCACTTCTTTCCCTTTCTCTCCTAAGTAAACTCACAAACATAATAAATCTTTAAATCATCTTCCCACTTATCTTCCTTTCTTCTCATTTCTCTCCTCCCAAACTAGTTCAGGGTGAGAGAATAAAAGAGAAAGGGTACGGTAGGGGAGAAGAGAAATTATATTTTAAATTGTTTGCTAGTTTTAAGAGAGGAAAGAAAAGAAATGCATATTTTTGTTTGGGAGTTTGGAAAGAAATGGGATGATGTATTACTTTTTAATTTGTTTTTACAAAAATATCCATATGCAAATTTTTTAAAAGTGAGGAGGGTTTTATAGGGATAAGGGATAAAGTTGGAAATAAAATACATGTGAATGGGTATAATGGGAATTTTAATCTACATGAGCTTGTAAATCAATGGATCCATCAGTTTCTTCCCACTTTTGGACGGATCAAGAATCACTTGTGCATCGCCTCTAGGGCATAGGCGAGCTGGTAAAACTGATGTGACGTTTGGTTAACTCCAACGGCAGGTGGAGGTTCGAAACCCGTTGGGCATAGAACATGGGCATTAAATTGCCACCAGTTACGTCCTCTCCGTCTATTCTCTGCCAGTTCGTGCACATCTTCTGTCCAAACCTATTGGTCTTGAATTCAAATTTCACTAATACATTCTTTAATAAGTTAAATGTTGAAATGCATGTAGACTTAAACCCCGCTAAAAAAATATATTTAAAAGGGGAAATGAAAGAAAAAAGAAAAGAAAAAAAAACGCCCCCCCAAGCTAGATGTCAGTTCTTAGACCATGTAAGTCCCTATTCTTTATTTTTGTCTTTTTAGCTTCTCGAACTTTGTCATTTTATCCATAAAAATCCTCAATTTTCATTTATAACCTTTTAGGTCCCTCATATATTTATTTTAAAAATATAAGTTCCTCATCTTTTTATATTTGACTAGTAAGGTCTTTTGTGTCAAGACTTGACTTGTCAAAATAATTTATTCTTAAACTAAGATGATGAAAACATGGAAATTGGTCTACATACAAAGGATTATTTTCATTAATTTACTATTCTCTTATTTGAAATAAAAAATTAAATGGCTTTTAGTTGATTCTGAATATTTTAATCATTCTTTTACTTCATCCAATAAAATAATATATATTACTTAGTCTAAATAAAGTATCCTTAGAGATTAATAAAATTTTGTTAATAAAATATATTTATAAAAACATACTTATATGCTTATTATTAATAATATAGAAGAATGGTTAGAAAATCCATAACTCTTTTAGCAGTAGTTTGCTCTTTGAGTAGTAGTGACAAATGGACGGGATAGGTCGAGTTGAAGATCTAGAAATCTGGTTGGCTTACCTTGGGCTGGGTTTGTGTGGGTTGGGCTGGGCCAAGAGGGCTATTTTTTACTTCCTTCTTTTTATTTTTTGTTTTTTTAGGATGTCTAAATACAAATATTTAGCATATTTGTTTTGAATCAAAATCAATATTGAAGTTATAATAAATCAATATAACTCAAAATAGAGTAAAATAAATAAACTTAACATGTTTTTTAAAATTTGTAATTTATAAACTTAAACTTATAAAGTAATTTTTAAACTTAAAGTTAACTTATATTTTTAATTTTTAAAACTAAGTATAACTTAAAATGAGTTTAAAATGTTAACTTTAACTTATATTTTTAATTCTTAAATTTTTAAACTTAAACTTAGTCTTAAAGTTTTAAAGGTTTAACTTTATTAAAAGATTTTTTTAGTAAAATTTTGACTCAAAATAAAGTTAATTAAAAATCCATTAGAATTAGATGTTTGAGATGATGGGGCGTTTGCTGTTGACCCTCACCAGTTTTATTAATAACAAGTTATTAAAATTATATAATAGGGGACTTGTTTACCTAAACCTTCCAAGAAAACAAATTACAATAAAAATTTAGAAAATAGAAGTGCTTTTGAAAAATTACTAATATTAAAAATATATATATTACATTTGAATTTAATTTGAACTATTTGGCGAAACTCCTTCTCCAAATAATTTCATTCTTTATAAATTTTGGAGTGGCAAAATTTAATGAGTAATCAATAATTTATGATTATAATGATTTATTTATTTAACTAAAGTTAATCTAAATGATTACTCATTTATAAATCATTAAACTCACATTACATATAAATGTGTAATCATTAAATTCTAAATTTAATATTAACTTGTATTACATTTAGCTTAACATCCTTAAATCAACTCATTATATACCCGCCCACCCCACCTCACTCCCACCCCCACCCAAGCACTAATAATACCCTAGTAGTGATTACTTTTTTCTTTACATAACTATTCAAGTAACTAAAAAGATTAAGTGAAATTATTAATTTGATTTTTAATTTTTCTCCTTATCTTTTTTTAGTTAGTTGCTTAATTATCACTCGTCATAAAATGAAAATCCTATTAAATAAATAGGTGTCAAATAGGTGTCCCTTGGGTTTGACTATATATGTACATAAGAATATAAGATGATTTCATATGATTGTAAAAATCAATAAATACTCTACTAATTAAGGGAATATAAATACCTTAATATACTTCTTGTAATTCTTCTATAATAATTCACACTTTGTAAGGATCTTTTAGTAATCTCTTTTTTTTGAAAAAAGTTATGCAGCACTTCATAAAATGACAGAAGATAAAGAGAAAAAATAAATAATCTCATATTAATATCCTTTTGTCATGGGTAAGTTTGTATTTTTTTCAAAAAAATTTTTAGTTGATTGGTTCATAATCAAATTTGATCGAGTTTATCTTTCTTGTTGCTATACATGTAGTAAAATCAGACTCTATTGAACTACGAGACAAGTCTAAAGATATACTCTTAGATGTCAAAGAGCTTACTAATTATTGAATTGACATTATATTATTTTGGATAGCATTTAGACAGCTTATTGACCTAAAGCCTCGAGCTTCAACGGAAAATGAATATCCAAATACTAAAGAGAAGAAGAAGGGAGGAAATATAATTAACTAAGTTATTAACTCTTTCTCTCTTTCTTTTATTTTTTTAATTCATTTTAAATCAAAGCGAGCAATTTTCAATTCTACACAAGGGATAATTTTATTTTTTCTTTTTTTTTTTTTGACCAAGGAGGGGAAAATAGGAATATTTTAAATTAAAAGAAGAAAAGAAACGAATGAAACCGTGGAAGAGTTGGGTTTGGGGGGATTCTTCAAGGTTGATGGTAAGGTGGAAGGATTGAAAAATGAATTTTTTTTCCTTAAAAAATTACTAAGGGAAAAAAAGTAAATAAGAAAGAAAGATAAGGGGGGGAAAATGGGAAAAAAACATGAAATACAAGAAGAAAAAAATAAAATATGAAAGAGAAATATGAGACAATGATTAAAAAGAGTAAGTAATGAAAATTAGAATGTTGGAGATTTTTTTTATAAGCTACTTTTATAACTTAAAGAAAAAGACAAATAAAACGGTCGGGAAAAAAAACTGAAAGAAAAGTAATAAAGAAAAAAAGATTATGAAAAAAAAAGTGAAATATAAGAAGAAAAAAAAAATTTAAGAGAAAAAGGAAATAGAAATATAAAAAAATGATTAAAAAAAATAAGTATAAAAATTTGAAGATTTGGAATTTTTTTTATTAAACTAATTTTGTAACTTTAAGGAAAATATGATTTATCATTAACTTAAATATAAGTGAGTAATTTATCATTTTATATTTAGTGATCGAGGAAATATGATATTATAAGTTAAACAAATACAATATTGCTGAAAATCGGCGCCAGATGACTGGAAGTTTCCCCATGCGATCCGAAACGAAAAAGACGCCACAACCATAACGGCTTTCCCTGGTGACGTTTGGCGTAACGATGAATGTTGAATACTATCAGAGTAGTAAGAATAATTATAAGGAAAGAACAAAGAAGACGACGCGAGGCGTTATCTTCCGCGACAAGTTGGCAGCCACTGATGCGTCACGCAACCTGGAGCTACCACGTGTCGTGCGGAACATCCGTGGACATCAGGTGACCCATCCATCCTCAAGCAGAATATCACCTTTGTTTTTACTTTTTCCCCAACCTTTTTTAATATCTCTGCATTCGTCATATCATTAAAGAAAAGAAAAAAAATTCCATTTCCACCAGCATTAATATCTAAAAAGGAAAAAAAAAAAAGATTATTAGTAGATTTTTATTTTTATATCAAGAGAATTGAGTGTTTATTTTATGATAATAATAAAAAAATTAATAATCAAATTATTTTTATGATCAATAATAATTTTAAAACAAAATATGTTTTTTATTAAACAAATATTTACTTTCAAACACTAAAATAAAAACAAAATCATTAAACAAAAAACTACATAAAAAAAAGAACATTAAAAAATACACCTTCTATTCCTTAGTCAAAAAAATTATTGATGAAGGGATAACTGATTAGGATAGGTCAGCAGCGCAAAATTTTAATTACAGGACCATTTAATTCATCTAACCAGTCTGCACCCCCCTTTTTTGTGGAATGATATTATAATGATAATTAATAATAAAAAGAAACCAAAAGTTTGATATTTCTTCGTTGATTTTTTCTTTTATAATATTTAAAAACTCTAGCGGATGAGAAATGTATAGAAGGAGTGGGGTCCATCAAAATTTAATGAATATATAAAAATACTAGTGTATATTCTGAATAATAATAATAAAAATAAATAAATGCCATGGTCGTAACGCTCTTGCAAAAATTATAATATTGCATGATCAGTATCCGAAATTCATGCGGCCTCGTCAGCTGCGCCTCATTTCCACTCCCTAGATAATCAGATAACCATTGAGAAACCACCAATTCTCCACCAATTAGTCCTTGCCACTGATATATTATCGCCACAGTTTGCTATACATGCATATAAATACGTATATATGTTAAAATTTAGTGACTGAGTTCTTGAATTCTTGTTGATTTTGGTTTTTTGGCTGGGTCCTGAAAATTTTTGCAAAAAATGGATCACGCTGCCGATGCCCATCGCACTGATTTGATGACCATAACCAGGTTTGTGTTGAACGAGCAATCAAAGCATCCTGCTTCTCGTGGGGACTTCACTATCTTGCTTAATCACATTGTTCTGGGTTGCAAATTCGTTTGCTCTGCTGTTAATAAGGTACGTTTTGTTTGATCAAGAACTTGAGATCTCATTTTTCGAAAGAGATTGTTTTGCATAATCAAATGACGAATTTGCAAATTGAAACTGCATCTGTTGTGATTTGCCTCTTTCGGATTTTAAGGACCAAAAATTTTCCCCCTTTGTGTTTTTTACATATCCTTGGTTGTTTTCCAATTTCGGTGATTGGCAACATGAATTTACCTCTGAAATTCTTTGTTTATCTGACATCAATTCTTTCTATACTTATAGCTATGAACAAGTTTTCCAGTTTTGTGATTTAATTGATTCCAAATTGTTGACTTTTCTGATCTTAATGTGTGAATGTGTGCTTACCATGTGATTCCGTGTATTCCAGGCAGGGTTGGCCAAGCTCCTGGGGCTTGCAGGGGATACAAATGTGCAGGCAAGTCCGTAGTGATTTCAGTTTAATTTCACTTTTCCTGAAAGATTATTAAACGTTGAACTTCAATTTACCATTCAAAAAGGGTGAGGAGCAAAAGAAACTAGATGTACTCTCAAATGAAGTTTTCGTCAAGGCTTTGATCAGTAGTGGAAGAACGGTAAGCCTACCATGCTCTCCATTTATAGGATTATATACAAAATAAAAGATCTTTTGAAAGCTTTCTTTTCTTCACAGTGCATTCTTGTCTCTGAAGAAGATGAACTGGCTATTTTTGTGGATAAGCCTAACCGTGGGAAGTGAGTGCTTGATCCTTGCTTTTTGGCTGAATAAAGTTTCTTAAGGACTTTCTCTATTTTTGGTTTCTAATCTTTATAATTTGTTAATATTAATTCTTGGATTTGTACCAATGCAGATACTGTGTGGTGTTTGACCCTTTGGATGGATCCTCAAACATCGACTGTGGTGTCTCTATAGGAACTGTGGGTTCTGCATTTTAATTATACTGCCTCTCTGAAGAGATGATAACCCCTTTCTGCAAAGAAAGAAAAATCACTGAACACCCTGTCTTTCTTGTAGATCTTTGGAATTTACATGATAGAAGATGATGTTAACGAACCAACATTAGAGCATGTACTGCAACCTGGGAAGAACATGGTAGCTGCTGGATACTGCATGTATGGTAGCTCTTGCATGGTATGACATGATTCAGCTCTTGTGTGATACATGCTTCTTTCTGTAGTTCCTCTGTTAACTGCTATGTGTATACCCCATGACTAACGGTTTCTAATTTAGAGTCTACTCCTTCGATATACTTGTTCCTGTTATATAGTTGCTGTTCTGTAATACTTATATGTTTCTTTGAAATGCTATCTTGCAGCTGGTGTTAAGCACTGGATCTGGTGTTAATGGTTTTACTCTTGATCCTTCTCTTGGAGAGTTCATACTTACTCATCCTGATATGAAGGTAAACTTGTTAATAGTCTCCGTTACATGATCATTCTAGACAGACAAGGAGCCTTGATCAATCAATCTTTCCCTTTTTTTTCTAGAAAAACGGGTTAGAGTCTTTTGAACATATCTCGATTCTTGATCTTGTTTTATTGTTTGTGAAATCAGTAAGCCAAAATTTGTCCTTTATGAATCATTGTTATTTTGGCAAACAGGTTCAGAGAATTATAAGTTCTATATTGTCTTTATATCCAATTCTCTCTCTTGAAAACTTATGAACATTTAGTGTGTTTTATTCACCGTCACTTGCACTGATATAGTACTCACAGTATATAATTGAGTTTATAATGCAAGGAGTAGCCATTGTTTACTGAGATGTACTTGTTCAGAGGGTTTGTGTTTCTTCAGAATGCTCCCCCTTAAAATGGTACTGAGCCTCACATATTCATCGACTTGATAAACATGATTATCTTTCCCCGATTAAATCTACAACAGAAAGCTTCCTTAATTTAAAGGGAATTGGAAATTTTCTATGTTCACAATATGCATTCATTTTTTGCTTAATGATGAGGTGCTAAGATAACTTGCAACCCTTTATGTGCTGCAGGTTCCAAAGAAAGGGAAGATTTATTCAGTGAATGAGGGAAATGCCAAGAACTGGGATAGTCCAACAGCCAAGTAAATTTTACTGACTGTGGTGGTATCTTCGTGTTCCTTCATGTAGAAGAGATGTTAACACTAAGCATTTCAGGTATGTGGAAAAGTGCAAGTTCCCGGAAGATGGTTCCTCACCAAAATCTTTAAGATACATTGGAAGGTACCGAAATTTGAAGTCAAAAACCATCTCAAATGGTTACACTGACTTTCATTCAGTGAAACAATAACATAAAAACAGTTCTTAAACCACAACGATAACTTCTCGTTTTCTTTATCCTTTTCTGATAGTCATCTTCCCATATTCCTTGCTGCTGACTGGGTTTGCCAAAAGTTATCTGCAGCTGAAACCTGTTAATTCTCTACTAGCTTTATGATTAACTGAATTCTCTCTTTTCTGATGCTGATGTTCAGCATGGTTGCTGATGTTCACCGCACATTACTTTATGGGGGTATCTTTATGTACCCTGGTGACAAGAAGAGTCCCAATGGGAAATTGCGGTAAGTTCTATGCTTCATTTCAGATAATTGAGGATTTCCTATATAAAGAATAAGCCTGATGTTTTAATGTAACAGAGTTCTCTACGAAGTGTTCCCTATGTCTTTCTTGGTGGAAGAAGCTGGAGGACAATCATTCACTGGAAAGCAAAGGGTATATCTCTTAAAGCTTGGGTTGTTGGTTGATCACATAGTAGTTGATTGATTTAATTCTTTACAAAGGGATACACAAAAGGGTGCAGAAAATGAAAAACTATAGAGATGAATGAAAGTTATTGTTCAATTTCCCTTCCCAGTTTCACAAGTGACACGATATAGAAGTTTATGTTTGAGGAATTGTAGCACTGAAATTTGTTTATCTACATGAGCTATACTGATACAATTCCTAGTTTTGCAGGCGCTTGACATGGTTCCTCAGAAGATACATGAACGTTCACCAATATTCCTCGGTAGTTATGATGATGTTGAGGAGATCAAAGCCATTTATGCAAACGAACAAAAAGCATAAAAATGTAAATCTCATTTGCCATTCACTGTTGTGCAGGTGTTAATCACTGATCTCTTGTCTTTGTAGCTTTTTGTTGTTGTTGTTGTTGAAGATTATTGATGCTGAATTAGGCTGTATGTTAAGTGGTGCCTAGTGTCAATTAGTTACTGCCATAAATGGCAGATACATTCATATATAAGTGAAGAAAAGGAGCGTTGCAGATTTGCAGCTTATTAATATTCTTTCTAATCTTTTCCTTGCTTCTGTAAGGCATCTCCAATAGGGTGCATATGGGAGATGCTTAGAAGAGGCATCTCCACTGGAGGTAGGGAGAGAAAATACGGAAGATTGCATAATTATGCGGAGGGTGTGGAGAAAAAAATGATTAGAGATAGTGTGGTGGTGGGGGAGAGTCCAAAATTGATGGCATCCAAGATGATCCATCCCATCACAAATCCCATTTCTTTTCTGGTTCAATGAAAGTTTTTTTTGTTTTTTCTTCTTTTTTTTCCTGGAGACAAAATTGTATATAATTGACTATAGCAATATTCATCTTTAATTGTTGGTCTTTTTTTTTTTTAAACTTCGCATTGGAGGAGTTCACTTCAAATTTACCCTCAACTAAGAATGTAATAAAAAGAAACAAGTCCCGGAGGCGAGGGTTCCTCGTGAAGGAATCCGAAGCCATTCTCTAGTCCCTTTTCCTCTAAGAGTATACTTGATTAGGATTGATATAGTCTTTGAGTTGCTTGCACTGAAACTGACTAAAATACTATGCTGACTTTTTGAAATCAGCACAACTCGTTACAATTCCATGGTCGTCTTATCCAACTCTCTAACCATCATTTTCATAGTTTTTGATCAGTATTATAGTGGTTTCTCAATTACCATCTCTTTTCGATCTCAAGTACAATTCCTCACCATCAAACTATCTCAGAAATCCTATTTTTATTATTCTTTGTAACTCTACAAATTGAAATGTAACGAAAGAAACTTGCAATGGTTTTCTTCTATCACTCTCTTGCTCATATTTCAAATTTCAAATTGGTATCAGAGCTTTCTTGCCTTCAACGACCAACAATTCTGGAAAAAATTCCCCTTCATCTTTGAACTCAACCAATAACTCAATGGCTATAGGCTCCAAAATCACTTCCACAGGAAATATTCTCTCATCATACAACTATGTTAAACTGGATAGGAATAACTTCCTTCTTTGGGAAGCCATGATTGTTCCTATTCTCAATAGGCACAATCTCTTTGAATATGTCTCTGGTGGAAAAAGCGCTCCTGAACAAAGTGATGATTCAAGGCCTTGTCTAATCTAGACTATGCTCTTTGGATAGCTAATGATCAGTTGATTTTGGGGTGGTTATTAAGCAACATCAGTCTAGAAATTGCATGCCAAATGATTGACTGTAAGACCTCACATGACCTGTAGATGTTTGTGAAGGCACTTCTTGGCACTCAGTTTATATCCAAGGTCCTATTTTGCAAAGGAGAAATGTAGAGGACAAGGAAAGAATCTCTAAAAATGGAGGAGTATCTCAACAAGAGGGAACAAATCTTAAACAATCTCACTTTGGCAGGAAGTCCTATAAATCTCTCTAATCTTATGTCTCAAGTACTAATGAGGTTGGATGTTGAATACACACCTATTGTTGTGCAAATAGAGTCCAGAGATTCCCTAAAATAGATAAGAGTTTAAAAGCATATTGTTCACCTTTGAAAGCAAGCTGGCACAACTTCAAAGTCTCAAGTCTCTACATTTGAACACTATGACTGCAATTCTCACAGTTATAGATGCCAACAAAGTCACAAGGCCTAAACAAAACTTCAACTACTGCAGAGGTAGTTTTAGAGGAAGAATTGCTAGGAGAAACCATGGTTGAAGAGGAAGATGATGGAGTCCATTTAGAGATCCAAGAGATTCAAAAGAAAGGATCCCAATTAATAAAATATTATTATCAAGGAAATCCTGAATATCAAATTTGGAGTAAAACGGATGCAAATCGGGAGTAATTTCAGCTCCGGTCATCAAGTTGGACCACAAATTTATCTATCTTCTTTAGTTTTTCATTGAATTCTTAATTTATCAAACAATTTAACTTGGATTGTTTGTGGCGTCACTCTTTTGGAGATATTGTTTCACGTTTGAGAAACAACGTTGGGTCAATATATGTTCAAGTATTGAAACCTAATAATCGTCTAAGGCAAAGTTCTCGTTTCTTTGTTATTATTTCTACAAAAATTGTGTCTTTTCTTTGTTTCTTGTTCTTCTTTGCATCTTCTTTTGTTTCTTTTTCTTTAAAGTATATAAGATTCTACCTTTTGTTGTTTCTTAGGTTTTTTATAGACCAAGATTCTATCTTTTCATTGTTTCTTTGGTTTCTTGGAAACTAAGATTCTATCTTTTTGTTATTCTTGGTTTCTTAAACAAGAAGTTTCTATCTTTTTATTGTTGTTGTGGTTTCTTTACCCCTAGAAGCATATCCTAGGCAAAAGCTTCCACCTTCGTTGATATTTGTGATACAAAAATGGGAAAAAAAAGGCAAAAAATTTGAAAGTGAAAATTCATCAAAAATTGAAAATTGTGAAAGTTGATATCTTGTGGGAATTTGTGCTCCATAAATAAATCAATTCTACCATGAAAAGATAACATCTTTTGAATCTTTTGATATCTAAAGCTATATTCTTACATATTGACTCGACTTTGATTTCTCTGGTTTTTGTCAGTCTATCTTGTGTGAATTAATTGATTCAATTGATTGATTGCTACTAACAATCTTCGTTGATTATTTGATTGGTCGATTGAAGTTCTCTTAAGAACCACAAGGAGAAAGAGCCGAGCGGAAAAGTTTGAATGGGGTGAGTTCAAAAGAACAAAAAAAAAAAAAGCCGTAATTGTATGATACACAAGGGTAATATACTTGGGAGATACACACACGTAAAGGAGTGATGTGAGGAAAATTTTATCTAACCTTGTTTCTTGTAGGAATTTGTTTCCAATGTTTAGACAAGTAGAATTCAAACAAGGAGGCCTTGATAGGAGTTGCAGAAGCAACAAAAAAAATCATTCCATCTTTCCATGGCAAGGAAGATCTTGAAAGGTTATATTGCTTTTGAAAGAAAAGTTGATCAAGTACTCAATTGTCATGACTACTTGGAAGAAGAGAAAATAAAGTTCGTTGTTGAAAGTTTTAAGAATGATGCTTTATCTTGGTGGAAGCAATTGCAGTTCCTTAAGAGTAAATGGGATGAGACACCTTTCTCTACATGGGAGGAAATTAAGAATATTTTGAGGGAGATATATGCACCAAAGCTCTACTACAAGGTTGTTACTCAAGGTTCCAAGAGTGTTGAAGAGTACCATGAAGAGTTGCAAAGAGCACACAAAGTAACGAATGAAGAAGCTATAATGATGAAATTTCTCTTTGGCTTAAATGATGAAATTGAGAAAGAAGTTGAACTATATTCCTTTGATTGTCTTGAGGATGTGGTATACATAGCCATCCAAGTTGAAGTAGACTTGAAGAAAAGGAAGTCTTCTCTTGAAAGATTTTATGGAAGTTCAAGTTATAATACTTTATCATCAACTAAAGTGCAATTTATTAGAGATGGAGACCTTGAATGCTTCTTGTGCAAGGAACATGGTCATCAAACTCTTTATTGTCCAAAATGAAAGGAAGCATTGAACAAATATGTCATAACTGATAGTGAAGGGAAAGTTGAAAAGAAACCTCAAGAGACTCTTGAAGAAATACCTTGTGGTGTAAAAGAGGAAGTTCTAGAAGTTCCTTGTGAAGTAAAGGAAGAGCCCAATGTTGAAAAAGAAGAGGAGGTTGAAGATCAAAAAGAGAGTTGTGAAGATCAAAAAGAGATTGAAAAAGAATTGGGAGGAAAAGAAAAGAGTAAGATGGAGATAAAGTGTTATACTCTTATCTTTACACTTGGTAATAAATTTTTGAGTTTTGAGCATGACATGATATTTTCTATGAGCAAGCACGATTTTGTGAATCTTTATAAAGGAACTATTGTTGAGAATAATGATTCTTTGTATAAAGATAATAATTTGTATGTTATGAGTCTTGAGAAATTTTCCATGAATTTTGAGTTTGTAAATTAGTCGTGTTTGAATGCACGTAGTTATGGAGATGTGATTATTAGATGTGGACAAAGAGTTCTTATAGAGATGTGATTATTAGATGTGGACAAAGAGTTCTTACTCAGTTCTATAATCATGATGTCTTAAATGCTTCTTTGAATGATTTGAAAGAGATTGAGTTACATGGAAAGCGCATGATGATAAATTCTCATATTTTGAAGTTCTTGGATTTCATGAGAAAGCATATCTTTGAGTTATACATGATTGAGATATCTGAGTTAGTTTTGGATGATAGAGTATTATGAATTTTTGAACTTATATCTCTTGATAAGAATTTGTGTTTTAAAAGGGATGTATGTATTTATGTGATTCTTAGTAGACATATTGATATTTATGATCTTCATCATAATATGTTTAGAGTAGGGGTTTTATACGCTCTTGAATATTCTATACATGAAGACTTCTTTCGCTTGTTGAACTTTAAATGTAAAGAAGTTGGTTTTGAAAGTCATGATATTGGTACTGTATCCTTGGGTAATTTGTTCAAAAATTATGTTGTAGGATTGCATATGAAAAAGAAGTCTATGAATGTTGGAAATATTTGCATAATGAAGATTTGTAAAGAGGCATATCATATTGAGAGGATGTTCTTTAATATAGTTGAGAACCTTCATGCTATTGATATCAACATGTTTGGAAATTTTGGAAACACTTGATGGTATTCATTGTATTTATGTACAATATTATTCAATCTATCATATGCGGAGGTAATCTTGTTATCCATTTTGCACATGTGTTTGATGTCATTGATAGAGTCATATATGTGTAAAAGTATGGAATTATTTCTTGCATGTCTATTTTCAATTTCATCATGCTTTATGAGGTTATAGACTATTGGAGTTTATGAATTGTGCTTTTAATCGAACGATTTTGTTTTCTTGGTTATTTAGAAAGGATATTGTGCTTGGTATTGTTGTTTTTCTCCATGAAGCAGTTCTTTTCAATCAAAGAATAGCCACCATATTGGAAATTTCATGCCGATAAATCAACGAATGATGATACTTGTCGAGCCTTGTGGACATTGATCTTGGTGGTAAGTGTTATATGTTTCATTTATTCAATGTTAGTAACATTCTTTTTTCTAATGTAGGACTTGGAGATTTGAGGACGAATATTTTTTGAGGAGTGGGGGAATGATGGAGTCCAAGGAAGTGCTAAAAGTGAAGATTTTATTATCTGGTCCATGGACAAACTTGCTAAAGAAATTGTTCTAAGAATGAGAAAAAGAATTTCATTTCGAGCTCCAAGAGGTTCAAAAGAAGGGATCCAAGTTAATAAAATATTGTTTTATATCAAGAAAAAGCTTGGATATCGAATTTGGAGCAAAACGGATGCAAATTGGAAGTAATTTCAGCGCCGGTTTGACCATGAATTTATTATTTTTTAAATTTTAGTTATTTATTAGTTGTAGTCCTTATTTGATTAGGAGACTTTACCAATGTGTCTTCAATTAATATTTTGTTGTTATTGAGATTTATTAGTTTATTTCAATTAGGATTTTTAGAATACTTTCCTAATTCTAGTTAGAAAGGGATTAGGCATCTTTTGTTATTATAAATAGGGTTATTGAAAGAATCAGTTCAATAAGTTTATTCTTTATATTTTGAGATTTGATAGTATTCTCTATCTTCTTTAGTTCTTCATTGAACTCTTGACTTATCAAATAATTTAGCTTGAGTTATTTGGAGAGTTACTCTTTTGGAGATATTGGTTCATGCTTGAGAAATAACGTCGGTTCAATATAAGTTCAGGCATTAAAACCAAGGAATCATCTGGGGCAAAGTTTCATAGTCATGTCAGGTCTAACTCATTAAAAGCTAGGTTTGCATAAGAAGAAGCTTTGGCAATCCTAAATATGTTTGCCAAGTTTGTGGAAAGACAGGTGTTTTGCACTTCCATGTTATCACAGGTTTAGCAAAAGTTATCAAGGACTTACCAACTTCAATGAAAGATACTCAAGAAACAATGGTGATGCCAACGAGCACCATTCAGAAAATACCTACAAAGAAAATCAGAATCACTCAACCTTCATTGCATCATTGGAAATTGTCATGGATCAAAGTTGGTACTTGGATTCTAGTGCAAGCTATCATGTAACTCAGAACACCATTATGATGGATTAGAAAAATTGTTTAAAAGGTAAACGAAAATTGGTTGTTGGAAATGGGAAACAATTAGGTATTGAGCATGTTGGTCATATTTCCTTATGGTTTTTTGGAAAGTCTTTACATCTTAACTTTGTTCTTCATGTTCCATCTATTACAAAGAATCTTCTTAGCATCAAGAATCTTCTTAGCTGACACAATATAATAATACTATTGTTTGTTTTGACTCGTCTAACTATTTTGTGAAGGACAAAATCATTGGGGAGACTGTGCTATTGGGGAAAACCAAGAATGGATTGTACACTTTTTACTTTTCATCAGAGTTTAAACAAAATTCTACTGTTATAGTCACAGTTTCTTATGTTTAAGACCTTCATTTCTGGTATAATGTTTTAGGACATCCCAGCACCTTTGTTTCGTTAGATGTATTAGTCTCGTGTAATCAAAAGGTTGACAACAAAAGTCTAGAAACTTCCTTTTGTGAATCCTGTCAACTTGGAAAATGCCACAAGTCACCTTTTAAATTATTTGATTCTATAAGCTCAAATCCATTAGAGTTGATTCTTATTGATCTTTGGGGTCTTGCACCTATTACCGCTTTTTTTGGTTTTAAGTACTAGGTAAGCTTCATAGAGTATCACTCAAGATGTACATGGATATAACCAGTCAAAACCACAAGTGAGACCATTGCAACTTTTATAAATTTCAAGACAATGGTCAAAAAACAATTTGACAGACCCACTAAAGTCTTGCAAACAGATAATGGAGGAGGGTATCAAACGGTTATTTCTTGAGTTAATCAAAATGGTTTCATGGTTAGATCTTCTTGCCCCTTTACCTCTCAACAAAATGGAAGAGCTGAAAGAAGTGAAACGAGTCCGACCTTTCTTGCACAAGCCATTAACTTTTTTGCTAGGAAGCTTTCCACATACATCGAATAAACAAATTTTCCACCCTTTCTTAAAGGTAAAAGTCCCAGTGAAATACTTTACCACAAAAAACCAACTTATTCATATCTACAACTAGGGGTGTAAGAGGTACTAAATGGGTACAGAACTACTAGTTCCGTACCTAAACCCGATTAATAAATATAGGACCCGATCCCGGATTCTACTCGATTACTCATTAGGTCCAATCTACTTAGACCTTGACCTTATTCAACGGATATTGGATCTCGGGTAGGATGTACCCGACATATTTTCTATTTTGTAACATGTGCATTATATTTATATATATATATATATCCTCCCCCATGGACTAACGTTCACACTTCTATCGTCCAAAAAATCAAATCATATGTCAAACAACTTCCTTGTTTAACACTCCCTGATCCTCAGGCACTCAAAATTGTTGAAACAGATGCCTCCGACCTTGGTTATGGTGGTATTCTAAAACAAAGAAAAAATGATAAAGAAAGTATCATTGCATTCACTTCAAAGCATTGAAATCCTGCTCAGCAGAATTACCCGACTATCAAAAAAGAAATATATATATATTTATATATATATATATATTTATACATCTCTAATAAGATTTGGAATTACCTATACCATACCCGAACCCATTTAAAGAATATTTTTTGGGTCTGGAAACTGGGTCAAGGTATAAAAATAGAAGTATTAGATTCATTATAAAAATGGTTCGATAAGAATTTAGATTCGATTATTCCAGACCAATTGACAACCCTAGCAACAAGTGCTTTGAATATTGAATCAGAATGGATATTACAAAATTTCCCTGATAATGTCATGTCAAATAGAACTACTGTGGTTGTTGCACATCGTTTGACAACTATCAGAAATGCTCACCTTATAGCAGTGGTACAAAGTGGCAAACTCTTGGAGCAATGCACAAAAATGTCAAAAAAAAAAAAAAGGAAAAATAAGAAAAAGAGAATTTTCCAATGGTGTATATTCTCTGTTGATCCATATGCAAGAAGGTTTCAGATCGAAACTAAAAAACTTTGGACAGGTGGATGCAAATGAACTAAATTTTACTGCCAATGTGAATGAGATCCTGAGTAGGAGTTCAAGCCAGAAAATGTCAATGAGAAGATCCATAAGTAAAGGATCCTCTCGACATTTTTTCAGTTTCACCAGCTATGGTGTACTTGGTATTGTTGGGATCTATGCAACCGAGGAGGAGAAAGAGACAGATATAGTGAATCAAAAAAGGTCAACTATAAATGACTTGCGGTCATAAACAAACCTGAGATACCTCAATTGATTCTTGGATCAATAGTAGAGATTGCACACAAAGTCAATTCGGATATTGTATTATCCCCACAACAACTGTGTCATGATGAACAATTTTGGTCGCTTATGTATGTTAGCCTTAGGTTGCAGACTTTACTGGTTTTACGGCTGCAGAATTACCTCTTTGTATTACAGGTGGTTAATTGATAGAAAGAGTTCGTTCTCTGTCATTTGAGAGAGTTGTTCACCAAGAAATCAATTGGTCTAACGATCCAAAAAATTCAAGGCAGTGAGCGTTGTGTGATTTTGATTCAATTGAATTGATGTTAAAATGTCATATATATATATATATATGTATATGTAACCGTTGTTAAATAATTAATTTAGCAATGCAATTGGAGCGAGGTTATTTGGAGATGTTTTCAAGGTTTTTAAGAGTTGATTATTGAGTTTTTTCATCTATTTTTCCTTTAATTATCTAATGTAGCCATTAAATATAGGTTTTGTTTGCTCTTACTATGATGGCAACTGGAGTTTCACAAGCATTGGCCTTTTCACCAAACATTAATAAAACCAAACAACCTGCTGCATCTATATTTGAAATTCTTGATGGAAAAGCAAAGATTGACTCAAGAAATAACAATTAGGGCTATAAATGGTACTAAATAGGTATGGAACTACTTGACCTGATTAATAAATATAGGATCTGGATTCTACATGATTACTCATAGGGTCCAATCTACTTAGATCAGGACCCTACCCAACAAATATTGGATCTTAGGTCGGGTATACTCGACATATTTTCTATTTTTTATTTACATCTTGTAAAAGAAAAAAAAAATGATATTTTTACTTATAAAAATATCAAATAATGTAAAATTTAAATAAATTAAATAAAAACTTGAAGTTAAAAATGTTAAAAAGTCAAATTAATACACAATTATCCATCAAATTTAAAATAACCAATTGATACTAATTATTAAATAATAATTATAACATTTATCAAGGAATATTTAAAATTTAATAGTTAAATAACAAAATTAAAGTTGAAACAAGAATAATAACATATGCATTATGCGT
>JAOXNR010000031.1:3841961-3884768 GCA_028571225.1 Parsonsia alboflavescens
TCAATCTAAAGTAGTTAAAGGACGAAGAAAGAAAGAACAACACCTTGCGATCACAAGGAAAGAGAGATAAACTTTGAAATATTATTGATAATAGATTGAAATTGTCAGCTCTTAGGCATTCATCCTTATTTATAGTAGTAGAAGTTCTGTGTTCCTAATCATACTAGGAAATAGAAACCAAGTAAGTTACTAAAGCTATGTTAGAAACCAAGTAAACTACTAAAGCTAAGTGTATTCCTTATCCAACTAGGAAATAAAAAACATGAAGAAAATAATAAAAAATAAAATAAAATTATTAAACAATCTTGATCTTATTCTCTGCCTCTTCAACCTTCCTTGACCAGCCTATCTTGATTCTTTTGGGGGTAGACGTTTCTATTGTTCTGACCGACGTAAAATGGTTGTTGGGAGCGGCTTTGGCTCTGGCTCGTCTACCAACCCTGCGTTAGTCCCCCACCCAAAATTGTGTTGAATGTTGAAGTTTGAGTATGGATTGATGGAAATTGTAGTTAATTGTTGACGAATGAGTTTTGAAGGCTGGGTAGTTTTGATTTTGGTGTATTGAGGCTTGATCGAGATATTTGATCTTGATTTAAATTTTCCATGATGGTAACTAAAGATCATGACTTCTACTTTTGTTAAAAATTGGTAGGGAATTATCTTGATTTAAAATCCTCGAGTTTCAGTATGTCTAAAACATTTTCATGATTCAACTTATAAATATGGAAACCTAGCTTGTTGATTCTTGGAATGATTTCGAAAACCCATTAAGTATCTGTTTACATGACTAGCTTTAAAATGATTATTCCAATACTTTGAAATGGACCAAGGCCGTCCAAATTCCCAAATACCTTAAACCACGGATTTGAGGACTTAATTTAAACTTTATGAAAACTTTAATTTGATAAAAATAAGAGAAACATTTGGTATAAATTCTCTTTAGGTTCGAACAACCAAGTGTTGGGAATGTACGTTTTATAAAGAAATACTTTCAACTTATTCATATATTTAACTATATATTAATATTTATAAAAATGAATAAGACAATTAGAAAGAAATTTCCAAAAAATGGAAAGACTCCCTACAAACTTAACTAGAAAGCTTCAAATTATACCTTTTAGCCCATGCATTCAATAAAGTTTTGGTAAAACCGTTCTAGGATGGAATTTTCATCAGACAAAATGTTCCCTACAAATTCATAGCTTTCACCTTTAGGTTATATACCCTATGAATTTAATTAGAAAACCTTTTTATAAAATTTCTTAAATCTTATAATTATCGAAGTTTTGATAAAACCTTTTTGAAAACTACGATCATACTTTATTTTACTTTTGGCCTCCATCAAGAAGAATTTAAAAGTTTAGCCTAACTACAAGTACTCAACAAAAAGTTTTCCTCTTTTCCCAAGTATAAGCTATTACAAAAAAAAAAAAAAAAATCATCTAGACTTCTGATGCAGGATGATTTTTGGATCGTCCACAATTATCTGACAACGACCGAACAGGAAAAGAAAAGGGATGTTTGGCATGATTACTCCCGATTTTGGGACTTTTTGCGTGATCACTCACGATTTTGGCCGAACTTGAATTGCAATTCAAAACCAAAAGTAAAGAGAAAGAAAAGGAATTTCGATTTCTAGAATAATGTCGAAAAACAAGGCCTCTTTTTAAAACTAAGACAAAACGAAATATTTATAACCTAAATCTATCCTAAACCTAATCGAAATTAATTAAAAGAATCTTAATCTGATTTAAATAAAAGAATCCTAATCTGATTCAGAAATAATAATAATAAAAAACATAATTACGGAAATATCTCAAAAATATAATTAAATTCGAAAAACATAAAAAGTGCTCGAAAACCCATCAAGATGGTCCCGGATGGCTGAAAAAAGTCATAGATCATAGCAAAGCTATGTGTATTACTCATTGGGCCGTCTCCAGTAGCCCATTCAAGTTTCAGCCCATTTCGAGACAATTGGGTCGGCTCGCATCCCGAGGTAGAGGATCCGCATCAATCCTTGAGTTAGATCGGTTCGGATGTCCACATCATACTCCCCTTCCTCTGAAAAGCTTGTCCTCAAGCTTGAATTCACAATTGCCAAGGACTCATTTTCCTTGATCACATACTAAATAAGTCAGCTTTGCTCCTCCTAGTTTATCACTGACGAATGTAACTGGTCTTCCGTTTTGTCTAAGTTCTCCCCCAATCCCCGTCTTTGAAGCATCATAAGTGACTTTGAAACCTTGTTGAAATCCAGAAGAATCCCATCTTCGGTCACAACATACCTTAGAAATATGTGTTTGTTCTCTTTAGAAAAATCTTCAATCTCATCATCTACATCAAATTACTGGAGTAGCTTGAGAGACCTAGATGGTTCCGACACTGGGGGCTTTAGGAACGAAGACAGAGTTTTAAAATTGTCACCGTTGTCATCCTCCTGAATTTCATGACGAGCAGGTCTGCTTGTAGGTCTTTCAGTTGACTGGGAATCTCCATTCAGTGACAGATTGAGAACTTACTCTTGCTGGGGTTGCGAGTTGGATCTGTATATCTTCAACATTACGGACTTGCAATTTTCATTGTTATCAATACCTCCACGTTCTTGTCGAGGTTGAAAATAATTTAGAGCTTCTAATCGTGCATTCAGGACCTATAACTACTCCATCACATCACGAAGAGTTGGTTCTTTGTTGTTTCGCTCCATTTTGATGAAATTTTTGAAATTCTGATACGAATAAAGTTTAATTCGGATGAACAGTAAAATCAAAAAAAGATGAACGGTAGCGAAACAATGAACAGTACTTCTCGGAAAACGATGAACAGTAGCTGAATAGTAGTGGAAACGGCGAACAGTATAGCAACAGTGACGGTGAACAGTGCCAAACAGTAGCTGTGAATAGTATAGGAATAGTAGCGGTGAACAGTGTGACGGCAACAATTTCGGAAAACTTTCGGAAACTCTAACTTTGCATAATCTAAAATCAAGGCTCTGATACCAAGTTGATGCAGGATGATTTTTGGATTTTCCACAATTATCTGACAACAACCGAACATGAAAAGAAAAGGGATGTTTTGCGTGATCACTAACGGTTTTGGCATCATCAACTTCCAGGTCCAATCTCTTGAGAAATCAATCTTACTTTCATAAAGAATTTTTCTAAAGATTTAAGTGCAAACCTTACTGTGAATATTTAAAATCTAGTAAAGCTTTTATAATTTCCTTTTGAAATTATGATAAAAATTTATTTATATTCTTGGCCTTCACCAAGAAAGATTTTAGAAGCCTAGCCCAACTCCAAATATTTATAAAACATTCCCCCTCTTTCCTAAGAGTTAACTTTCACAAGAATGTCGATCGGACATGCAAGTCCAATCACTGAGAAAATCCAAACTCACTTTCAGAAGAGCTAAAAAAGAAAAGGGATTTTTGCCAAAGTACTTAAATATATGTTTTATGTTCAAAAGGAACCCTTGTTATGGGATTGAGTCATGTTCGGGATAACTCTGACATGGAATCCGGGTTATGGAATCCATTGGATTGTTACTAGGACAACTATAACTAGATATGATAATCTATTTAACCATCCAAACTCTCACCTATTCTGAGGACATAACTGACGTAGATAGAATTATGGAAGGCTGATAATTCTTCCCTATAATAAACTTCACTCGAAAGTTGTAGCAGGCAAAGAAATTCAAGAAGAAAACGACAATATCCCTGAAAAAAAATCGGAAAAGAGAAATCTTATTGAATAACTTCAAAACAACAAAAGCTGCCTTTTCAAAAGAGAAGTCGCCCTTAAATAAAATAATCAAAACCTAAACCTTTTCGGAAAATCAAACCAAGGCTTATTCGGAAAAGAATAACGAAATTTCAACAAAAAATCCCCAAAACTCCATCAAGATGACTCCGGATTGCCGAAAAAGGCCTTGCATCACAGCATAGCAATGTCTATTGATCGTTGGGCCGTTCCGGGTCACCCAGTCAAATTTGAGCCCCATCTGAGTTTGGGCTAGTCACCTTGGGAATCGTGCCCGACAACAACGAACAGGCCGAATTATTCTCGTATTCCTTGCAGTCGCTTGGACCTACGCAGACTACTTGTCATGGGCTTGGCTGGTGTAACTGGCCCCTGTTTCCCTTGGTCATTCTTCTTATCCAGCTCTGCATCAGGCTCCCCCTCTTCCGAAGAGTTTGTCCTCAAACTTGGATTGTCTCCGCGAGACAAATGTTGCACATTGAAAACATTAGAAATACTAAGATCATCCGACAACTCGAGCCTGTAAGCATTAGCTCACAAAGTTTCCAAAATCTGACAAAGGTCGATCTTTCGGTCTCCAAGCTTATGATACCTGCCCAACGGAAATCGTTCTTTGGTCAACGTCACCCAGACGAGGTCTCCAACCTCAAACTTCACATCCCTCCAAGCTTGATCCACATATTCTTTGTAGCTAGCATAGGCGCGTTCCAAGGTGGACTTGACGGTCGCATGAACTTGCTGTAAATCAACCAGCAGCTCCTCAACTTTCTTGGAAGCAATACCAGAATCTAGTATTGCAAGATCAATCGGACTCCTTGGATTCCTACCATACACAATCTGAAAGGGGGAATACCGAGTAGATCGATTAGTCGAACAATTGAATTCAAACTCAATCTTGGGAAGAATAGAATCCCAAGTACCAAAGGTCTTGACCTAAGCCTGGAGCATATTTCCCAACGTACGATTTACTACTTCCGTTTACCCATCCGTTTGAGGATTATAGGGACTACTGTACTTCAATGTCGTCTCCAACTTCTTCCAAAGTTCTTGCAAAAAATGGCTCATGAACTTAGTGTCCTTATCTGACAAAATATTCCTAGGTACACCAAACTGCTAGACTACCTCGCCAAATATAAATCAGCTATCCTGCTGGCATCCATAGTCGATTTACACACAATAAACACTGCCATGTTTTTGAAACGGTCGACCACAACTAATATACTGTCAAATCCCCGCTGTGTCCGCGATAACCCTAACACAAAGTCCATAGACACATCCTTCCAAGGATCGTTTGGAATCGGCAATGGAGTATATAACCCTTGATTGCTACTGCACCCTTTTGATACTTGGCAAATTCTACATCTCTTTACAAAATTCTGGGCACTTTTGTCTATACCAGGCCAATAGAATTGCTCCTTAATTAGGCCTGCTGTCTTATCCTTGCCGAAGTGGCCTTGAGCATGCAATTCCTGGATAATTAAAAGACGTAATGATGTATCAGCAATTACCTCGGAAAAGATACCCATCATGGAGCATGAAATCGCTCCTTAATTGCTGCTCCACATCTTGAACTACTCCCCCGAAGTCAGCATCACTTTGCAAATCCTCACGCTAGCTTTCGAACCCCAAAGCGACCATCTTCATCATAGTAAGCAAGGAATGATGTCTACTCAAAGCATTCGCAACCTTATTCATAACACCCGACTTGTGCTTGAGGGTGAAAGTGAATTCTTGCAGCATAGTTATCCACTTGGCATGTCGGTCATGAAGTTTGTGCTGTCCCTGATGAAACTTCAAAGCTTGATGGTCCAAATAGAGCACGAACTCCCTTTGAATGAGGTAATGTCGGGTGTGCTGAAGTGCTCGCACAATAGCATAGAACTCAACATCATACACTGAATAATTCAGTTGAGCTCCGCCTAGTTTCTCTTCAAAAAATGCAATAGGCCTTCCTTCCTAGCTCAAGACATCTCTAATTCCAACCTTTGAAGCGTCACAATCAACCTCAAAGATTTTCTAGAAATTTGGTAATGCTAGCACAGGTGCATTGGTGAGTTTGTCTTTGATCACTTCTAATGCTCGTTGTGCTTCTGCTGTCCACATGAACTCCTTCGCATTATACAGATCGGTCAAAGGAGCCATGAGCACACTGAAATCCTTGATGAAACGCCTGTAGAAACTAGCCAACCCTTGAAAGGACCTGACCTCCGTCACACTTCGTGGTATAGGCCATTCCCGGACAGCACGCACTTTTGCTTCTTCAGGATGAATTCAATTTGCTGAAACTACACCCCCAGAAAGACTAGACTATCCGTAAACCAAACACCCTTCTTGCAGTTGGCATACAAGCTGTGCTCCCTTAGTGTCACCAAAATTAGCCACAAATGCTGTAGGTTCATCCTCCGTCCGACTATATGCCAGTATGTCATCGAAATAAACCACAACAAAACGATTCAAGAAAGGTCGCAATACCTGATTCATGACTCTCATGAATGTGCTTGGAGCGTTCGAGATTCCAAATGGCATAACGACCCATTCGAAAAACCCATCTTCAGTTTTAAAAGCTGTGTTCCATTCATCTCCCGACTTGATCCGTATCTGATAGTAGAAAAGACTATCGCCCCGCTAAGCTGATCTAGCATATCATCAAGTCTTGGAATAGGAAAATGGTACTTAACTGTGATGCGATTTATGGCTCGGCTGTACACGCACATCCTCCAGTTACCGTTCTTCTTTGGCACCAATAAAGCGGGTATAGTGCAGGGACTGATACTTTCTCGGATATATCCCTTGTCAAGCAACTCAGTTATTTGGAGCCTCAATTTGTCGTGTTGCTGTGGAGAGAGTTTGTAATGGGCTTTGTTCGGGAGAATAGATCCCTGGACTAATCAATTTGATGCTGTATATCACGCATGGGTGGTAGGCCTGGCGGCAACTCTTCCGGAAGCAAATCTTCAAATTATTTTAGAACTCCTCTCACCCTTTCCGGCACCTTAATTTCCACGTTATTATCTGTCATAGCCGCCAATGTAGTCGACAATAAAGCAAAACAGACCTCGGCTTTCCCAACCTCTTCTTCGAACTCTTTACGCGGCAAGCAGATGATGGTCTTCTTTCCCTCCGTAAAGCTATCTCGCATTGGTTGCAACACGACCTTCTTAGCTCCTTTGTTAACCGTGTAGCAGTGAGTGAAATCATCATACGAAATCTTGTTTTCATATTGCCAAGGTCTACCTAACAGCTAGTGTGCGACGTCCATAGGCACCACGTCACAGTAAACAACACAGCTGTACTACGGCCTAATCGAAAATTCCACTTTACACCTCTGATTTACCTGAACTTCCGTCTCCTTATTTAACCACCCCAGCTTGTAAGGTTTTGTGTGAGGTTCTGTCTGTAATCAAAGCTTTTGTACTGCTTCCTACAAAATCACATTCTCACAGCTTCCTGTATCTATAATGACTCGGTAGACCTTGCCATTAATGGTGCAGCGGGTGCTAAATATGTTCCGACACTTCCAATCCTTGTTGGCTTTAGGTGCTAAACAAATTCACCGTAAAACCAGGCAATCTCCTCGGACGTCCTCCGGCGCAACCAAACATTCCTCGGCTTCTTCCAACTCATCAACCACATCTTCTCCTACGAATTCCCCTTCTACGCCATCTTCAATCAACAACTGAGATCAAATCCTGGGACACTAGTAGGTATAATGTCATTTCTGTTGACAACGATGACAAATGACATTCGCCTTATTGGTTGGTGGACGGTTTTGAACTTGCCCCAATCCCTAATTCGGTTGCACTGCTATTCGTCCCTGTTGAGTGGATGGAATAAAAGCTCTGGACAAAAAAGGATTGGCCGCCATCGTGTTTCGGGGAGGGTCGAAAAACCCTCTGCCAAATGTCGTACTTCTTCCGCCAACCCTAGCCAAGCTCCTTTCCACCACTTTAGCCTTCGTCTGATCTTCGGTGATGTTCCCGAAGGTGTGTACCTGCAGGGCATCCTATATTATTGGTCGAAGGCCATGCAAGTAACGTGCCACGAGTTACTCTTACGTCTCACGACCTTGCAACCATCCAATAGAATTCCAACGTGTATTCCTCTACACTACTCGCTCCCTGCGTCAAACTCTGCAAATTCTAAAAAAGTGTCTGGAGATAATTGAAAGGTAAAAACTCATAGCACATCTCCCTTTTCAGTTCTAACCAATCATATATGACAGGAAGTCCGTCTAGATAGTGCTGATATCTAAAGGATTGCCACCACGCCGCAGCCCTGTCCTTAAACTGAATTGCCACCAATGCTGCCTTCTTGTTGGTCGGGAGCTCTTTTAGCGTGAAGATTTCGTCCATTGCATTCATCTAATCCGGAAATTCTTCTGGTGCCAGACTTCCAGTAAATTTGGGAACTTCCACCTTAAACTCGGCATCCCATCGTGGAACATATGGCTCAAGATCTAAAACCCTAGGGGGCAAATTTCCACCACCTCTTCCGCCCCTTTGGACAACCCTAGGCAGTTGTTCTATCGTTGGCAATTCGAATTCCTCATCAACGTAGCCCCCTTGTTCCTCTTGCCTTTCAGCAAGTTTTTATTATGCAGGTCGTTCGTTCACTACCAACTGCTGCATTATCTGGTTCAAAGTCTGCATTTGTTGGTTCTGATTCTCCAAGATCTGCTGTGTGGCTCAGTCACGATCTTCCTTCTCATTCGTTTGTGATTCTTGGCCTCTGCACAGTTCCTCCAAGATCGCAGCTACGGTCGGATCTACATTCCCTCCTGACATCTCGGATCTTGTCTCTGATAGCAATTGACGCAGACGGAATTACGGAAGGCCGATAATTCTTCCCTGTAATAAAATTCACTCGAAAGTTGTCGCAGGAAAAGATATTCAAAAACAAAACGACAATGTTCCTGAGAAAATTGAAAAAGAGAAATCTTATTGAATAACGTCAAAACAACAAAAGCTGCCTCTTCAAAAGAGAAGTCGCCCTTAAATAACCTAATCAAAACCTAAACCTTTTCGGAAAATCAAACCTAGGCTTATTCGGAAAAGAATTACGAAATTACAAAAAAACCCCTAAAAAACAACAAATTATGAAAATGCCCCCAAAAACACAAAAATGCTCAAAACTCCATCAAGAGGACTCTGAATGGCCGAAAAAGGCCCTGCATCACAACATAGAGGTGACTATTGATTGTTGGGTCGGTCCTGATCACCCAGTCAAATTTGAGCCCCATCTGAGCTCAGGCCAACCGCCTCGTGAATCATGCCCGACAACAACGAATAGGCCGAATCAGGTCCGTATAATACGGACGCGTCAATACAAGATCCAAGCTTGGCTGGCTCGTCATGTAGCTACTCGTCAGGTCCGTATTATCCAGATCTGCGTCAATAACCTAGTTACTTGAATACAAGTTTAATGCTCCAAAAGACTGCTTGTTATGGAATTGAGTCATATCTGGGATGACTCCGACACATAATCTAGTTATATGAACTAAAGCAAAAGTATTGTAGAAGTCAACAATAGGAAACCTGCAAGGGAGGGAAAGCACAGGGCTAGTGAACCTTGGCATGGACCACATTAACAAGTCCAAGTGAACTTGTCATGTTAGGAGGTTTAATTGACACTGGGTTTATTGCATGACCCTGGCGGTACCCAGGAAATATTTGCATCTTATCTTGTTTCAGTGGGTTGTAGAAAAAAAGATCATGCAATTGGAGTGATAAGGATTGTTAAGTTGTCGTATGCTCAATTTAAAGCGTTCGTTTACCTTATATAAAAGTTTGAATTCCTAAATATTTTCTTGAGCAATTGTTGAGCAATTTAAACAATTGTTTAAATCTTTATGAATGTTTTCAATCTCTTATTTCCCTTACCTATTTTAAAGAATTTTGTGTATATTCTCCAAAGATTACTCACTAAGCTTTAAGTGTAAATGATATTTTCTTACAGATTTTGAGAAAGAACCGAGAAATAAGTAAACAAGTTGTATATCCACTTTTGCGGCGACTTCTGTTGTTTTTCCGCATTTCGAAGGAATTGGTTAAGACGGATCTAGTTGACTTAATTTGGACATAACTTTTATATTCACTTTGAATATTCTTCATAACGGATGTTCCAAATATGATATTTGTATTAAGGATTGTATCAAGGATATCATTGAACTTCGATGTAATATAGTCCATATCAAAACTAGAATTTGGCTATTTTGTGACGGAAGTTTTTAATAGACCCGAAAACCATCAAAGATTATTGAAAGAAACAAAAGTTCTGTCAATAATTTTTTATAAAAAAAGTAGATCCGTCAAATATTTTTGACAAAACAAATTACTCAGACAAAAATATGGAATTAATATTTCAATTTTTTTTCCTAAAATTATTTTGACAAACATCTCTTGGCATCAAAGAGTTTATGACCACTAATATCTTTCTGTCAATAATTTTGATGGTATTTTTCTAATCCCTCACTTCCTATAGTTTTTATAAGTGAATTTATTTCCAATATAAATATATAAATTATTATTTCTTTAGATCAAGTAAAATAATCGTTGACTTTTTCATTAATTTAACTTTATTTTTGATTAATTTAATCATTAATATAAAAAATTTGTTTTAAATTTTAATTTAGTTATTAAACTATCAAATTAAATTATGAATATAGAAAATAATAAATATAATAAAAAATTATTGACTAAAAGTATCCGTAAAAAATTTTTTTTTACAGAATTATTGACAGAAAAATTTGGCAAAAAAGTGTTTTTGATGGAGATTTAAATATAAAACATTTATTTGTTACGAGGTCCAAAGTGATCACGTCTTCTATAGAAAAAACATCGGTCAAAACTATACTATTTTTGATCGATTTGAATATTTATTGATCAAAATTTTCTTTAAAAAAGAGTCTAAATTCTAGTAGTGTATTTTTTTTTGACGGTTCTTTGTACAAATTTATGAATTCTTGTCTAAGTTGGAAATTTTTCTTAGTTATTTGTTGGGACCTGTCTTAACAACTCTCTCTGGTCGGCAGTCCAGTATTGTTCACGAAATCCCATACATCTTTTGGAGTACAGTAGGTTAGACCTAAGAAGGTCGAAAGTTACAATGGAAACCTACAAAGATAAAATAAAGAAGAGGACTTTATGCTTGACGAAAGTAAATAAGATCAAAGACTAAATTAATGATAATTTTACTTTTATGATTTTTTATACCACACTAATAAAAAAAACCTATATAAACTTTAAAGGTAGGTAATATTTTTAGGGACACATGTAAATATATATATATATATATATCTTTAATTAGTGGAGAGGGAGGTATAATGAGAAATCTAGAGTTGAATGTGTTAGTGAAAATTGTCACAGAGGTGCTACTCAGATGGAAAGCTATAGCCAAATTCAAAAAAAAAAAAAGAAAGCCAAAAAAACTAGAAAAAGAATGATTACGGTGATTACTTTTTGCATAGATTTTAAAATCTCCCTCTTTGATCCCAAAGAGATTAAAAAACACCCGACTTCGAGTTGAATAGTAAAATTGCTTTGGCATTTTAAACACCAAATTAATGACCAAGTAATTTTAAACCCTCCCCCCCCCCCCCCAAATGAGCAAAAAGATAAAGAATACTAGATAAAGTAATATACAGTATTAAATTAGCAAAATGTCGAGGTATGTGCAAAATGATATGGACACAACTTTAAAAAAAAGTTACAAAAATTAATTAATTCCTATAGTTGGTTTTTTTGTTAATGAAAATGTTTTACTCAATGTTTTAATTTCAGAGTTATGCAACAATATCAATCTTCCATTCCAAGGTTTATCACATGAAGCACATGGATTGTAATCACTTCTTTTAATGCTAAGTTTTTGACAAATCTCTATATATTCATGTGTTTAATTAGCTTTATGGGGGAAAATGAATAGATATGCATGGTTATTAAATAGAATAAGAGTTACAATTTTTTTTAAAGATCTTCTTATAATAAAGAATAATAGATCAAGGTTACTAAATTGCCAAATCATACATTTATTACATATAATTTTAATTAATGGAATCAAAATATAATTAAACCAACTTTTATAACTTACAGGGCATCAATTTGCATAATTAATTAGTTCTTGAATACTATGGATTAGTTAACCACACTTCAAAGAAAAAGAAGGGTTATATTGTAGAATTAAATCAGAGATCTCCTGAATCATCATTTTCACTTGCATGAAAAATATCTGATCAAATCTTTTACATTAATGTTGACATCTCCAAGAACTTGTATAAATATATATGCATAGAACAATATTAGAAGCTACACAGAACTTCTCTCTTTTCTCTTTCGCAATTCCCATTATGACTAGAAAGAAGGTGAAACTTGCTTTTATCACAAACGATTCAGCAAGAAAAGCAACGTATAAGAAAAGAAAGAAGGGCCTCATGAAAAAGGTTAGTGAACTCAGCACGCTTTGTGGAATTGATGCTTGCGCTATTATCTATAGCCCCTACGACTCTCAACCGGAAGTTTGGCCAAATACCTCGGGAGTTCAACGTGTGATTGCCCAGTTCAAACGGATGCCGGAGATGGAACAGAGCAAGAAAATGGTGAACCAAGAGACTTTCATTAAGCAAAGGATTGCAAAAGCCAATGAACAGATCAAGAAACAGCACAAGGACAACAGGGAGAAGGAGATCACCGAGATAATGTACCAAAGCTTGACGGGGAAAGGGCTACAGAACTTGATGCTGGCGGACTTGAATGATCTGGGCTGGTTGATTGATCAAAAGCTTAAGGAAATCTACAAAAGGTTAGAGTCTATCAAGAAAATGAGTACTACTCCTCCTCAGAAGCAAGTTCAAACACCGCCGCCTCTGCCTCCACCGCCGGTGGTGGTGTCAGCAGTTACTAATGGAATGCTGTCAAGAGGAAGTCATCAAGGTCAAGATCAGCAGAAGACAATGCCACATTGGTTTGCTGACTGGATGAATAACCCTACTGAGAATATAGGGTTTGGACATGGGGAGGAGATGATTATGCCTTTCAATGATAATATTAATCACACAACAATGTGGTCTAGTACCTTCTTCCCAAATTAACTGGTTTTTTTTTTTTTTTTTTTGCTCTGAACAAATAAATGTTGCATTGATTAATTCTGGTCTTTTAATTATTTGTAATAATAATGTACAATAATAAACGTCTCTTTTATTTGTTTTAGGGAGAAAAAAAAATGTAATAATCCTCTCTGTGATTAATGTATTGCTATTTACTTTTATGTAACATTAATGTTTTCCCATCCGCTTGTGACTTGCAATTGTTTGTCAGTTTTTTTTTTCTTTTTTTTCTTTTTTTTTAATTTTTTAATTTTATTTTTTACACACTCGCCGCTCCACATCCATGAATGTCCTCCAGGGACAATTTTTTCAGTGGAAAATATAAGAATAATAGTTTGAATTATAAGGGGAAAAAAATGAATCAGATTATATATCTGTTTTATCAATCCTAATTAGGAAAATCTTTCCCTCTATTATTAGACTGGATAATGTAGACTGAATTCAGTATTTTGTACATTTATTAGAAGGGGGAAAATGATATTACATGCATGTTTATGTTTGAATATATTTTTAATTAATCTTGGAAAAGCTCTGACCTGAATCTTTTTACAATTGAAATTTTGTGGGATTGGATATAAACTTGTAAGATAACATATGCATAAAACATTTTTTTTTATTAGTAATTATATTTTTTCAAAGAGAAAAAAGCTATATTATAAGTACTTTAATCTGGTGACATTTGGGTGACAAAAGAGCAGAATTAATTGATAGATATGTAGCTATACATATATTTTTCTTTTGTTGAATGGAAGCTGGAACTAAAGAATTGGGACTTTTTAGAAGGGTATATATTTATACAAAGTGGCTCCTTTTCTTCTGTTACACATTCGTGTGTCAGTTCTATTACACCAGTAGAAATTTAACATGTCTCCATAAAAGATCCAGTTTCCATAGGATTTAGTAGATCTTTTTAGGATTTAATTTATTTTTTTAAGGTTTAGTATATAAAATATATCAAAAAATAATAATTGATGACTATGTGTAAGATTTTTATTAATATTTTATTAGTGCTATAGAGTGTTATGGAGCTCAAAGTATGGAGTGCTCCTCTTAAGTCTCTAACAGTCAATTATCTTCTTTCTTTTTTTAAAGAAAAGCAAAATTGATAAAGTACTCATATGATTTAGTTTATAAAATATAATTACAAAAAATAATTTTTTATAGAAGAATTTCCTTTTTCTTCAAAAAAAATAAATTTGACTTAATAGTTGACCATAAAAAACTTCACAAGAACACTTCATAATCTAATCTCCACTATATACCCTTCTAAGAATTGGGAATTTTTAGACCGATATATATATATTTATACGGTTTTGTTAAGGCGCGCTCCAACCCTTACTGTAACGGAATTCTTGCTACAGTGCTCATGCAACCAACCAAGGGAAGCAAGAATTCCATTACGGTAACGGTTGGAGCACGCATTAAGGGGCACTCCGGAGCGCACCTTAGCAAATCCGTATATATATATTTTTTCTATCGGGAAGATAGGCAAAATGGCACTTGAAATGAATTCATTTTGTTTTTCTAGTGTAGAGGATTAGGCTTCTATTTTCTTATTGGATTTTTGTCCAGGTGTAACTACTTCTTGTTAGGATTCAGGTATAGAAATGACATATTGGCTAGTATTCATTTTTATGGTTTTTGTATTGCTAGTTTCTAGATTTTCTGAAGAGGCAACTGGTCCAGTTATTTTTGAGGGGGTAATTGGTCTATTTAAAGGACTAGTTAAATGAGGAAAATTTGCTAATACTAAAAATCGATTTTGGTTTCGTGGTTGGGATGATTGCATCCAAGCCCTCGATTGAGCAGGAGTGACTAGAGATGGTCTCATGTTTCCCTTGTAAAAATTATCTAGTTAGAAAGTCTGCAATTGAATTATTTTATCTTTTTATAAATTCTATTTCAAAATCAAAAGCTGATAAGATGACTTGCCATCTTGCAAATATTTGTTTAGAAATCAAAATTTTAACCTCCTTTATTAAAACTTCTTTTGCTGATTTATAATCAATTCTAATAAAAAACTTTTTATTAACTAAATCATCTTGAAATTTAGTTATACATGAAACTACTGATAAAATCTCTTTTTTAATAGTATTATAATTCTTTTGACTATCAGTCCAAAGACAAGAGTGGTATCCGACTACTCGTTCAAAAGATGAATCAATTTTGTTTTGTTTGAGGACACCTTCGAATCCAATTTCAGAAGCATATGCTAAGACATGAAAGTTTTTTAACTAGTTACTTCAAATGTTGAACAATTTGGGTTTGTTTGGAACCCCAATGGACTGGATTCTTTTTAAAACGATCATAAAGAGGCTTACAAATAAATTTCAAGTTAGGAATGAAGTTTGCCACATAATTTAGACAACCTAAAAATCTCTGTAAGTGGGTCTTGTCTCTAATTTCATCTAGAGACTTATTGCAAATTCTATGGATCTATTTATAGACTTATACATACCTTTATCTAAGTGATAATCCTCTAAACTAGAAAAACAAAATGAATTCATTTCCAGTATCATTTTGTGCATCTTCCCAATAGTAAAAATATTTGCATACCTTTGTGAAAAAGAATTTGTAAAGACAATTTTACCTAAAGCTTATTTGCAGTGTAGCTATGTGTTTAATAGTGATTCTTTAAAAAATAGAGTGTTTTATGAGCATATTTTAGTTGACATTGGTTCGGTGGAAATTGAACACGAAAAGAATCAACTTGGAATTGCTTACTCCAGAGTAAGGATTATAAAAAATTAAACGAAATAGTCGGTTGAATTATACAAACAACTTGAAATAGTCCATTATTAATCTTTCTAACTTTCCAAATCTAGTAACTTGATAATCCTTACTCTGGAGTAAGCAATTTCAAGTTGATTCTTTTGTGTTCAATTTCCACTGAACCAATGTCAACTAAAATATTTTCCTAAAACACTTTATTAAACACATAGCTACTCGGCAAACAAGGGTGAGGCAAGATTGCCTTTACAAATTCTTTTTCAAAAAGGTGTGCAAATATTTTTTCAATTGGGAAGATGGTCGAAAAGGCACTTGAAATGAATTCATTTTGTTTTTCTGGTTTATATGATTGGGTTTCTATTTTCTTATTGGATTTTTGTCCAGGAGTAACTGTTTCTTTGTAGGATTCTGGTATCGATTTGGATTTTTTAATTGGATTATTCGATAATCTAATTGTTTGTACGGAAATTCCGAATGACCTCATCAGAATTGTAAAGGTTAAAATTTTAAGTAATTTAATACCTTTCTTCTAATATTCTACTTCCTTATTCTATAAATATAGTACCTTCCATTCAGTTTTAAAATGACAAGAAAATAAAAAAGGAAACAATTTTTCTCTCTTCCACCATTGCATAAATATTTTGATAGTGTTTTCTATAACTTCTTCATCGTATCTGTTATATCTTAAGAGATAGACATCCATTTCAACAAAGAGCACACATACCGGAGAAGAATAATTCTTTTTAAGGAGATTGTATTGAATACAAATCTTGAATAATTATTTATTGTTCTTTTATTTTAATGATCTTTCTAATTGTTTTTATTGTTTTGCCTATTAAATACATTTCTTATATTATTTTTAACATATTATTATTATTATTATTATTATTAGGGTAAAAATATTTCTTCTCCTCCTCTTTGTACCTCGCAACTTATGGTAATAAAAAGGTCTAGAATATTAGTTAATCAAAGATAAAGATAAAGGTTAGTACTACAAATTATTTATTTTTCTGTTTGCAACATAATAGAACATCGCCCACACGTGACTGGTGAAGTAATATAAATGAATCCGTATTTCATGCATTGTGAGGTTGTAGAATGGTAAAAGAGGTTGGAAGGTCTTGCTTGTGTCTCCTAAACCATTTAGAGAAGAGACCAAATCTTCTAATAAAAAACTTATACTTGGTATTTTAATTATTCTTCTAAATTTAGTATTTTATAAATTAAAATTAAAATGATAAACTAAATCTTAAGAGCACTTGATTTTTTTAAAAGATGTTTTAATTTTTTGATTTATTGTACAATTTAATTCTCAAACTTTATCCTTTTGAAAGCTTTAACTCTTAAAGTTTTTTTTGACCTTTATCATCCCTTAATAATTTATGATTGAATATTTTGATTCTTTTGACTGGATTTTTAAAAAAAATCATTGGATTTTTAAGTCAATCTCAAGGGTGATAAAGGTCAAAAAAAAAAAAAAAATTTAAGGACCTAAACTTCCAAAGAATAAAAGTCTAAAAATTGAATTATACAATAATTTATTTTTTTATAATATTTTAAAAAATATCATATAAAAGTATACTTAAAACTCTTTTGATGAATGTTAAGATTGATGATAATTTATATTAGGACTTGCTCGAGTTCCTAATCAGTCTTTCTTACGAAGAACAGGAAGTTTGAATTATGAAGATAACAAATATTGTTTGATCAAAGATTATTTTTTAAAAATCTCGAAGGATTAGTTATATGTCCACCCACAACAATTAAAAAGAAATATGTCAAATAATCTCCGTCCAATAAGTCATTTATTTCTTTTTTATTCTTTTTCATTTTTCTTTTCAAGTTCTTTTTCTAATGTTTTACTATTTGTTAACCCAAAGTCAAAGGTACAAAAGGGTAAAATCGTAAAAGTGGGCGAAAAAGTTCATTCGATGGAGTTGAATAATACTAACTAATAAGACCTTTAAAATTATACATTTGAGTTTTGACAGTCATATTCAAATGTCTTTTAGAAACTTGAACTCTCTCCGTCAAAAGTAATCCACAAATTTCCACGCAGACAGACTGCAAAACCAATCGTACCAAACCTAAAAAATACTTCGAATACACCAAATCACCCCGCTTTCTTGGTCTTCCTACCGCCCACCTGGACATAATTTTTCTATATACCATGATTATCAGAATTCCACTGTCCACACCATAGATTCAAAATTCCTAATTTCCTCTAGGCAAAAAAAATTGTACTTTTACTACGTGCCCTTAGATATACATACAACAAACTTGTATCTATCCACTATATATATATATATATATATATATCGAGAAAGCTAAAAATGTCTAGCGACAGTGACGAACTTGATGAAGACGAGCTCTTGCAGATCGCGTTGAAGGAGCAAGCGCAGCGGGATCTCAATTATCGAAGGCCTTCTCAGCGGCAACAATCGAGCAAGCCTGTGCGTAATTACGTGCAACCACCGGCTCAGCGTGGCGGTGCTGCTGCGGCGGCGAAGAATTCGATTTCGAGTATGCCGGGGGTTCCGCAGAGGAGCAATCAGCAGAGGAAGGTGGTGGAGGATGATGACGACGACTCCGAGGTGGAGATGTTGAGCATTTCCTCTGGAGATGAGGATTCTTCGTTTCAGGATCGTGCGGGGCATGGGGGCAAGGGAAAAGCTGGAAATGGTCGTGCGGGAGGGAAAGGAGGCAGGGATGACGATAAAGGGTGGGATGAAGATGAGCCTAGTTGCTGGAAGCATGTTGATGAATCGGAGGTATTTAATTCATATATAATTAATTCTTTGTGTTCTAATTGTTTGAATGCTTGGCATTATTATAGGTATTGGAAATGTGATGCATTGAGGTTTTCCCAGTCTTTCTGCTAGAATCTGGGTCTTGAATTCTGTTCTGAAATTTCTGATGATGTCTCATCAATGTCAGCCCAAGTTTAGTTAGATCTGAATTGCCTTCTATAAATCATGATGAACCTACTCTCAAGTAACTCTTTGTTGATTGGTTGAGTTGTACAGTTGTTTAAGGGTTCTCATTTCTGCTATCTTCTCATTACTGTCTACTTCTCTTGGCATTCAAAAAGCGTAAACATTGTACGTTATTTATAAAAAGAAAAGTTGCATAATATATTGAGATCAAACTTTTTTCTTTCAGCTGGGCCGTAGAGTGCGTGAAATGAGAGAAACTCGAGCAGTTCCAGTGACTCAAAAGCTGGAGGTGAAGTCAGCTGCATTGGCCAAGAAGGGACTTAATAGTTTGCAGTCACTTCCCCGTGGCATGGAATGGATAGATCCTCTTGGATTGGGGTAAACTTCTTTGTGCTAATGAGTTACATAGATTGTAATTTGGCAATGTTCGTGCACATTTGAGTTATATTACCAATTTTTTTCTGTGATGACTCATTTGCTAAATATTTTTCAGGATAATTAATCATAAAACATTTAGATTGATGAGTGATTCAGGACCTTTTCCAGCCGTGACTGAGATGGACCATTTAGATGCTAATGCTCGTGGTAAGCAGCTCTTTTACTTTAAATCATTTTAGTAATCATTAGCAGCATTATTTTTTATTTTGTAGCATAAGTACAATGAATCCTCAGTAACTTTGGAATTCTTAAACTCTCATTATACATGATAACATTTTCAGAAAATTGTAATTTAGTCAATAATAGTGAGCAGATTGCTCCTGATTTCCGTAGAACAACTTTTGATTGGTAGGGCTATCTGTTTTTCCTTTCTCTGGATTCAGAGAATTAGTTGTAAAAAGAGGCCTGGCAGCGGAAAAATATTGACTTTCTCTTTAAGTTTTAAGCAAGATGAAGGTAGAGAGACTTTTAGATCCTGGATCTATCCTAGCAAAAAGATTGCCCGACCTTGAGGGGTGACTGCAAGCAAACTTATCCTTGCATGGATTTTGCTTAATCCCTAATCCCAAAAATATTTTTTTTGGTACTTGTATTTGGTGAACAAGAATGTGTTCAAGGAAATTAATGTGGTTCAATGTTTCTTCCTTAATTGACTGTGAAATCTCTCTTTTTTTTCCCCCATTCTGTTTCGGTGCTTTCTTTTTAATTTTACTGGTTTTTTAAACTGGTTTAGGTACCAAAATTCTAGTCAGAGTAATCTGTTTAGTTCAGGGGGCCGATTCAATCCAATTTGGTTTGTATAGTGAGAGGGTAGAGATACTTCTCTAGAAATAATTCAAGGTGTTGGAAGCAGTGTATAGATTCAAAAAAGTAACTGTTTTGTGGTTCTACTTTTTTGCTTCATCCTTTTATTTTTATTTTTTTAAAATTTAAATAGACCACGAACATGATGTTGATTCTTTAATTATGGATTGTTTTCAGAAATGATCTCTCTCGAATTGCAGTGATATGAATTTGGTAACTAATGAATCCTTGTACTTAAAGCTGGCTGTCATTATCATGATATGAACTTTTTTTGCTTGAACTCATAGTATTTGACGATTACATTGATGAATCCAAGCAATTCAGAGGAAAGATTCCATGATGTTGGGTGTTACCCAGGCTAGGAGGATGGTGTGGGTGCAACTAATTTGTCCACAATAAGGAACTAAGTATGTCCATTTGTAAATGGATAAGGAGATCATTCGCAAGAAATGAAGAAAACAAAAAGCACAAATTAGAAAAGGATAGGAGAGAAAGCTATGGAGATTTAGAAACTATTTTCAATTATATTGAAACTAAAAAAAGGAAAACCCATTTTCTTCTCAATGCTGCATCCCTACATGTTCTAGATACTGTTGCTTTTCTTGTTAGGGTAAAGTAAATATCTAGGGAGCTCTTTTGAAAATTTTGGCTCATTGCTGATTCTTGTTTGGTTGTAGATTTAAATTTGTTTAAGATTTTGTTGTGTCTGTTGTTCCTTAGGGAATCTGAAGTTTCCTTTTCATCTCTATATGTGTTATTTGATGTGAAAATCATTGAGTGGTTAGATTAGCAGTTCCTGATTTATTTCTTTTGAGATGAAATTATGAGCAGGTCAGTATTTGGTTGATTTAGATTTCAATAGTTCATCCTGAAGAAAAAAATGATGTTGATAACATAACCTTTAATGAATTTTGAGAAGACATAATGAATAAGAAGCCCCACATTTCTGAGTTTCTGCAGTCTGCAACTTGATGCACATGCAGTGGCGGAGCCACATGGTAACTTGTTGGTTCAAATGACCCCCATTCAATTTTTTTTTTTTTTTCTAATATACATAGAAAATTTTTAAAAATTCTAATTTTTCTTTAAATTGACCTACTAAAAAAATAAAAATTTATTAATAAGGGGTCAAAAAATACAAATAACTAGTAGCTATAATTAATATACTTTAGTGATCTAATCTAGTGTGATTTTTGACCCCACTAAGGAAAAATTCTGGCTCCGCCCATGTGCACATGTATACCATATATTGTTGTTAGTAATCCTTGGAATACAAAAACTGAGATAGTTTTTCCCAAAAACAAAGGCAGAATAAACTGAGCAGTAACTTGTAAATATTAATGTTGGAAACCCACACTTTTTGTAACCTTCTTGAAGTGAATCTTGCAGAGAAGTTGAATTATTACTCGGAGAAGTTTGATGCAAAGCTTTTCCTGTCACGAGTACACCAAGATACTAGTGCGGCTGATTTGGAATCTGGTGCTCTTTCTCTAAAGACAGATCTTAAAGGACGAACCCAGGCAAAAAAGCAGTTGGTCAAAGAAAATTTTGATTGTTTTGTTTCTTGCAAAACTACTATTGATGGTGAGCAGTGTGTTACAGAGGCTTACTACTTTAGCCTTCAATTTTAAGGTTTAAGTTTTGAAGTGATTGATTTTTCTGTTGACAGATATTGAGTCAAAGTTGAAACGGATTGAAGAAGACCCTGAAGGTTCAGGGACGTTGCACCTGTTTAAGTGTATTCAAGGAGTCACTTCAATTGCTAATCGTGCTTGTGAGCAATTGTTTGAGAGACAGGTAGGTAGGATTTCCTTTTTGTAGTTTAGATCTCTCATATTTTAGGTGGATTTCCTGTCCACTAAACTTGATTCTTTTTCAAACTTTTGTCCTTTCTCTTTTATTCTCAATTTAAAAAAGTGTCTACCTCTTTGTAGACTCAAGCAGAAAAGATCAGGTCTGTTCAAGGAATGCTTCAGAGGTTTCGCACACTATTTAACTTGCCTAGTACGATTCGTGATAGCATTAGTAATGGCGAATACGATTTGGCTGTCAGGGAGTACAGAAAAGCAAAGTCAATTGTTCTGCCTTCTCATGTACAAATTTGTCCATCATCAGATATATTCCAGTTTCTAATTCTAGGCATGATTTGGTTGAAAATGATTTCACATAATATATTTTTGCCTAATCCTTTGTGCATTTTTCTTTTGAGTCCTTTCATGATCTATGTAATCCTGAAATTCACATGGAGAATGATTTATTGCTCATTTTATATTCCATTTTAAATTTTATAATGAATATGAGATTTCTTTAGTTTGAACGGTTATAGCATTTTTAATTCTCATGCGAAAGGTGTATATTTCCCCATGTTAGGAAACTATCCAGAACATGATATCTTTTATCACCTAACAAAAATTATAGTCATCCTATGTGTTGCTGTAATTTAAAAAGAGCATTTGTACCCTTCAACTTGATTTTATTTATAGGATAGATTTTCTCTTGAGGCACTTATTACTTGGTGAAAATTTACTAGTTATCTTTATTTACCTTCTCATGTTTTTCATGGTTTTGCTATGGTTTAGGAGCTTACTAAGTGAATACTGAAAGAACAGCTATGTGAATCAAATATCTGTCATTGGTTAAAGAAGTACCGTCTGTGAATATTGTACTCTTTTCCTTGTAACTCTTTGATCTGTTATTGAGTAATTTGTTCAAGGCCTTTTATTTATTAGGAGATCTCTTTCTGTTATATGTAACTTTGTATTGTAGATTTCCTATTATTATACTTCTAGTTACTCAGGCTGTGCTCTTCAGGTTGGCATTCTTAAACGTGTCCTTGAGGAGGTTGAAAAAGTTATGCAAGAGTTTAAAGGCTCACTTTATAAGACCATGGAGGATCCTCATATTGACCTAACAAATGTAAGGTTCTTCGTTCCCTTGTCTCATATTTTTTCATATCTTGTTATCATGTAAGTTATAACAGGACCAGGTAACACCATCTCAATGATTCATTGGTCATTGAAGGGTTTCCTGAAGTGCACTTATGCTGTAATTCTGAAGCTCTAGAAAATTCAAGATTTTACAGCTTTATTGATGTTATATTTCAAGCGCTTTTTCCTGAAGGATGCATTTTGTTGCAGCTAAAATAAGGCAAGTGACTTGGTCACTGCCAAGGGCATTGGAGGAAGTTTAAAAATCAGTGTCTGAGACTATGTTGCCCATGCATGGCATTTTGGTCCTTCAAAAAAAAGTTAAAAGAAGATAAAAATTAATGTAGCTTAACAAAGAGTAAATGGTTTTATTCTATTGGTAGGGTTGGTGTTTGTTATTTTCGTGCTTTATTGATGTATTTGATGAGTAAATGTACAACCTTGCCACAAACTGTATTTACTCACAATTGAGTGAAGTTTTCATGGCAGTTTAACTTTTTAAATAATTTCATGGCAAAGTTTTACTCTAAAGAAAAGGTTCATATATCATTTCGGATGGAGGGGTTTTCTATTAAAAGCTATTTTTTTTAATGGTTAAAAGAAAGTGTGGATCAATATTTGAGGTGTGACAATTAAAATTAAAGTGGTATATATATTGGGTTTATCATGATGCTACTGTTGGCTTTTATCACATATTCTCCTTTGGATGAGACTAAATTGATCAGGTTGATAGTCGTTTTATAGTTGCTATCGATGTCCCTTACATATTTCCTAATGCTTTGATTGGCTTTGGGTTGACCAAATCTTTTGATTGCTTCTTTTAGGAGTTCAAGTGAATTAATAAGTATTCTCCAGAGAACTTCACATTAAATGAGTTTCTCATTTTCTTTGCATAATTCCCGAAAGATGTATACCTGACCTTTAGATGTTTCAACACTTGTTGGAGCGGTTGTCCAACCTTTCAGGTTCCAGGTCTTAAAGGTGACTTCAGAAGATATTATGTGTTGATCCTTTTCTAACCACAATAAGATTACATGCAGATCATTGAGAAGTATCGTGCTTGTGTTTCATAGTCTTCCTGATAACACATGTGAAACCGTTAAAGTAATACTTAATTAGAATGGCAATATCTTAAATGAGAATACTGGATTAGAATTTATTATCTTGTTATAAATGTTTAGTTGACCTAGCACTTTTGAAGTAATTTAATGACCATTAGTGGTATGTGTCTCAGTGATGACTCAGCTCAAGCGTCTCAGTATATATCTTGGTCATCTATGGGAGTGTCAGCTTTGACCATTTTTCGGTTTTGATATTTCCACTGAGTTGTTAGTTAGCCTCCATATTCTTTTACATGTTCTTTTTTAGTGCAACATTGGTTCAGCAAATTGGATTTTTAGAGCAAGTAAGATGTACTGTATCGGATAATGAAACAACATTCTGAGTTTCTTTTACCATTCCCTCTTTCTAAATCAGTCTTCTTCATTAAGTTTCAAAAAGGCTGGTTACTTGTATGAATGTGCATAGTCTGACATCTTTCAATGTGTTAATGTCCTGAGCTTTTAATAAGCTTTAATATTGGTGTTCATTATGTCCATACTGTTGTGTGTTTCCCATTCCTTGAATTGCAAACAAAATACCTGGAAATTCATTTTGAGAATTTATATAGTTTTTTAAAATTTTGTGGAGGTTCTGAAACTTTATCTTCATTTCTGTGCTTGATTCTTGATGTAGCTTGAGAACATTGTAAGACTTTTGATGGAACTGGAACCAGAGTCAGATCCTGTATGGCATTACCTTAGCATACAGGTGAGTATATTTCTCTGGTGAAGTGTCTTTTATTTATAGAATATTCTGTCTTGTGTTTGATATTCGAGAGGGATTAGTAGGAGTTATCATATAATCTTATTGCAGAAAATATTGTTAATTTCTTTTTATGCTTGCAGGCTTTGTTCCATCAACACTAATCTAGTCTAAAATAAGATTGACCTTGATGAGACTTTTGGATCTTTTTAGGATCCTTAATCCATGTTATTTCATTAGTTAGTGATACCATGACCACAACCACTAAGATCACCTATCAGTCTTTGTTGCATGTCAGGCGTGGTCATGCTACTAATCCCTCTCGAATATCAAATACAAGACAGAATTACTGAGGAGTCAAGAATGTTTGGAAGTGTTCTTAAAAATTAAGTTATTTTCAAAGAATGTAACACAAGTTATTCAAGGAGCTTCTGCTTCATAATACTGTAAATTATGAGCAACATAAGGGACAAAATTTGAATACAAAATGCAACATAAGGGCTTAATTTAAACTTCATTATCAGACTCTGAAGAGCTTGAACACAACTTTTAACACCTGAGCCATGTCAAAACATTATTTCATAATGTTCAAGATTTTGAAGTCTCTTAATACATTCATTCTTGCTTTGTTATTGGTTCTTCAATATTGAATTTGGCATTTGAATCTGACTTCTAAGTAAACTAATATGTTGTACTGAGAGAATATCCATATATTATTTGTCTTTGATCTTAATGTGTTCTTAACATGCTATTCTGTTTAGGACAATTGCCATGTTGTCTGTTCTTGTATATTTGCGTTTTGAGTTTCTGACAGTGCATCTTTGATATTTGTCAGATTAATTAGAACATAAGGTGCAATATAAATGGTTTGTGAATGAGTTATGACTAAACAATTGTTATGATAGTGTTAAGTGGGGTGGAAATTTAACACCGTACATTTTCTTTTATTTCTTTTTAGGTCCCTATCCTTTTCCTTTTTTATACATGTAAGTGTTTATTCTTTTCTTAACGTAAAATCCTTGAACTCCTTTTTTAACTTTTGAAATCCCTGAGCTTTTTGTGTGACCAAGTGGGTCCTCTTTGCCTGAATTCTGAACTCTCAGGCTTAGTCAATGACAAACTAGATGGTCAATCAATTGGGGGCATATGTGTTGTCACATTGTTCCCTAAATAGTTTAATTAAGATAAAATACATTGGGATTATTCCTCCCAACTGAACATGACATAGCCCTGCAAAGATGAAGCAGGTCAATTCGAAATTTTCTCCCTTCCCCCCCCCCCCCCACTCCCCAACCTAATTCTCTTTGTATACTCTAAAAACAAAAATGACAATGAGATCTACGGGAAGGTTTCATGTCAAAAATGGCACACCATTCTTTACCTGCTACAACGTCCTTATCTTCCTGTCATGAGGATTCCTCTGAAAATGTCATGGCTGACTTGAGAGTAGAGGAGAGGAGGGCATGTCGTTTTGGAGCTCTTCTCATGACTATGTTGCACTACCTCAACCAAGGCGGAGCTGCTCTTCTCAAGGCTTGGATGGGTGACTTCAACCTAGAGGTGCTGGTGATTCTGGTGATATTATCAGCTTATAAATGTTGATTACGAGGATTTCCGGGGTTGGAAGTACCCTCCAATAAACTATTAGGCAAAAGGCTTATGTTGAAGCCCTAAATCTTGACACAATAGTCACACCCCAAGCTGTGGTCAAAGGAAAAACCAAGACCAGGGAACGAACTTGATGTTCTTTTGTCCTGCATCCAGGAGGCACCTAGGGGCACCGTGCCAAGACTCCAGGGGGTTGACTTCAACAACCCATTCAACCTCGTGTGTTGAAAGAACTTGCAGCCAAGTGAGCTGCAGCAATTTAGCAAAGGGAGGACTTTCCATTGATAAGCATTTGCTGGAGGTGCAGCAGTAGCTCTCCAACAGCTAGACTTGAAGCCATTATTCGGATTCTTTATTCAATTTGCCAAATTGATTTGGTCACCCAGAAGACTAAGGCTGTAGTGTCGTCATCCAGAAAATTGGTTTTATTTCATCTCTGATGTTATGTTCCTTTTTTTTTTTTTTTCTCTCTCAATATTATATATGTAAAAAAATTAGACCATAGGGGGAAGTGTAATAACACATGCTCCCAATTGGTTCATCTACAATTAGTTCGTCATTGACCTGACCTAAGACTGAGACGTCAAAATTCTGGTAAAACGACTTGGCTACACCAAAAAGTTTTGGGATTTAAAAGTTGAAAAGAGAGATTTAGGTTTTTTTAAAAGTTACGAAAAACAGAATAAGGAGTTACATGTCCGAAACAGAAAAGTGTAGTTTAAAGGATTAGTTAAAAAGAAGGGCATTTTACATGGCTAAAATACAAAAGTTCAGGATTAAAAGTAGTATACATCCAGGGGAAAAGTTATCATAAACCACAAATTAGAGTGAATCTTGAAAATCATGTTAACTTTTAATTTCCAAATATTCTTGTTGCAGTGAAGTTGTTTTACAGTATTTAGTTTCTTGTAGACTAAGCACCAACTTGCAGACTTTTAATATATTTCTGCACTAATTGGGCAACTTTTCTATCTTTTTATGACTATCTATGAACCGAAAACTGCTTGAATGTTATTTGTCAATTGCATGTGAACTTGTGCTACATTGGACTCTCTTCTCAGATTGTATTACAAATGAAAAAAGTTTTATTTTGTTCGCTGCATTCTATGTTATTGTTACCCTCTAGCTGTTTTATATTTTTCAGAATCAAAGAATTCGAGGTTTGCTTGAAAAATGCACCATAGATCATGAAGCCAGGATGGAGAATTTTCAGAACGAGATTCGTGACAGAGCTTCATCTGATGCTAAGTGGAGGCAGATCCAGCAAGATTTAAATGAATCTGTGAGTGCAGTTGTTGGTATCATTGTTGTCTATATCAATGCAACTGGACATTGTATCCTAGTCCTCACTTTTTTTCTTATCTTTTGGTGCATTTGACTGTCAGTCAGATGGTGATTTATATCTTACTCTTGGAAATACATATCTTTCTGGAGATGCACAATTGGTGGACTTAATTGGTGAAGAAATTGATGCACTGAGAGGAAGATATATCTGTAGATTGACCGCTGTAATTATACATCAGGTACCTGCGTTCTGGAAAGTGGCCTTTTCTGTTTCAACTGGGAAATTTGCGAAGGTATCAAAAGCTTTTTCTTTACGTTGTCATGAATTTAGGTACTAAATTCTTTTGATGTGATTTTTTTTTTTCCTATTGAATTGCGTCATGATTAGGTTTTTATGCTTATCAAACATGGTTCTTATTTGTTTCGATGCTTTCTAAATGATCTGTCTCTTATTTTGTGGTTAGTTATAAACATTACACTTTGAGGCCGTGCCTGATGCTTTTATTATTCCTTAATCTCTTCATCCAGTCCATGGCTTACAGTTGAAAATAAGATGGTTTATTTTTTAGCTCGCAGAATATGCATCCTATTAACAGTTGGAGCCATAGTTTTTTAATGAATGAAGTTGACATTAACACTCTACAAATTAGTTGACGGTGTTGCAGGTTATTGTCACAAGATTCAGAAAGGGACAAGTTCCTGTATTGTTTGACAATGTATTATTTTCCTATCAAAACGATTGATTATAACTAATTCCTCAGATTTGAGGTTTTGCGGAACTTCATTCTTGTGCTGAGTAACTGAAGATTTTACCTTTGATATTTGCTTTTTGAGAATTCATGAAAAGTTCACAAATGACCTGATGAGATAGATTGAGATAGCCCAGATATATCTAGGTAAGTAGTTGCTACGAGGCTTCTAATCTAGGATTCTTGTCTCATGGGTAAACTGTTGAGAATTGTTCCCCATAGGTTTAGACTCTTATAATCAGTTGGCTATGTATCACTAAAGTAATAACATCTGGTGCTTATACTCGTCTTATTAAAGTTTGAATTACTTGGGTGCTTCACGGTTTGGAGTTGTTATATATGCCATCACATCATCTGCAATAAAGTAACCATTTACTTTCTTGCACCTGCATCTAAAATGATTCTTTTTCAATATGGATGGATGTTTTTGATTTGCTTTAGTCACAATTGAATGTGAGTTAATATGAATTGTGTCTTGTTTGTAGTCTTCTCAAGTAGCTTCTGATTCCAAGGTTAGTAACCATGCAAATAAAGCTGATGAAAAAACTGGCAACGTGAAGTATTCAAGTCATTCGCTTGATGAAGTTGCTGGAATGATCCGCAATACTCTGTCAGTATATGAGTCCAAGGTATTCCTTTCTGTTATTTGAATTTCTTGAAAATGGCAGTTAAATACTTTGTCATATTTTTTTGGTGGTTACTCTGCTGTATGGTTGCTTTTTACCTTTTGTTGCCTTTGTTTCCAGTTCATGATGAACTTGTCAGTTTACCTGGGTATGCTAACTTGATGTGGTATGTTATGGTACACGATTGCATATGTTTTACAATAAACATATACAGTACTATAGAGTAAATCATGAGCTCTGAGAGCATTATACATTTTTGAAGATTGTTTTGATTATTCCTTTTTTGTCAATTTGGAATAAAGGATATCTCCAGTTGTATATGTGAAAGCTGATTAGCAGATATAGTAGAAACCATGAACTACAGAAAATTAATAGGTGCTTGTTAGTGCTTTGTCCAATGTGAGAAACAGGAGAAAATATGGTAACAAAGCATATATTTGACATCCACAAAAAGATTTGAAAGTTGGAAGCATAAAGATGGCTGAGCATACTAAAGACATGCATCAGTACCAATACCTGAGGACATCCAAAAAAAGCTGTTTTACATGGTATCACTAAGAAGGTTGTCTACTTTCCTACTTTCACCATGTTTCTGTCTTGGTTATTGAACTGATCCCAAGTGTTTTAAATTCTTTATACATGAAATATACATACATATGTTGGAACATCATCAGTTAGTTTTGGTCTTGGAAATTGTTTATGGTGCTAATCGTCTTATTTGGCTTTGTATGAAGAATTCCAACCTGTACATAACACACTGTAATATATGGAGTATAGGAAAAAAACTTTTAGGTGACCCCGAAGAGGTTATTTCTTCACTGGGATGCCACTTTGGTTTATCATGAGACCCTCGTGTCATTTTCCCTCTTTAATCCATTTGGCACAGAGAGATGAGCTTAGGGACTTTTTACTCCTTTTTCCCCCTAGTGGCATGGATAAAATTTTCTCTTGTATGTATTAGGTTTTAAGCACTGTATGAGAGGCGAGATGAACAAAAGCTACAAAGAGGAAAATGAAAAATAAATGGTACCACGTATCCTTGCACTATATGGGAGGAAAGGATGTAAATGTGTTATTTCTGTGAATCTTCAGATATGAGTAAGGGCTTAAGATTGGAAAAGTGCAAATTCGATTGTCATATTGAATGGAAATCTTCAGTTTGTGTTGTTAGTTTTCACTGAACATTAATAATGAAGAACAGATTTTATTTGCTTTGTGTACTTTGGGTATTTTGGAAATCTGTCCGATAGCAAAAATGCTGCTACCCATTCTCAAGTCTTTCATAATTACCTGAAGTCCTTGGTAATGCTCTTGCTTTGCTACTTGTAAAAGGAAACCACAGATAGTTTCAGGGAACCTTAAGTACTTATATCAGTTTCCCATCGACATTGCCAGTTTATTTCAATATTTACAACTTGATATTAGCATTTTCTTTTCTCTTTTTTTGGACATAGTTTTACTGCTGACAATGGTCTTTTCTTTCTGATTTCTGCTTTATTATATGAAAATTGTCTAAAAGGTTACCATTCATATTCAGGTTCTAAACACTTTTCGAAGTCTTGAAGAATCCAATGTTCTCCGACCATCCTTGATTGCTTCCATAAAGGAGTTATCTAAAGCATGTCAAGCTTTTGAAGCAAAAGAATCAGCCCCTCCTATTGCTGGTACTTTGAAATGTTTCTATGCACAGGTGTTTGTCTGGAAGTGTTTCTAACTGTTATTTTTCCATGTTGATTAACAGTTACAGCACTCAGATCACTCCAATGCGAAATTACAAGACTTTACATACTAAGGCTATGTTCGTGGATGCGCTCTTCAACTGAAGAGATATCAAAAAATGAAACTTGGGTTCCCGTGTCTATTTTGGAAAGGAATAAATCTTCCTACACAATCTCTTCTTTGCCTCTGGCATTTCGTTCAGTTATTGTTTCAGCAATGGATCAGATAGATTTGTAAGTACACGGTCTTATCTTTAGGTTTTAATTAGAAGAATGGGATATCTGGTTCACTTTCTCCTCACCAGTACTTTGCTTGTGTCATCTTAGAGTTGCATAGACCATCATAACAAAATCTGAGCAATATCTTCACCACTGGGAATGATTTTCTCCTGTCTATGGACAATTTCATACTTATTCTAATCTCTAGTATGGTCACCCGTTCTCAAAGCTTTGCTTATTCCTTACTTACGAGTCAAGGAAAATGGGGACTTGGCTATCCAGACTATGTGAGAGCTTGAAATACAGAGCAATGTTGGTTTCCCTGGGGAGGGTCGGTGTGAAGTTTAAATTACTCTTTTCAGACAAATTTGGACTCTGACATGTAAACAGATATTTTTTAAGTTTGTGACTATGAGCCCTATATGTTCAGTGTTGTTACTTTGTGAATAACTTGTCAGGATGATTCAATCTTTGAGAAATGAGGCCACAAAGTCAGAAGACATTTTTGCACAGCTTCAAGAAGTCCAAGAATCTGTTAGACTTGCCTTCCTGAACTGTTTGCTGTATTTTGCTGGTATGACAGATCTATTGAACCATACCAGCATAGCTGAAAGGGCCATTTTACACATATCTTATGATTATGTTAAATTTATTAGGTCATTTGGAGCTCATCGGCAGTGAGCTTGGTCAGAATAGATCCAATAAAGAGGATCCCAGTTTGCAAAATGGGTATTCTTATGAGTTTCAAGAAAAGCCATCCACTCTGCTTCCTGGAAGTGTCACTGATCTGCATCAACAGCTGCTGATGGTTTTGAGTAATATTGGATATTGCAAAGATGAACTGGCTCATGAATTATACACCAAATTCCGACATTTATGGCTGCCAGAAAGGTAAATGAGCCCTTAATGGGTTTTTTTTTTTTAATCCTAGATATTAACCATCTTTGGTGTAGTAATTCTTTAAACCTTAGTAAAACAAGCCTGATTGACTGAGGTTGCAAAAGTTATCCATGTGTTCAACTAGTTTTTCCTTCACATCTGATGGGCCAATTTTTCCCAGTAAAGCTTTGGTTTTCAACATGTTACTGATCCCCTGATTTCGTTTGATTTTCTTAATGTATCTGTTAAGGATTTCCTTTTTTTATTTTAACCTTACTGCACCCCTGGCATGTAAGGAAATGAATAAAGAACAAACTCAGTACCTACTTACCTTCCAGTAGATTAGTTAAGTGAAAGTATACAGATTATACAGTATTACCTCCATGAGTGGCTTGATTTAACTTGTGCAATATACATATGCATGTCTATATTACATGAATATGATGGTGTGTTGCCTCCCATGTCTAGTTCTTGGTGTTTGGGATGCTCTATGCTTGGGAAAGAATATCTTGAATCACGACTTACACCTTTTGAACACTTAATACTTGTGCCTTAGGGAAAGAGATGAACTGGACAGTGATATTCAAGATCTGATTACATCTTTTTCGGGGCTTGAAGAAAAGGTCCTTGCACAGTATACTCTTGTGAAGGTATGAGCAGACTTGTGTTTAAATCAGCAAAATTTCATATTGTCTTTTGTGTTTGATTATCCCATCTGCTTTAGAATCTCCATTTATTTTTCCTCTTGAGGCATGCAATTTTTGGTAAAATTCCAAAATTGGTCTGCAAGTCCATAATGGTATTTTAGTGGGTGGTCCTGTTTCCCAAGTTCATAACATGTGGTAGTAGGTGAGTTTGTTTAAGTGACAATTTGTACTCATAGATCTTAACCTAAAACAATTCATATTAGTGCATAAATGTGCATTTTACATGCATGATTGCAAATAGGAAACATGGTTAAAATCAGAACCTATTAAGCTGGTTCAGAAAATGCAGCTTAAACTTTTAGTTTGCTTACTATCATATTCAGCAAAATCGTCCCATCAGCTACATGAAAAATACTGATTCTTAGAAAGCTCAATACTAGAGGCATCTTCCAAGGGCTTTGCAGGAAGGCAAACAATGCAGGTGTTGGTTATCACAAGCTTCACCGGGAATTCCTCAAGTTCTCAGTCTGATAACTCCATAATGTAACCTGTCCCCCTCCAGTGAACTTGTTGCAAAAGTTCATTTCTTCAATTCTTCACATGCTAATGTTTAAGTTCATTTGATATTTCCTGTTCTCCAATTCTTTAATTGACGCGGCCTGTATAAGCATCTCCAAAGAACTACCTGCTCCAAAGCTACCCTTCCAATTATTTCCTTTGCATACTAATAGTCAGTTCCCTCTCTTTGATTGGACTAGAAAGCACTAGCCAATTCATGAAGGCCGCTTCTTTTCCCCTTCCCTGAGATGCATGGGATGTTCTTTGTATTCAGTATTATCCTTTCTGTGACAGTTGTTGGAATTAATATATTGACTGCATATTTGGTTGTTAGTGAACATGCCTTTGATATCATTCTCTATGCATAGGCCTTTCGAGAGGGTTAGTTTTTTCTCAAACTTATTAAGTGCTGGATTCAACATCTCAATGTTCTGTTCGTTATCTTCTAAGTATTGATACTAGTACACCTATGTTTAAGTTGGATGACCACTCACCTTTTCAATGAACCAAGCAATTCGTTTTAGCTCATAAGCTATCATGTACCAGAATAATAAGTAAGCCTTTGGAGCTAAACTAGGATGTCAACAAGCAGTTTTATTAATTCATTAGATATATGATTCTATGTGATGTCGCAGTGCATTTTCTGCAGACAATATACTTTTATCTTACTTTAGTGTAAGCTTAAAGCTTCCTACAAATTAAAAGAGATGATACACCAAGTATCTATATTCCATATTGACCTGTTACTTTCCTGCTACTGCTCCCATCATTAAGATTCATGGAAAATTGATGGTGTTTCTCCTTTGAATGTTTAGTTACTAAATCTGAAATTCATTTATAAGTTGTCATTTTGATACTGTAGTAGCTTGTACATGTTTTAATGTTAATCTGTTTAGACTAGTTTATTTCTTCTCATGGTTAGGATCCACTTCATTAGAATTATTTATTACTTGATTCTGTTAACAAAGCAAAACCCTTTATTACAGACTTGATCACTATTGCTATGCACATGTCCGTTAATTGAAGAGTAAATCATGGTTATTTGAAAAATGGTGACTCATGGAAGGTGCCATGTCATTTTCCTATTAATAATGCCAACAACAGCAAAAGTAGTAATAGAGAATATGTAAAGATGAAAATGACTCTGTTGCTTGCTTAAATCTGAAAAATAGAGCGACAATTTCTTAATTCAAACAAATGAAGATAGATTGTCCACTTTCTTCCTTCTATTGCTTTTGTGCTTATTCCTTCTTGACATTTTTTTATCAGACAAATTTGATCAGGGAGGCTGCTGTAAACTATTTGTTGGATGCTGGAATTCAGTGGGGAGCTGCACCTGTTGTTAAAGTGCGGATGCTTTATGTCTAATTTGGTCCTTGTATTACACGGACCTATTTGGTTGATGTTCCCTTTTGTTTACGAGTATCATTAATATCTTAACACTGGGCAGGGGGTCCGAGATGCTACTGTGGAGTTGCTTCACACTCTTGTTGCTGTGCATGCTGAGGTACTTTCTACGGGAGTCATGGGGCTACCTGAAAATCTTTTGATTCCATTATGCTTTTTAAACCAGTAGATGTGTTTTGGGAACACAAGTAATAAGAAGAAGAATTGAAGAAAGGAAGCAAAAAGAGCCTCATTGTTTTATGGTTTTTATTGCTTCTAAATTCAATGTTTACACCTTTTTGAGTAAAGGTTTGTGTTTATTAGGTATTTGCTGGTTGTAAACCCCTATTGGATAAGGCACTTGGTGTCCTTGTCGAAGGCTTGATTGATACTTTCCTGAGCCTTTTCCACGAAAACAAAGACAAAGATCTTCGGTTGTTGGATGCAAATGGTTTTTGTCAGCTTATGCTCGAGGTAAATACAATTTTTGTTCTTTTCTGCAGAACATCTGTATTCAATTCCTGATTCCATCTCAAAATGCCAGTTCTTTGGTTGAATCTTGATGCACTTGCTAGTTCGTTGGTTCATTAAAAGGGATTTAGGGTTAATTAGAAGCCAGCAGTTTCTAAACATGCATTTTATGAATCTTGTTTTAGGTGACTGATGTTCTGGAAAGTCAAAATCAGATAATGTATGTCTTTGTCTTACATTTGGTTATCTAAAACATTTTTTTGTTCACTAGCTGAACTGGACAGTTCTACAACATTTTTTCAACTTATGATGTTTCATATGTTACTATATTTTAGAAACATTGAATAATAAGAATGCTTATTTATCCATACTGATTAAAATCAAAGCAGAAAATATTAAACTTAAAAGATTTTGTTTGTCAAAGAGATGGATTATAAATGTCAAATAATGTTTCTAATAACTTTCAATATTATGGAATAAGAGCCTTTTAACTTTAAAAGTATTGGCAGCTTTAGTTCAATTAAAATACAAGTTCCACATAACTATTTTAATTTCCATGAATACCAAATGAATAATTAGATGTCATGCCGACCTTGGAATTTTTTGAACATTGTGTACCCTAATTTCTTATTTTAAATCTTGTGCTACGGAACAGGATGAGAAATTTATGGATCAACTTTTCTTCTAGCTTTATTGCAACTGCTCCGCTAATTTGGGCATCAAACACCTCTTTACCTGTAAAATTCTTTCATTTTGCTTCCAGCTCCCTTCTTCCTTTTCCCTCCCAAAGGAGGACTGGGCATGGTTGGACTTGAAAAAGATAACCACAAGACACTGATTTCACTTCCATAATTTCTTGTTCAGATATTAGATAAGGAAAGGGAAGTTAATCAAATCATAAGTTTTTTTATCTATGGGACTATGATATATTTTGCTGTGTTGGTGATCACATGTTTCTATATCTATGATACATTTGATGTATAGACAACACACATTTTTCAATTGTCATGATGTGTAAAATCCGAAAAATTACATTTGGTTTGGTAATTGCAGCTCGAGTACTTTGAGACAATATTGAACCAATATTTTACAAATGATGCGAGAGAATCTCTGAAGTCTTTACAAGGAGACTTACTGGAGAAAGCAACTGAGAGTGTTTCAGAGACTATTGAGACTCCTAGTCATCAACGCCGGCCCACACGTGGAAGTGACGATGTCCTTGCAGAAGATAGACAGCAAGGGATGACTGTATCACCTGATGACCTAATAGTAAGAAAGATTATTCTTATTTTGAATCTTTTCTGTGTTATTCTTGACCTATCATCTACAAGTGTTTTCACCCCAACATGACGTTATACTATCTGGATAAATTTCCAAGACACATTTTGTTGCAGCTCATTCAATGTGTGGGATATGCGGGTTTAATTTTAGCAAATTTGTTTCTAGTAATTTGTGTGAGTTGTCTTCTGTGAATGTCACTTGTTTCCTTTCATGATTCCTGGTGTTTCTTATTTTGTTTAGGCTCTAGCTCAGCAGTACAGCTCTGAGCTTCTTCAAGCAGAACTTGAGAGGACCCGGATAAACACAGCATGTTTTGCAGAGTCAATTCTAATGGGATCAGTTCCTGAATCAGCAAAAGCAGCGTATGCTTCTTTTAGAGGATCAATGGAATCTCCAAGCAGAAATTTTAGAAGCTCTCAAGCAGTAGGATCCCCTAGTTTCAACAAGCAGAGGCGAAAATAAGTTGGTACCCCTTTTGATCATCTTGTTTCTGGATATGGAGCTCCTGCAAGTGTTGTATTGTAGCAGTTCATGTATTCTTTGTGAACAGAGGAAGCATATATGCTTGTCCGTTACTGAAGTTTTCCTCGTAGGCCTCGATTTTGTTTGTCTTGGAATGTTGACAACCTGATGTGGAGAATTAAGTATACGAAAGTTGAGAATGCTTTTTAATTACACTTGGGTTTTTCAACCTGCTCATCTGAACTTCTTTTGGTTGCAATTCAGGGCTGTAAGGTATTTATGGGCCTTAACGTTCTCAACTAACAATTGGAGTCGTTCTAATCCTCTTGACAAGGGGACTTGGGTTGATCTATCAAGTTTAAGATTATCCTCTTGACAAGGAGACATGGTTTGAGTTTCTGCCTTCAATCTTTATATATATATATATAGAAGCGTGGTATTGTACTTTGTAGCAAAATTTTATATAATATATTTATATATATATATATATATATTTATAGAAGTGTGATATTATACTTCGTAGCAAAATTATATAGAAATATAATATCACGCTTCTATACATATATAATATATATATATATATATAGGAATACTTCCGTGTGTTATATAGTATACAAATTCATGTGTTATCGACGAAAAAAGTATCGGTAATCTTTAGTGACTTCGGTTTTTTTCAATTTGTAAAGAAAAGGTCGAGGCACTGTGAGGTACAGATTGAAAAAACCAGACGTAGAAGATTATTGTTATTTTTTTCATCAGTAATACATGAATTTGTCATAGAAGTATTTATATATAAATATATATATATATATATATATATATATTTGTTTATTTATATAATTTTGTTACAAAGTGTAATATTGCACTTCCTAGAAAGCCTGGGAGTTAAAATATCATTTTTTTTCAAAGAACAAAATACATCGTTATGCAATTCAATTCATTCTTCCAAATTGAGAAACGATTTCTCCAAATTCAATCGATACTTGGGAATCAAAGTTCTTCAACTAAAATCGGTCAATATCTGTTCAATTCGGTGGGTTTAAGCTTACTAAACAAATCCTTCTTATTGAAAGTACTGTCGTCGAGGAAGAACCTAGATTGGCGATTTTCACAGAGTATCGACGTTAACAATTTGATTTTTGCAGGTACTAATACTAAAATGTTGTTATGTTATACAATTTGATGTAGATGGTGTAGCGAGAATACAATTTGTTATGTTAACGAGTTGTTATGAAATTCATGAACGTTGGCAAAAGTCATCAATACTTCTATGAGAATTCTTCTTTCTTGTACTCCTGGGAAGTAAGCTATAATCATGGATGTTTCTGTTTTAGTTGAATGGAATATAATTGGATATATTTATTGTTAATAAGAACTTAAAGTAACTGTAACTCTATCCATTACTATTGTTTTTTTTAGTCCGTATTTGCACGGATTAGAAGCACTCTCTTGATAGTAGTTTTTGTTGCAATGTACAGATTCATATTTAAAGAAAACTTAGAAGTGATATTTAAAGAAATCTTAAATTGATAATTGGTAAAACTGAATGTACCATGCAAAATGTCTGCCTTTTTCTTTTGATATTTGTTTACTTGTATGAATTCAAAATGTTATAAGCTATTTGTATATGAATTTGATATCTAGATTTTATCATGTCTTTGTAGATTCTGAATATGGAAGAACATGCATCCTCATCTCAATTATTCACTCTACCAGTAACAAATGACAATAAATCAAGGATTTCTAAAGAGTTTTGTACAATTGAAGAGACCTTCAATATCTATAATGCATATGCACGAAAGCGTAGGTTCAGTGTAAGGTCAACTAACAACAAATTTAAACATGGAGGAAAAGAAATGACGTAAGTATCAATTTGATCATTGAACTTGCACTTTTTTGTCAATTTAACCATTGAACTTCTAAATGAGTTAATTTAATCATTTTATTTTGCGAGAATTGTCAATTTGACCATCACATGGTAGTTTGGCTAATTGGGCAAGTGAAATCACTCTCCGACAAAAAGCTGACATATATTGTTCACATCAGACTTTTACCCATGTCATAAATAAAAATATCCATGTCACCAAATCCAACAAGGAAATTGAAAAAAAAAAAGGGAAAAACCAACGAATATCAGAGTTCTTCTCTGTCTGCTTTTCTCCTTCTTCTTTCTAAGTCCATCTTGAAGACTTATCTAGGGCTTTTTACCCTCTTCAAAATCTACAAAATCATTCACATAGAAGTCTTGCATCTAATAAATGACTGCAAAAATCACCTTCTAAAGAACCCAAATTGCTCTAGCCGAGTGACATCTGCTTTTAAGATTTCAAAGACAGACCAAAATCCAAGATGACCATTTTATGGGTGCCCATTCCTTCATTTATTTGGTGCTGGCCGTCTCAATCCCACGAGAAAACTGATGCCGTAGCAGCATTGGAAATTCCAACAATCTCTTTTTGGTAAGTTTTGCTTTCAAAACCTTGTTTTTTTTCCTCCTTTCTTTTCATCTAACTTTTGGAAAGGATTGGATTCTCTTAGGTTCTTGAAACTTTTTCTTTTTTCATTTGGGTATAGATAATTTGTGTGAATGAATCAATCTCTGCTCATCTTTTCTTTGTAGTTTTATTTTGATTGCATCTGTAATATGCTTTTACGAATGTTGAGTTTAAAGTAATTTCTTGGAAAAAATCATGCCTGTTTTTTCTTTTGTTTCCCTAGGAAAAAAGTAGTACAATGAGGAAACAAAAATGAGTTGATGAATTAGATTTGTCGATTTTGTTTTTCAATTTTTTTCGAGTATTTCAAAAGGCAACTAGCATGTGTAATGGATATTCAAGTATCTATAGATATCTTTTACTTTATCTCCATTGTTGATTTCATAGATGATTTCTTCACTTCTTGAATGTGAGGAAATTGAATTATCGACAGCATGAATAGCAGAATTTTTATTTTTCCCTTTCCATCAGCATTTAAATTCCTAACAAGAATTGCGTCCTGCCATAGATAAGTCAATTCTGCATTTTGCATTTATTAGATGCAAGACCTCTATGTGAATGATTTTGTAGATTACGAAGTGGGTAAAAAGCCCTAGATAAGTCACCAAAATGGACTGAGAAAGAAGAAGGATAAAAGTGGATAGAGAAGAACTCTGATATTCATTGGTTCCTTTTTCTTTTTCTTTTTTTTTTTCAATTTCCATGTTGGATTTGGTGAGGTGAATATTTTTATATATGACATGGATAAAAGTGTGATGGGGACAATATATGTTAGGTTTTCGCCGAAGAGTGATTTCACTTGCCCATTTTAAATAGCCGAACTGCCATGTGATGGTTAAATTGACAATTCTCGCAAAGTAAAATGATTAAATTGACAAAAAAGTGCAAGTTCAATGGTCAAATTGATACTTAAGCCAAAAAGAAATCATCTGGAAGAAATTCATTTGTTTGAAGGAAGGCAAGACAAACGAATGTTATCAAAAAAGGTTGAAAGATGAAACACAAAAAAGGTTTGAAAGGAATCGAAGCATGGTTTATATTGGGTGCAAAGCGAAGCTAACATTGGTGAAAAGACAAATGGGTCCAAACTAGATTGTTAGTTCATTTGTTGAAGAGCATAATCATCCTCTTTCAACTCCCTCAAACGTACGTCTTTTAAGATCTCATAGAAAAATGTCAATTGCAAAGTTGTCTCTAAATTTGCAACTTTCAAAGGCAAATGTACCAATATATCAACAAATTCGGATTATGGAGATTGAATTTGGTGGCCTTGAATATAAGGACAAAATTCACATGATAATAAAAGACTAGAAGACAAAACTAGCAATCTAGAAAAGAAAATAAGACAAAAAGAACAAGACACATAGTAAATAACAAGATTGTCTTCATGTGGCATGTGATGGGTTGTGTTCATGTGACATGTGATGAGTAAATTCCTTCTTGTGATGACAACCGAAATTCTTCCTTCTTGTGATGATAGTCGAGATTCTTCCTTGGTGATGACACGGCTGCCGAGTCTCTTCATGGTGAACAAGTATTCTTCTAACTAAGTTTTTTCCCTAAGTGATACCAATAGTAAGCTTCTGTGAATGAAACTTCCCAATGCATCTAGTACCCATCCCATTCAATGTCTTCATCTGGCTAGCTATCTTCAAAGAAATTCATGTGACTTGTTGATTCCTCTGGAGAACTATTCTTTGATTGTAAGAAGATAAAGAGCTCTTCACGTGCAAGGTCCATTGATGGCTTTGTTAACACAAAAGAAATAACCAGAAAAAGATTTTTGATGCTAAAAGTTTGTTGGAGTTTTTTTTGGAGAAGAAAGTGAATGATGACTCCTTTTTCTATGATTATGAAGTTCATGATGCTAATAGGTTGGTTTGTTTGCAAAGAAATCTTACGAGATATTTGAAGATGCCGTGGTGTTTGTATTTTCTGTCATAAGGGAGATTCAAATTTCCAAAATTTCATTCAATGCATAACTAACCCTATAGAAAAGATGTAGTCTTTTTTGAAAGAACCCGACGTCGGGGCTATGCAAAATCATTATTCTTCTTTCTTCCTCAACGATAGATGTTTCAGCTACAAGAAAAGAGCAAACAACTAGCCACGGACTACAAGATTGGTTTCCAGTTCCGTCAAGTAGAATCTAGTTAAGCAAATTTGTCGTCGATGCTTTGCAAAAATCACCAATCTGGATTCTTTCTCGACGATGGTACTTTCAGCAAGAAGGATTTGTTTAGTAAATTTAAACCCACAGAATTGAAAAGATATTGACTGATTTTACTTGAAGAAGAACTTTGATTCTTGGGCGTTGACTGAATTTGGAGAAGTCATATCTCAACTTGAAGAATGAGTTGAATTGCAAAACGACGTGTTTTGTTCTTCTTTTTTTTTTTAAAAAAAGTGAAGTTTCCATTAGTCTACAACTCTCGTTCTTTCTAGGAAGAGTGGTGTCGCAATTTGTAGCAGAACTGTCTATATATAAGGTAATTTTATAGAGTGCACAGTTAAGTTTCCAACGATCAATATCTGGTTTTATTTTTTAAAAATAAAATCTTTAATAATAAATTATTTTTTGTAAATATATTTTATATATTATATCCTAAAAGAAAAATCTAAACCTTAGGGATACTGGATAAAATTTATTATTTTTCTTAAATGAAAAAAAAGGGTTAACCGTTAAGTTTGACTGTAAAAAACTTAACAATGCACTCCATATAAAGTTAACAGTTAAGTCTCTAATGGTCAACATCTAATTTTATTTTTAATAAAAAAAATTATTTTTTGTAAATATATTTTATGTATAATACCTAAAAGGATAAAGTAAACCTTAGGGTATTGGATCAAATTTATTATTTTTTTGTAAATAAAAAAGATAGTTAACCGTTAACTTTGATGGTTAAATATTTAACTGTGTACTCCATAGATAGTGCACTAGTGTACTCTATAGTGTTTTCCTATATATAAATATATATATATATATATATTTATATATAGGAAATTTGCTAAGAAGCTTGCCCACGTTGTGTGTGACTATGTGCACCTACACCAAATGATGTCGTTTGGTATCGTTTCCAAAAAAAAAAAAAAAAAAATCGAGAGCAAAGAGTCGTAGTGTGGCGAGATCGAGCAGAGCACACCATCGTCGACACCACTGAGTAGAGCCGATGATGATGCAAGACCAGAGTCAAGAGATTGCACGTCTTCAAAGCTAATCTGAAATCCTTCTGAAATTTCATCACCGATGATGATGATATTGGGTACCAAGTGAAACTTCAATTTGTTGAAATCCTTCTGTAAGTGATGGTGCGATCTTCTGATGGTGTTGTCGTCGAGGGTGGTGGAGATGGCAGTGGCGGGGGTGTAGGAGGTGCCAGTACTCTCGACAATTTGGTTGTCGCTGGTCTCACTGCCCCATTCGAGCTACTAGGGGCTCTGCTCTACAACTCTTTTTTCTTTTTTTTTTTCAAAACCATTGGCGAGGTTTCAAACAAAAGAGAGAACGACATTGTTTCGTGTAGTCACACACGGTCGCACATAGCTTGGGTGCACTTCTTATCATTCCTATAAATATATATATATATATATATATATAGATTTGCTAAGGTGCGCGCCGGAGCTCGCCTTAATGCGCATTTCAACCGTTACCGTAATGGAATTTTTGCTCCGCTTGGTTCTCTGCATGAGCACTATAGCAAAAATTCCGTTACAGTAACGGTTGGAGCGCGCATTAACAAAACCGTATATAAATATATATATATATATATATATAGAGTGAGGCTAGGGAGCCCTCCAGAGCATGCCATAAGGAGCGCTCCCGTGACGTGAGTAACGGGAGAAATTTTCAGTCAAATTCACTAAAGCAAAACGACGTCGTTTTGAGAGACAGTTGGCAAAGGGAAAAACGACGTCGTTTTTCATT
>JAOXNR010000031.1:3884868-3900135 GCA_028571225.1 Parsonsia alboflavescens
GGGTGGGGGAGGGAGGAAATGGTTGCAAACCCATTTTCAAAAATTTAAATACTTAACAATAAAAATAATAATAATAATTATTATTATTATTACTATAAAAGGCGAAAAAGTCCCAAGTACCCTTAAACTTTCTCATAATTAGATTTTTGCCTTCAAGTTAGTTTCTGTCCTCCAGCTCCTGGTAGTTTTCTAAAGTTGTCATTCCATCGATTCTGGACATTAAACTCTAACAAAATCCTAATTTTAGGGGTATTTTAGTCAATCTTTAAACTTTATTTTAAACATTCATTATTTATTTTTATTCTTTATTTTCTCTTTCCTCTAATCTACTTCTCACATGCCCTAGATCTCACATATCTTGATTCGTCCCTTACTCCATTCTCGAACTGAAGCTTAGGGACCACGTCCACATTGCCCATTGACTAAAATGAAGTTCCAAAGTAATTACAGTGCAAGTCTAAACAAAAATTTAAGCATGAGCAGATCTGAAGCTCCATGCGAAATTGCAATGGTGGACCGACCACAGATGGATTGAATATGACTCTTCACTAGCTTAGATAACTCAGATCTGAAGTAGATTTGAAGTGGGGTGATGAGGAAGAGGCCCGTGGATTTTTGGTGAAGAACCAAAACAGATAAATTGTTGAGAAGAAAATTTACTGCAGGAAATGGGGAGGAAGGTGAAGAAACAAGGGGAAGACAAGACAAAATCGGGTTATGAATAAAAGGGAACAAAAATGCCCCGTACAAAATGAACGTGAGAGTCATGCAACAATATTCTATCAGGAATTAACATCCAAAATCAATGAAAGGACAACTTGGGAGAACTTCTGAAAATTCGATGGCAGAACCCGACTTTAAAAAAATTGAGGGTAAAAATCAAATTTTAAGAAAGTTCATGAGTACTTGATGCTTTTTATCCTTATAATAATAATTAACTAAGTAAACTTAGAGCTTTTTACCCTTATAATAAAGTAAACTCTTTTCCTGCTTCAAGACAAAATTGCCTAATAAAAAACTTTCCAGGAAAGGAATAGAAAAAGCCAAATTATACGAATCATAACCAGCTTATAGCATAGAATTTGGGTCAATAATTTAGCACCAGAAAATGTATCTTAGAAGGAAATGCATTTGGAATGTGCAGAAATTAGAAGGATTTAAGGTCCTCTACATAAAATGTTATAAATTTGTCGTCGGCTACAGATGCAGTAAGACCTTAGAAACATAAAAATGTTTGTTCCTTGCGTAATGTTATGCTGTTCTTAGAGGGGGTGACACCAATATGACGCCATCTCCTCTGACAAAGAGAAATGGAACTGTGCGCCTTGTGGTCTGCAGCAAGTCAATGAATGAGTATAAATATATGCAGATATATGTTGCTTGCTAAAAGAAGGGGAGAAAAGAATCCCAATTGGCAACAAGCATGAAGGAGATGAGATTGTTCTGTTCTTGACCTGCTATGCTAGTAAGTTCATTTGATTCTACCACTGACAAAATTGAACCCATCTTCAAAACATCAATAGTGTAATTAAAGAGAATAAAGATGTAGAGGATACTACACCACGTATTGATGCCAAGTCACATCACCAATAACCAGAATAGAGAGAAAGAGGAATAAAAATACATGCACAAAGATAAAACTTCAATCCAGAAAACCAATAAAACCACATCTATTGATGCCATGTTCATTACTCAAACATCCATATCTCATGTAGAACAACTCCTTTTCCTTATTCAGGACTATACCTTAAGTGAAAAGAATTCAGTTTACCTTTTTCAGAAAGTCTATTACACGTAAAAAGTTAGTAACAAAACTGAATGCTAATCCGATAGAAATAGAATCTAAAAGAAATCATTATTAAAGCAAGAAACACTACAAAGATAAACATGCACTAATAATGCTAACTGCTAAGAGTTAGGCATTGTTTGGTTCTTAAATGGGAAGGGCACCCATTACTTCCACTAGGGAAGTACTTACTATTCTTCTGTTCTGTTTTGGCAGGGAGGGAGAATAAGCGGTGTTGGGGAGAAGACACAGAATCATTGATATGTTTGCCCTTTATATTACTTGTTTTCCGTTTAATTAAAAAAAAATGTAATGCAAAAGGATGTTAAGTTTGTGATTATAGCTTCCACTTAGTTTCTCTCTCCCATTCCCTTGACTCATAATAGAGAAGCTATGGGAGCTTTCTTCTAATTCACTTCCCTTTCACACCTACTGACCAAATAATGTTACTGTAACATTTCCCCTCCCCATTTACTTCCTCAAAACAACCTAAAATAAATCAGCTATAGGTACTATTACCAATTCCGGATAATACTATGGTAAATTAGAATTAATAATGCCAATTAGGTTGACCAGTTGAAGCCCCCCCAGAGAGATTCCATTCTGAGCATGAAATGACTCAGGTTACAGGCTCATCCCTCACAGATAATCCCCAAGCATCCCTACTCCTGGATCTCTCTCACAGAGCAGCATTAAAGTCACCGACCAAAACAAAGGAAAGCCCTCTTTTAATCAAGAGTTAGGAATGTCTCACTCTCCAGCACCTTTTGTCCCAACCACATGGCCAATGAATGTATGATAAGAAAACCTTGATCATCAGCTAATGCTGAAAGTACTTAGCACACTCCTTTCTAATCCACTCCAAGTTCTTAGTAACCCATCTGGCACTCTTTCCCATCAGGCAACTATGTCATTTGACATCGTTAACCATTTTACAACATCACATGCATACAAGGAGTCGCGCGGTAAAAACAGAGGTCAATGCGTGACACCTGATAATTGATACTATTCAGCACAGTTCTTCCACTAAGAAAAGTAAATTTTCGGATAACTCATGTTTATCCAAACTTTAATTATTGTTTTCCCATATCTCATTGATCAAAGAACACAATTGTATATGCCTAGTTATCCTAATTCTGTTGTTCTAATTCTTAAGCCAAACAGAACAATAACACACTCCTATACACACAGAAAAGAAAAACGTATCCCTTTTCCAGAAAAGATATGGACAACATAATCATATCCCATTTCTTCATCCTACATGAACTCTATGCAAAGAAACACACAAATGGACTATGCCTTTGGCGAGATAAAACTTACTTATGTAGACTGGCTTTAAAGGAAAATTTCAAGTTACAAAAAATAGATATACCAGCCCTTAAAAAAAGGATTGCAGTGATCAATATTGTAAATTCTCCTTATTCCACTAGAAAAAGAAGAGGTATTCAGGATTGAAATCAGTGTAGGATAGGATCAAAATTCCAAGTTAGAGAATTGTAAGAACATGGGCTCACCCTGACAATCTCCTCATACGTTTCATCATCAATCTCCACAGTTGTAACAATTTCTTCCACATCCCCAAGAATCATGTTCAGATGCTGATCATAAGCCTGCAAAAGCACCATTTAGAATCAGAGAAGCCACAAGGAACCATAATTGTAAAGACTAATGGCAACAACATTGGGAAAAAAAAAAACCAAAAAAAGCAGAAATTTTAAAATGAACAAATAAAGCATAGTTCTCAGATTCCAACAAACTCTGAAACCTTTAATAGATGTTAGTACACAAATTCAAATAATAGACTTGACTAGAATATTTCCTAAAGTGCTATAGTGTGTATCACAATAAGCCTAAAAGACTGGAGGATACACTAAGTATAAGGTGTCTACTGAGGGAAAGTCTGTAAAAATTGTTTCATCTAATTGTTTTAAAAGTACTTCTTGGCCAATTTGGCTCCTGCAGTCTTTCAAAGATGAAATAGGTATTTGAGTCTACCAATAACCACTTCTAATACATTTTTTTGAATTATGACTCTATTGAATCCACATCTATAAGCAACTAAATTACAATGGGACTAGTTAGTGAAGCCCTAAATTTTCATTAGATGAAAATGAGGAATATTATGCATTTCAACTGATCTCAAAGTGTAAAATTAAGAAAATAGTGGAGCTAAGTCTTCTCACCTAAATGAGGAGTCAAATACATTCCTCCTAAAACATCAAGTAAATTGCTTGCAGATCCAACAGAATTGTATTCTAAAGTGAAAAACTTGAATCTTCATTCTCTAGTCAAGTTATAATGCTAGTGCCATACAAGATATATATCTGTCAAATTGTCCATTCTCATCTCTTATCTTCTTTTCCTTCCATTTGATGTACACAAAGTTAGCCTTACAGAAAATGCACCTTAATGGTTGGTATTTCCTTCTTTCAAGACTAGTATCAAAAGCAGATTTGTTTTTCAGGTTAAAAAAGAACTCGATAGCAAGGAACCAGCACATACTATTCATTAAAAGATTTTAACATGGAATGGAAAACACCACTTGCGAAGTAATGTGATCAGAAAGACAAGAAGTTGAGAAAAGAATAAACTTTTGTGCAAAGCTCTAGGCAATGGCATAATTTATCTTGCATTAGTTAAAAATTTCATCTAAATCCCAAACATAATTATGCAATTAAAACTCTGCAGCAGAACGGCACACTGTAAATCTATATTGAAGAAGATAGTCAAGGCTCTTTTGAAGTTAACAAAGGCCATTGCTGTTGCTATAGAGAGAATCTGTAGATCACAATTTATTCACTTTCTAGAGGTGAAACATGTAAAAACGTTCTTCCAACTGTATTGATTAATTCAAGAAATGATAGGGATTGCATGCCAAATTGCATCACTGGACATTTTTCATATTAAAATCTACTGTTTCAAAGTCTTACCCAGAATAAAAATTCAATTTCTTGTGTGAATACACTGAGTCATGGCATATAAAAATTCACCATCCTCACAAGAAAGAAGCTAGAACAGTAGAAACCCGGACCCTTAAAAAACAAAAAGAAAAAATCCACTTGATTGTGAAAAATCTCACGTCCTAATACAGCTTAGTTCAGCAACCAATAGAAAAACCTTGAACTCAACAAATTCACCTTCCCAATTTAAATTGTTCTTTTATACTTAATTTATTAATCAAATAACTAGCTGCTTAATCTAAAAATTATTCCTCTTAAAAACAGGAAGGGTTTTCTCCAAAAGTCCAGAGAGAACAAGAATTAACATACATGGAGCTTGCCGCGGAGCTCACGATCGTGGCGGAGCTTGACGTAAATACGCTCGTCGAGGCTGAGTCTGATGAGGTCCAATGGCTCCTTGACGGCACTCTCTTCCTCGGTGCTTCCCATTCTTTGGTCCCGCTCTCTCTGTCTCTCGGTCCCTTGACGTAAACCGCTTGTTATTCCTGCTTTTTAATCCTGCCCACATAAGTTATGTTTTAGGGCAAATAACAGTCAGAACTTGAACTTTCACGTGAACAATTCAATCTAATTCTCAAACTATATCATTTTATAAGTTTTGATCCTTTAAGTTTTATTTTTTACTTGTTCAGTCTTTAAAAAATTTATTAGTTAGTCCATTTTAATCCTTTTGATAGAATTCTTAAAAAATATCATCAAAATTTAGAGTTATTAGTGAAATAATCAAAATATGAAGGACATTTTCATCATTATAATTCATTAAGTAAAATTCTTTTGGAAAAAAAAAGATATAACTGTAGCCTTCTCCAAACTGGCTTCAACCCATCACCGGCTCCAACATGACGCGACCAAGCAGAACAGGGCATAAGCAAGGATGGGTTGAGCCCAGTTCACAGGAGCAAACCAACTTGGCGGTGTTCTCCTTGCGTATGAACTAATTGGTACAAAACCCAAAAAGGCTATTCTTTCATTCATCTTTATTGGCAGCAAAATCTGCAGATTTGTAAGTATTTTTGTTCAACATGTTTGAGCCTGAATTGCTCCAGGATTGAATTAGTCATACACTAATACGGAATTTGAATTCAGGATAGGCTTTACATTATGTTATTCCCATCAATTGAAATCAAAGAAATTAGAAGCTTTCAGATCTAGACAGGAAAATTCAGATCTTCATTGAGGCTCTTTGTTTCGAGCATTATCCCTAGTTTCTGAAATTGAAATAGACGATAATTCTTCTTTGATCCACTTCCTGATCTTCTAGACATAACACGAGGTGCTCATAGAATGCAATTATAGTTTGGGCAGCGTTTAGCTACAAGAATTGAAGATCCCCTATCTGATTAATGAGCTAGTTTCATTTTCCAAGCATGCTAACGCCATACACAATAATTTGGTGTCTACCTTCCTGTTCCAAAAGAAATCTTCACATTGTTACAGGAGGTTTGGGCAAAGTCCTTGTCCACTTTCATGTGAATGATAATATCCTTCATAATCTGCAGACAACAAATTTCAACGCATCCTTGCTTATGCTATGTTTTCCTTGATCGCATCATGTTGGAGCCGGTGATGGGTTGAAGCCCATTTACCGGAGAGGCTACAATTATACTTTAAAAAAAAAAAAGAAAAAAAAAATTCACATAATGAACGGGGTAATGATGGACATGTCCTTCCCATTTTAGTTAGTCCACTCCAAATTCCAGTGATATTTTTTAAGAATTCGATCAAAAATACCCAAATAGCCAACTCATAAATTGTTTAAGGACTAAATAGGTAAAAAAAAAACTTTAAGGATCGAAGCTTCCAAAAGAGTTTAGATTGAGGATTAGATTGACCAATAACTCGCAATTAACCCTAGCCCATTCAAAAAAGACATGAAAAAAGAAATAAAATTTATTATTATAGAATGACATCCATGCATTGCGACTTTTTTTGCAATAATTTAAAATAATAGTTTGTAACAATACAATATATAATATACCTATGTTACTTATAAAATAATAAAAATGAAAAAAAAAAACAAAAATAGGGATTATTAACCGAACTACAATAATTAAAAGAAAAATAAGTTTGAATTACCAATTTCCTATCCAAACTTTAAAACCATTGTTTAATACTTGAACAATCTCTTTTTTTTTTTTTTGACCAATTTTATGCCCAATCATTTACAGGTGACCAAAATCCTACCTACCATTAAAATCCTAATACAAGAATGTTAATTCCACACGAGAAAGGCACATGACACCACTCCTTGATGGCTATTTCGTCTCTTCACCCCAAGTCCAATGGAAATATCAAAGCTTTGGCCTCTTTTCTACTATTAAGATGCCAAAAACGGCTTCTTCTTTCTCAAAACTTCAAGTTCTCAAATGGTGTTGTGAAGATTTAAGAATTTTTTAAATAAAAATACCTAAAAAAACCTATCAAATGGTATTTGGCATTTTGAAGCAAAGAGTTTTTTACCTAGTTTTCTCCCTAAATTTTATGCATTTTCGAGTACAAATATGAGTTCAAGAAGAATCATGATGAGTGACTTGGTAAAGTTAAGCGTAATCTGGGTCCTGGTATATCGAAGAGAGTGTGGAAAGCCCTCAAGACAACATATGAAGGACTAGATGTCTGTCTAGATGTGAAGCTTGAACTATATGCTGCTTTCAGTGCTCTCTTAGGGATAATCTCTCTCTATATCCGTCTCTCCCTCTCTGTATGCTTCAATGATAGTACAATAAATCTAGGATTATTGTAGGAAGTCCTCAAGAGACAAGATTTTCTGGTGACAAAATGTTGTAGTATTGGAAGCCAAGAAGTTCATAGATCTTTTCATGGTGTTTTTTGGATATTTTTGTAGAAGAAATTCTTGGATCTTCACAACACCATTTGAGAACTCGAAGTTTTGAGGAAAAATTAGCTATTTTTGGCATCTTTATAGCAGAAAAGGAGCCAAAGCTTTGATATTTCCATTGGACGTGGGGTGAAGAGACAAAATTGCCCTCAGAGAGTGGTGTCATGTGTGGAATTAATGTTCTTCTGTTAGGATTTTTATGGCATGTAGGATTTTGATCACTTGTAAAATGATTGGGTATGAAATTGGTGGGAAAAAAAGATTGTTTGAGAATTAAATGATGGTCCACAGTTTGGATAGAAAATTGATAATTCAGTCAAAAAATAATGTGCAACATTCATATTTTGAATCCTTCAATTTGAGGAAATAGAACTACAAAATGTGCAATTAAATACTGTTATGATTTAGGCCTGTCAATTTAAATCTTCTTCTCACAAAAAATCATAACCATCTCTTTTACATTTGTCAGTTAATGCTAAGGAATTTAAAGGCAAAATTGGCTTTTTCGATCGCTAAATTTACCGATTTATTACTTTTAATTATGAACTTTTATATTTTGGTCGTGTAAAATCCTCTCCTTTTTTTAATCTTTTTAACCACACTAAAAGGATTTTTCTGACCAAATTAATAAACTTAAGGGATAAAAAAGATCATTTTGTCGAATTTAAATCTTCCCCATATCACCTTCAATAACCTCTATCTCCTTTTTAATTATAACTTCGATAGCTTTCCTAGAAGGTTGAATTGGAGGAACTTGCCTAAATTTACAATACTAACAAGCTAATTTATATCTCTGCACATCAAGTACGAAAGATAAATCTAAAGTAAATTATGGTAAAGATAAACATAATATAGATGTAGGAGTCTTCAATGAGAAGAATGGAAAAAGAATAACATTTTTGATTAACGCAATATTTACATAAAACCCCAAAATCAGTGAAACTAAATTTAAAAGAATTGTAGATTTCGGAAATGAATGGTGATGCTGCCTCCGCAGCCGTCGAGATTGACCAAGAGAACAAAGATAACGGTTTCAACATAGGCACAATAGCTTGGGCACATACGATGGTTGGGGTGGGGGAAATGGTAGTGTTTTATTTGTGTAGTGGAGTTGTTAATTTATAAGCACTTTTAATTAAATTGGATTTTTTTTACAATTTACTTTAAAATGAAAATTGGAGATTATATTTGGTTAAAAATTTTAATTTCTATATTTATTTTATTTTATACTCAATATTTGTTAATCTTCTTTTAACTACTTCGCTATGATTTGATTTATTAGAGATATGAGATTCTAAATTCTTTTATTACCACTTTTATTATTAATTAAATTTACTTTTTTATTCTATATTTTGTTTTTATCTCTCTTTTAATGATTTTCTTTTTTATTTTTATTACTCTTTTTCCAAAACGCTCGTCATTTCATCCATCAAGATATCCTTGAAGAGACTCTCTTTTAATGGTTTTACTTACTAGAAATAAGTGATTTCAATTTTTTTCCATTTTATTAATAAAGATTCAAAATAGGTAGCATTTGGTTGTATTTAGGGGGAAAAAAGGGTATTTTTAGTTATTTTATATATCAGTAATTTATGCGGATCTTAACTTATCTTACTTTGTATAAATTAAAATATTTATATAAAACATATGGTAGTATTATTTGAATTTATATTGGAAAAAATATGAGGGTCTTTTTTTGTTTTTGTTTTTGTTTTTATATCAAGCAAATGAAAATGTTTTCAAGTACAACTAGACACAATCAAAATAGTAGATAGAAAAATACAAGATAAAAGAAAATTTATTATTATGTACATTTAGCAATATTTTAATGAATTAATTTATTTAATGATATAATTTATGTGGGTATGCTTTTTATGTAGAAATTTTATCTATACATAATATAGGAAATGATTCACTATCTCCATGTCCAGTTGCATCATCGCTTCTTTCCATACTTGATCTGCCTTCTCTTCAACATTCATCAGCATAGGCATAGCATTAAACGGAGAATCGGTCGTAGAAACTCGTCTCAAAGTCTTTTAATCTTTTGAGCTTAACAACAAACTAATTTGCGAGCATCATCCTTGATCTTTTACATATATAACCTTCCCAGTATCCTCATCATGAAAAAATAGTAATTCCTTTTTGCCATACCAATTGCTCTTCATATGCCCTTGCCATAATCTTCATTTGTGTCGAATATCAAATGCACACCCTCAACTATAGCCATGCTTGTTGAAATATAAGAAAGAATTGAATGAATCTGAATAGTTCAAAAACATAAGCATTCAAGTGTAGATATGCTTTTACTTCCCTATAATTTATTTGCTCATAGGAATAATTTGAGATGAAATAGGTCAAAAACAAGAGAAAATGGAGAGGACCACTGGAGAATCGGAATGTTCCGGCTCCAACGATTCCTCCAAATTTGATTTATATTTGAACAAGATTGGTGAATTAGTTAGATTATCTTCGAGAAGCTCTCCAAAGTTGAAAAAGATCTAAAAAATGTTGAACTCCAATTTGAGTAGATGCAAAACTATTTTCACACTTCATCTTAACATTGAGGAGGAATATTGGAAACAAAAAGCTACAAGCAATTGGATTGCAAATGGTGAGAGAAATACTAAATTGTATCAAGCCATGGTGAAAGGGAAACACATCCGAGGTAAAATCTTTCCAATTTCTAAGATCCTAACTCAAGAAGATGAAATCAGCAAGTCTATTGTAGAGTACTTTGCATCTTTCTTTTCATTCACTACAGATGAACTAAATTTGTATAATTTTTAACACATCTTTATTCCAAGACAAGTCACACAATTGGATAACAACTTTTCGTGTGCACTGCCTAATCATGAGAAAGTTAAAAACACCGTCTTTGGGTTAAATTCGAAAAGTGTTGCAGGCCCAGGTGACTTCACGGCTAAATTCTACCAGATATGTTGGCCTTTTATTGAGACAGATGTCATGGAAGTAGTTGAAGATTTCTTTCAAGGAAGGAACCTTCCTAGAGTAATTACTACTACTTCTATTATGCTTATTACCAAAATTTCTTACCCTAATACTTGGAGTGATATTAGGCCTATCAATCTTTGCAACGTTTTTAATAAAATTTACCCAAAGTTTTGAATAACAAGTTGGCTTTACTTTTGCCAAGACTCATGTTTGAGAAGTGGCTTCACCCCTAATAGGCACATTGAGGACAACATTCTCTTAGCACAAGAGCTTGTTCACTGCCTTAACGATAGGATCCGTGGTGGTTGGAAATTAGACATGGCTAAGGCCTATGATAGGTTCAACGGGAACTTCATTGAATGTGTCTTGGAAAGGTTTGGTTTCAACAATCAAGTCACTTCTCCCTTGTCTAATCTTATTAATAGTTACTGGTTCTTTGTGCTTGTGAATGGCTTTCCTTTTGGTTTTTTAGATCTACTAGAGGTTTAAGATAAGAAGATCCCATCTCCCCCTCCCTCTTTGTACTAGTTGTTGAGTACCTCTCCAGGGAGCCAAATTATCTCTTCTCAAGTTCCCTAACATGTACTATTTTGCTAAAAGAATCCCTCCTATCAACCATTTAGCATATGCAGATGATTGCATTATCGTTCTAAAGGTGATAAACCCATCATTGACAATCTTTTAGCTTTTCTACAACATTATCAACATGTATCTGGGCAACTCATCAATGCTGCTAAGAGTTATATCGTCTGCAGCAAACAAATGTCATCAGGGAGGATCTGACATGTTCAGATGGCCTCTCAATACAGTGTGAACTAATTACCTATTTTCCACTTGTGTGCCCCTCTTACAAATTTAATAAGATATGCATTCTCTTTGAGCCTATCATTGAAAAGATCTACTATCAAATTAGAGGATGGGAATGCAGACTTCTCACACCTGGTGCACACTTACCTTGATTAAAAGCATCCTCAATTCCATCCCTCTGCATATCACTCAGACTATCCAATCTCCTGTCTATATCATCAAGAAGATTGAAATCATCATTGCCAAATTTTTTTGGCGGTCTTCTAAACATCTTAAAAGATTCACTGGACCCGTTGAAAAACAATCTATTATCCTTATGATGAAGGTGGCCTCAGTATGAGAGATTTCCAAAAAAACATCAAAGCATTCTCCTTCAAACTCTAGTGGAAATTTAGAATGCAAAACTCCTTAAGGGCCAAAGCAATCATGCAAAAATATATGAGAGGTTTCCCACTTTCCTTAGTTAAAGTTTTCATTCATGACTTCTCCAATTAGAAGAGGATGAAGACCATTACTAGTCAGGTTATTCAACATAATATTTGGTGTGTTGGTAAAGGGCACAATCTCCTTCTGGTTTGATCATTGGGTGATATTTTACCACTTCATGAAGTTTATCAACCTGTCTTTCCTCACTCACTTGTTAATGATTTATGGAATAATGATAGTTGGGACCTCACCAAACTCCAGCAAATTCTCCCACAAAATAGCATCTGAGACATCATGGAGCTCAAGCTAAACCCAAATGAAAAAAAAAAACCCTAATATGGTAGCCTGCTTCCAATGGTCCTTTTAGTCTCAAAGTTGCTTGGGATTCTTTGAGATCTCAAAAGCAAAAACTCCTTATACCTTCATTTGGCATGCTAACATCTTCCCCATGATTTCTATTTTTTGGTGGAGGCTTCTCCACAGTAGGACCCCTATGGAGATGAGAATGAAACAAAAAAGATTTGCTCTTGCCTCCAAATGTCTCTATTGTGATGGTGAAGAGACCTCTGAACACATATTTTGGCAAGGTAACATCGTCAAGTTAGCTTAGAGTCATTTTTGTAAGATTTTCAACATTTCTCTATTGAATTTTGAGAGCATTTCGCCATTCTCTAAGCTTGGAAGAATTCCTCATCATATTCTTGTCCAAGATATATCAGAATTTTGATCCCCATCCTTATTGTGTGGTTCCTTTGGGTGGCTAGGAATGATTGCAAATATAGGAAGATCTTATCTCAATTTGTGCCATTATATACAAAGTTAGAAAATATATCAGGCTCAATGCGATGGGGAAAGGGTTTAAATTTCCTTTTCCAGTGTTTTGGAAAAAGCCTTCAAACCTTGGATTAAGCTAAACAAAGACGGATGCTCTCGTGGCAATCTGATATCTTTTGGTGTCACTTGGATATCCTACAAACAACTCTTCATAGATCTCTTTTCTAATTTATCCGTTTTCAACTTCTTATGTGAGTTGGATACCCCCAAACTTATCATGATTAAGACTTGGATTCTTCCTTTTCCATAATTCGAATAGAAAATATGCAACAAATTTAGACGGTATTTGATTTAATAGATAACGAGAAGAAAGGCATAACCTCAAAATGAACATGGGAGGTCTACTGATATGATCTTAAATTGAAGTTTCTCAAATCAATGGCCCAATTCTCAATTACATAAAATTGAAGACAAATTCCGAAGATTCATCAAGTGATTCAAACTTAATTAATAGATTGACCTTTGTTGTTTAAGCAACTCTAACCAATCTACGATTTGGAAAACCTAACAACACCGTAAGCCAAAAGCAATTGAAAAGCTCTTTTGTAGTCTTTCGAAAACCCTAGAAAAGTTCATGTTAAACTCTAAAAATTGATCATGTTTGATCTTGAAAATTGAATAACTTAATTGTAAATTTGTTTGTAAGATAAGTTATCCATTCAAATACAAATAGATGGGTATTTATAGTCTAACCTTAAATAAGTTTTAACACTAGTCAAAAGACCTTAATACCTTCGTTAAAGAAGTCAAATGACTAAGAAAAAATAAGAAAAGCCAAAAAAAAAAAAATCATCAAAGGATCGCATTTGGGCATGGTTTGATGAGTTGATCGGCACTAGTCATTGCACCAGTGAACTGTGCAGGTAACTCTCTGGAGTTGGATGAATTTTGTCCAAAAAATCGACGCCGATTGTCTACAACTGACGCCGACTGTCTGCACCGATACTTCTTGATTTTTCCTTCCTTGCTTTGTTTTGTTGCCCTTCTTTGGTTCGGCGCCATTAGGCTTCCACAACTTGATTCCCAAGGACTTTTAGAAGACATTATTCACTTGAATTCACACCTTCAAGCCCTTAAATCAAACATAAATTGTAACACTTCCTTGGTTGATCTTCATGTTCAATTGAATTCCTCTTTAATATTGCATTGAAGTCAAGTTGATCTTCTCTTCCTTGGATAAATATGATGAAAGCCATCCTCATTCTTGATGGCCTTGATCTTGTTATTGGACCAAATGATATTGAAGGAGCGTGATCACCATTATCTGTGATACTCATCATGGACCCTACCATATCCATAGAAATCTGATTCCTCCTTTAAGATGCTCCATGTTATTGTGTGTATCAAGAGGTTTTAATTGAAAACATACATGGGTGAAATTGACTCAAAACACAAAACTCTTAGGACTTGTTTTCTGATTTCCAATCCATTTTGGAGCACTGTACACATATTAAATCTTACGATCAAATTCTTGGTCTATTTTTTTCTTTTTACTCTCTTCCCCTTTCCCTTTTCTATCTCAAAAGTCAAATCTACTCTTACTAACCTCTTCTCTTCCCTCTCCTCAATATTGAAACTTTATCCTATGGTGCTTACAAAAATTTGTTGATGATGATCAAGGAACAAACTAAACATTGATTGGACCATCTTGGAAGCCATCAAATGAAGAATACATTGGAGATGGATTTCAAGGAATAAAACTTGTTTATAAAGACTTGTACGTCATGCTTGAGAAAGATCTTTCAAAGAAGAAGATGGTCTTGATTGCTATGAAGGGTACTTTGGATGATTCAGAGAATATCTTTGAAGATTTTGAAGCTTGGAAGCTTGCCCGTGAATGAAGCTTGGAAGTTAACAAATGAAGACTTCATGAATGTCAAGCTTGAAAGGTTTAAGTTTGCTTACAAAGATTTATATTTCAAGTTTAAGCTTGTAGATTCGTTGAAGATCGTTTGTAGAACTCATCTTGCATTCAAAATTATGTCATTTCATTCCAAGAAGGAGGCATCAAAGAAAAGTGAAGAAATCAAGACAAACAAGCCAAGAAGATGCCCTAGAAACAGGGTAATCGACGCCAGTCCAAATTTCCTACAAAGCCCCAACTTTTGAGGCTAATCAATGTTGTAACTTTCCATCTCAACTTTTTTTTTTTTTTTTTTTCCTTGACTTCTTCTTGTCCTTCCTTCATGGTTTTGATATTTCTTAAGGGTATTTATGTCCTTACACCTTAAGAACGAATTTTAAGCTTGTGATTAAGGTTATTGCCCATATATATGGCATTATGTCATTAAACTTTTATCATTATGACAAATAACTTATCTCTTTTGAGAGGAATCAATTAAGATAAAATTTGATCTTTTGTGGATGTTCTTCATGAAACTCTTTTAGAGTTCTTAATTAACTACTTTAGAACTTTTCATTACTTTTGCTAGGATGTTGATTAGTCTACCAAATTGAAGTCATTGGTCGATGTTAAAAAGCAACATAGGTCAATGTACTAGCATGGATCTTATGATGAGTCTTTGGGATTAGAAATTGGTGTGATTAAGAATTTATTGAAAGTAGTATCTTCAAGATCACATCATCTTTGGGTATCTGAGCCTAGGTTTATCATCATAAGGTTGGACTATCTTTATTTGCTTTCTTTGTGCTAAGTGTTA
>JAOXNR010000031.1:3900235-3910560 GCA_028571225.1 Parsonsia alboflavescens
CTCTACAAGAAGAGAGAGAGAGATTTGAATTGTGAAAATCAAAAGTATAAAAAACAAAAATCCAAACAAAAAAAAAAAGAAAAAAAAGTGAATTCATATTGAGATCCATTGATTTAAGTTGGAATCTATTGTTGATTGGATCAATTGTTGGGATGAGATTGAATTGTTGAGCAATTGTGTTTGATTTTCCTATTGCCCTTTCAAATTTAAGATCAAGGGATTGAAATTGTTGATCATATTTCAAATTTGGGATCACTTTTTCTTTGACCTCAAGGTGTATGATGAAATGGCTTTTAAACTTTCTTGGACTCTAAGTACTTAATCTTTGTTCATTGACCTAATTCTTTGAAACTCTATCTCTTTGATTATATTTTGTTGATCATTCATTAACTCGTTGATTAGGTTGTGTGGATTACTTGGCATTCTTGCTTGAAGTTGTGTATATTGCCCAATTGAATTGATTAAGAATTTGAAGAAGAGTTAGAGTACTAAAACGTGAAAGGGGTGAATTCATTAGAGCGAGAAAAGCCATCTTATTCAGTGCAAACACGAGGGCAAGTGAGGAAAATATTTATCTTTTTTTTGTGTATCTTTCTTTGTAGGTAAATCAAGATTAAGGGAGTGTCTTCTTCATCACAAGCATCCAATATGGGAGATGACAATGTTAGCTATGCTTCACTTTTGGAGAAAATGGAGCAAATGACAAGGGAACTCTCTACAAATATGAAGGAGAAAAGAAGATACTTGAACTCAAGGGCTAAAAGCTTTTAATTAACAATAGAAGAACATACAACAAAACCTCTTAGAAATTATGTGCAACAAAAGAGGAATATTAGGAGAATCTCAACCTAATTCTTCTAAGGAGTATGTGCCATACAGAGGAATTGACAGAAGAAACCATCAAATAAATTACTCTTGATGGAAACAGGAGCACATTGAGTATGATGATGATGACTATTATCACTATGATGTTGATGAGAGGCCAAGGAGGGAATGGTACACATGGACATCCAAGTTGAAAGATACCTGAAGAATAGGAAGCCATCATATGGGAGATCTTATGAATGCTTGAGTTATTTTACTTCTTCATCAACCAAAGTGCCAAGTGTATGGCCAAGAGAAGATGAACCTAAGCCTAAAATGCAAGAGGTGAAGGTGAATCATGGAGTTAGGAGTGAGACACTAACACAATCCTCTAGAAGTGGAGACTTCAAATGCTTCAATGTGCAATGAATATGACCATCAAACTTCTTAATGTCCAGCATGGGAGAGAATGGAGCCCAAAATGGAAAAAGCCTCCACAACAAAAGAAAGGGGAAGTGAAATGAAGTCTCAAGAATGTATTGTTGAAAAAGAACAAATCCAAGAGACTAATAGTGAAATGAAGATAGATGATGATCGGGTGACACTTCATGAAGGGGATAATCAAAGATATTGGGAGATGCATTATTTTTTAGCAAATATGTAGTTTGATGATTGATCATGACAGTAATGGGAACATGGTGATTCAATATTTGGTGCATAGATTGGAGCTCAAATGTGTGAACTATCCAAAACCTTATAAGCCACAAACTTTGAAAGAGGGTGAAGAGGTTATGTTTGATAAGCAATTAGCATGCCTTTTTCCATAGGGGAGCTACATATGGAAACCTTGACAAGTGTTTTATGTTTTGGTATTTATGCAAGCAACTCATTTGTTACTATCGAAACCTTAACAAGTTGATAGAGGAGCTACATATGAAAGTTGCAAACACAAGTGCACTTTCAAGGTGGATAGAAAAAAATTAATTCAAAGTCATTGACACCATGAGAAATCCAAAATGATCAATTCTTGATAAAAGAAAGGATGGGAGAGTTTTATAGAAAGAAAGAAGAGTTCACAAGTGAGTAAAAAGAAAAAGCAAATGAGACTGAAAGTAAGATGAAAAGTGAGACTGAGAATGAGTGAGAAAAGAGTTGTGTGATAGAGAAAACAAAAGAAAGAAAAGGCGAGTTTTTGTGAAAAAGAAATAGGGAATGAGAGTGACTTGATTTTCATGATGTACAAAGAAATTTTTATTCCCATTTGTAACATTGATCATCATATTTCTAGTGTTCTCGTGCTTCAACTTCAAGAATTTGAAGGAATAAACAAGATGAAAAAAGGCAAGGACAATATGGTGATGGATGCTATGTTAAAGTGGTATATTCTTATCACCACATTTGGTGAAACTTTATTAATCTTTTAGAATAAAAAGATGTTTCAAATGAGAAACCATGATTTGGGAAATGCTTATGATATATGCGAATATGGTGTTCTTGTTTATTCTTTTAAGCATGGAGATTTCTTGGCTAGTGGGGGTCAATTGTGTAATTCTATGAACTTTTTGAATGATATATTGGATCTTAAGTTATTCAAATAATCATACTTTAGTGGATATGTGCTTCATGATTGTAAGCAAATTGTATATGGTGAATTTTATAAGCATGTTGATTCCTTTCTTAGAGGAGGAACTTTGTATATGCCTAAGAATTCTATGTATGATATTTTGAAAATTGAGTTTCATGGGAATAGCTTGGAAATACATTCTTATGATTTGAATTGCACGAGGAAGCACATCTTTGAATCATATAGGAATAGACTTCAAAGTTTGTCTTGGATGATCAAGTATTATGGATTTTTGATGTTATGATTCTTGGTGACAACTTATATCTTTGTGATCTAATGTGCCTACTAATTATAGATTCTAAGTTCTTGTTTCTCTTGTTTGAAATGTACTTCATTGTGATATACATGCGAGGAAAGTCCAAGCTTATTGAGAACTATTACTTGTTGGGATTTTGTGATGAAGCTTGTGATTTTTATAATAATATGCCTAGAGTATGAACTTTATGTACTCTTGAGTATTCTAAACATGATGAATTCTTTGAATTGTTGAATCTTAAGAGCCATGAAATTTGTTTTGTGAGTTATGATAGTCCTAGATTCTCGGATAACTTGTTTAAAAATCATGTCTTAGGACTACACATGAAAAAGAAGCCCATGATTGTGGATGAATTCTTTTTGGAGCTTTTTGATGAACCATATCTTGACGAAAAGTTGTTCTTTGAGGAAATTGAGGATCTTTATGTTATTGATATCAAAATGTGCGTCATGCATTTGAACTCTATTTGGCATATTTTGTGGTATTACATAATGTTATGTTTATGTTTTGTGCTATCAATAAAGATTTGTTGAGCTTTTGGAAACATGTCTTATTCTTTAGAGAGCACAATGTTCATACATATGTTTGATGTTTTTTCAAAGATCACAATCTCAGTTTCACTATTAATCACAATAGATATCACTTTTCTTGCAAATCTCTTTTCCTTTTTTCTTTTTTCTTTCTTTCTTTCTTTTGTTTTTGTTTTTTTTTTTTTCTTTTGAAACAAAATATAGGATAACCTTAATGATGATAGACCTACGTGCTTGATACCAGAAGTTGATGTGAACCTATGTTCATCAATTAACATAGGACGCAACAACAATAGACATCAAAATTCCCAGACCTATAAAAAAAAAGGTTCAAGATATTAACCCTTTGTTGTCTTGCAGACAACAACCAATATCTTCATTTTTCAAACTCTACAACATGCTTGTTACCATTATTGTAAGCCCCTTTGAAGTTCTTGCAAGAATCTGAGAAGAGAAGCATACTCCCACTTTGATCCAATTTCATTCAAGTCATAATATCATAAGTTGTATGAATTTAGATCACACAAGTAATTATATAGGCCATGATTTGGAAAAACATCTTTCGAGTTAATGTTAAATGATAAAGGACGTAAATATCCTTAGTACAAAATGAGTTAGACAAGAAAAATCAAAGAAATTTCAAGTTGGTGAAGTTCTAGCTTGTTGTCAACTTCTGTTGGTGCACCAATTGCATCGTTGGACGCCCCGAAAGATGGACATCCAAACCATCTTAAACACACTCCAAACTTTCTTGCACACTTCATCTTCATGCCTATGATGTTCCTTGATATCCAACTTTTCTTCATATTTTGGATGTTAGATATCATAACCTTCCTAACCTTTGAAACCCCTTTTCTTGTAATTGGTCCCTTCCTAAGCTTTGAAGCCCTTTCTCTTGAAATTGGTCCACTTGGCATTGAAAGTACTTGATCTCCATCAAATCACCTATTAAATCAACATGAACCTTATTATGTGGTACACCATTCATAAGTTGAAATCAAAGAAGACCTAAATTTATTATAGCAACAATTCCATAATTGAGTTACAAACAAATATTGGAAAGAGAGAGAGAGAATGAAAATAGGAGGAATATTATCAATTTTAAGTAAATCAATATAAATATATATATATATATATATATATATATATATTTATACACACAATATTGAAAAGCTAAACAGTTAAAACATTACACAATTAATTAATGTAATAACATTAAAACACAAGTTAATAGATGCAATATTTTGTAAATACACAGATAAATCATCATATTGTCAAAAGCTTGAAAAATAACCGTGGGAATAATATATAAATCAGTGCGACTCCTTGTTGCTCCTTCTATTTATTCCCTCAGCTAGTTAATATACCCTGCAATTATAAATTTCAAATTTGTATCAATACATTTACTAACTAGTCACAATTGAAAGAAGATTATAATTATAAAATATCTCACATGGTATAATTTATAATTTTTTTAAAAAAACTTCAATGTGCAACCATTTTAGTATTCTAAGATTAAAAAAAAAAAACCCTTTTATGTTTCATACTAAATTTATTTATGAAAAATCTCTGACCATATACCCGAATTATTAGACAAGAAAAATATTAAAAAGGAAAAATAAGGGATATTCATTGTAGTACTCAAAAGAAAAGGGAATTTTTTTCACTCTACCTCACTACAGAGAAAGCTTTCCGTCTTCAGTTGGAGCATTCAATCAAGCCCTCAAATCATGCGTTTTCTTATGTACCCAATTTGGATAGAAAGATTTCTATTTTATCCAAATCTTCACAAAATTTCATAACTTATCCAACTCTAAAACTAAATTTTCACGTTATTTCCATTTTGACTTTCCTATTAATAAGAAAAAAACAAAATTAACTTTTATTCACTTTTAACATGTAGTTACTACATTGCCCTTCAACATTCAAAACACCCCTAACTACTATTACACTGCTATAAAACCGAATTGAAGCCAAAAACTATCATCATTGATGATGTTTCATTTGGTGGAAGTTGAGAAAAGCTTCACTTGAAATGAATCTATTTGGTGATGCGTTGAGTTTGGAAAAATTGTTTTTTGTTTTTTCTTCCACTGAAATTTGCGAAGACCAAATTCTTCTTTACCAAGGTAGTGTTCGAAGTTGAGAAGACTAGTTTAAGTTTTCTTTTTTGCTACTATGGTAATTGATGCTTGTGTTTTGATTTCAAAGTACCTTTGAGTACTAGTGTTTTTCTATTTTGTATTATTTGTTTGGTGTAAAGAAGAAACGAAAGGAGGTTGCAAAATTTTTCGAATTGATTTAAACCTATTCAAAATACAAATTTCAATTGTATCCAAATTATCAGATGGAAGTATTAAATCAAAGGAAATTGAAGATATATACGGGATCATGTATTTGAAGGGGGAAGCTGATCCTAAAATGGTGGTCGTTAACAAAATTGAAATATTACATCGGTATCATACAAGAGATGATTTTGTTAATGTGTATGAAAGGAATCCGGATGTTACATTCCCATATCTAAACAATGAACCCGGGCCATCCGAAAATATATCGATGATGGCTATGAAGAAGAACATATCCCCAGTGTTGATGATGACGTCCCCGAATACTTTGACTCTGGGGTCGAACACTTAGTTCCTTTTGAGCAATTTATACGAACACTTTTACTCAATTCACAAACATGGACTGGGGTAAAGATGAAGAGGTGCATTATTTCGAAGATGAAAGCATTCCACCTGTGGGTTCGATAAGGAAGGATGCAATTTTTTATGGTAAGGACGAATTCACGCAGCAATCGATCAATATTCACTTGAGAATAGGTTTTCCTATCATGTGGTACATTTGGATAAGGTAAGATGCAGGAATTAGAAAGATTGCACCTTCATGAGACGTGCACAGGAATTCACAAGTTTTTCCTAACTCACACTTGCATTCAAACTATACAGCAAAGCCAAAACAGGGACCTGAGTGCATAAACAATTGGTCATTTGTCCGCTTGTAAAATAGTCGGTGCAAATCACACCCCCAAAAATGTGATTCAAGACGTACGGAAAATTATCAGGTGAAGTTAGGATATACCAAAGCTTGGAGATCTTTACATCCGGCAAAGGACATAGCTTATGGAACTCCAAAGGATTCATTTAGACAGCTTCCATCATACTTCTACCTCTTGGAGCGTACAATGCCCGACAAAATGACCAGTATAGTATTGCGGAAAAAGCATTTTCTGATGTCATTTTATGCACTCAGTAATTCGATTGAGTGTCCCAAGTACATAAGACTTGTCATTATCATAGATGCAACACATTTGAAAGGTGCATACAAAGGAAAAATATATGGAGTTGTCTTGCGGATGGAAACGGATAAACTTTTCCCCTTACATTTTGATTTTATGAAGAGAAGGGAAATAATTCATGGGAGTGGTTCTTAAAAAGACTAAGAACGGCATACAAATTGAGGGATGATTTGATAATTAGATCTGATCGACACAAAAGCATACTACAAACAGTAAGAAAAGTATATCCTAAGGTTCCACATGCATTTTGTTTTTGACATTTGAAGGAAAACTTAAAGACAAAGTGCAGAGATCCTCATGTTACAGTGATTTTCAAAATTGCAACTACTACTTTGGGAACATATCAGTGGTTGAATATTAAGGTAGGGCGATCAAGTTGGTCATGTGCTTACTGTCTGAATAATCGATACAACCAAATGACAAGTAATCTTGTGGAGTCCTTCAATGAATCGATCAAGAAAACTCAGAAGTTGCCTATTACATCTGCTCACAAGTTTTCTATTGGTATGTGTCAGAGTTGGTTTAATAAATGTCGAGAAGCAGTGGCTACAATGCCTAATATTATTACCAAACGTGCTGTGGAACGAATTGAGAAAGAAGTTGTGAAGGTTGATCAAGAAAGACTGCATATTACATCCATTCAAGCTGGGGATGAGCATGTCGTCGGTCATCCTCCACAAAAAGCAAATGTTGTTGTGGATGTAAGAGATGGGAACTAGAAGGAATTTAGTGTAAACATGCCATTATTGTCTCCAGGTATTGAAAAAAACCTTGGTAAAATTTAAAAAGACATTCTAGAAGGTGGAACCAACCTTCCATTAGGTAATAGATCGTTCTTACCTTTTAGAAGGTTGAAATATATCTGTGACCTTCATAATGGACTTTTTTATATTCTCCGTATTGTTTAGAAACTAAATTTAAAATCATAATTCCAATTTTTTTTTATCATCTTTAAATCTCTGATAGGGAAATTGGGGCTCACTACTATACTTTATACCATGGAAATTCATTTGATACAGAAATATTGAGGATAACATATGCACCTTCAATATAGTGTGTTCTGTTGAGTTTGAGTTTGAATAGAATCACAGGTTTGGAAGATTTGGTTGTTAATGCCCCGTTTGATAGAAGGGGGATAGAAAGACCACAAGAAGGTCGGTTCCTCTCTTAAAGTAAGCAATACCGACAAAAGATAAAGTGCAAAATATGAAAAAAAAATGACACAATCGTCTAACTTGTTCGAACATAGTCAATACAAAAGCCCCACCTAGTGAAATAGAGGTTACAATATCAAATAACTGAACTTAAGAAGTGCACATACCTAATCCAGTGTTTACCCAACAATCTCGAGTTTTCAGAGAAACGTTGGAGGCAATGAATGAAGCAGGAGAGTTTGTTAAGTTAATGTAAGTGTTTTCGATGAGAATGTGGATTTTTTTGAAGGTGATGTCCGTGTCGAGATGATTCATGACTTGTAATTAGTTTCCAAAAATTGTAGATTTTGATGTCATACTAGTATCACCCAGGCACTACCGTATAAATGCCTCTTCTGTACTCGAGACTCAACATCAATAGTTCTTTGGAGGCAATGTTGTGCCATGCTCTACTCCCCAAGGAAATACCTCGACTGCTAGCAAATCCTTGAGGATGCTTCACATGTAATACGAAATCACTGCTGAAGACTCACGTGTCAGCATCCAGTATCCAATGATGATGCATAAGCAAGCCAAAGAATATCATCCTGCTCCAAAGATCCTACCTTCTTCTCCTTAAACTTATAAAAGGCCTATGTCTGGGTCAGTAGATGTTTCCCCAATAACTACTCATATACGGAGCTGCTCGTCAACTCCCTCTCTTTTAATCTTCACATCCACCAAGCCAAATCAAAGTCTGATAACCAGGACATACTCCTTAGGCCCTAATCGATGTAATCTTGATTATTAGCTCATTCTTCTTGTAGATAGCCTCTTAAACCATTTTATTCTTCATTATCGCCTATGAATTATTTGAGCAATAGAAAGTATGTGTTTGGGGATAAAGAGTTGAGTTCCCTTTATATATAGGAAGAATAAGCAAGTAATGTAGCATGAGGATGAGAGTGAATTATTAAACTATTTTATATAGATAAATGTGGAGTTATATATTGTTGGAATCTAATTTAGTAATGAATGAGAAGTGATGTGTCTGTTCAGACAAAAGTTAAGTTTCAAGAGTTACGTTTTCTTTTTTCAAATTCAAAAAGCTGCAGCTATTGTTTTTAAAGTTATGTTTTTTCATTTCATGAAAATTTTTCCTATAAAAAGCTCTCTGTATCTACAGAAAATATACAGAATAAAAAAGCAGAACATTAAAAAGAAAAAGAACACTCTGCATCTTCTTTTTCTCTGTTTGAGCGATTTTTTCCACAATTGTGCTCGTAGGTCTCCATTAAAAGTTCTGTACCAACTTAAAGAGACGAACTCGTTCTATCCTAGGAGACTCTTGTTCCTGTAACCCGATATATTGTGGGAGAACAATTTTATCTTAACGACACTCTGTGAATTCATTGGGCTCGAGTTTTTTATCTGCAAACAGGTTCTATTGTTTATGTATTGTATTGGCATATTTCTATTACGTTGTAAAACAATTAGCTGATTTAAAAACTAGCAATTCTATGTAGTTCCAAAAAAAAAAAAACCAAAATAGTGATTGGGCAATGTGATGATCTCGGAGAATGAATTAGGAGCAGGTTGAGAATCTTAGCAAAGTGTGTTCCGTCTGCAAGTGTGTTTTGTTCAAAATATTTTATCTTCTGTTATTCATGGGAAACCATTACCGTTTTAAGTAATATAATAGAAAACCATTATAAAATCGTTAAACTAATGCTGTTTATATAGTATAACGATTATATTAATATAATATTGTTTATATAGTACAACGATTATAAATTTATAATACACTATTTATATAGTATAACCATTATAAATTTATAATATATTGTTTAAATAGATTATATTGTAATATTATAATTTATAGTATACTATTAAATTTATTGGCCTTATCTGAATTCATTTATAATAATATTATATTATCCAATCGTTATACTATTATAAATTTCTGCCCATAAATTGATACTGTTATATGTTATTTCTTGGCAGATGTTGTGATACATGATCTATGTTATCTAGTCAAGATAAGTTTTTTCTAGTTTATGGAACAATAATATCTAACCAACTCTTTCATTTGTTTGGATAGCAATTTCTGTCTGTTTATCAATAATATAATAGTACAATTTGTTATATAGAATATATATTCTGTTATATATGTAACAGTATAATAATACTATCTGTTTATATTGTTTATTGTTCAGAATACTGCCCTTTTTTTTTTGGAAATTATTTTAGTATTCTGATTGTGTTTTAAATATATATATATATATATATATATTATATATACTTTTACTTCTCTTTATCTGGCTCTGATACCAAGGGGGACGGGAAGTGTGGTCCGAAAAGATAAAGAGAAGAAAAGGGAAGAACTTAAATAAGGAAGCAAGGTAAGCACATAAAAGTAAACTAAAACAAGTTCAGGCGGCTATGCCGGCCATATAATAAATACTGAAAGTAAAAATAAAAATTTAAGGCAGATGAAATCAGCGGCTATGCCGACCATAAGTTATGAGAAAGTGAAATACAAAAAGTAAAGTAATATTAGTAAATAAATTACAATTGAGGAATCTAACCCAAGGGGATAAATTGGAATAGGAGACAATGGGATGGGAGAACACCAAGGGGAGCTTCTCACTCTAGACAAAGGTTGCTCTTTCTCTCTCAA
>JAOXNR010000031.1:3920409-3932320 GCA_028571225.1 Parsonsia alboflavescens
AAAGCTTTAAGAAAAAATTTGACCTGATTTTCGAAAGCATTCTTTTTCTTGTATTTTCTTTTTATTCATTTATGGTGTGGAAAAAAAGGGAAAAGGAAGCTGCTCAAAGTGTGTGTTTTTAATTTTTAATTGTTTTTGGTGTATTTATTTATTAGAATGAGCTATCCATTATTAATGGAAGGCAATATTCTCCGGTCATTCTACACTCGAAAGCTGAGCTGAGGAATAAGCTTAAAAGTCCAAATAACACCGAACTGTGGGACTCCCAATCATTTGAAAACTCAAACCTCATTCTATTGTCCCTAAAGTTCCCAGAATATGGAGACTACCCTTGAAATTTTCAGCCTAGCTACCTATATAGTGCCACTATGCTTCTTCTCATTTTTCAGTGCTTCATTATTAGTCCTTTATGCTTTATTTTAATATATATATATATATATATATATATTATTTTTCCACTTCTAAAGTTCATTCCTTAATCTTCAATCTTATTTTTAGCAAACTTAAAATTAAAAATTCTCAAATTACGACACTTATTTTTATATACATGTAAATAGTATAGGCATGTGTTAATTTGATCAATACAATCAACTTTACGGGCATATAATAGCATATATATATATATATATATATATATTAATACATGATATAAATTTATCCATTTGAAAGATTTGAACGACAATGATGAGTGTTTAGGGGAGTATTCCAGATTTGATTGCAATGCATCACATCACATCGGAAGGTAGAAGAAAAGAGGAGTTTTAGATAGAGTTGGAGATAGGAGCTTACGTCATACACAGGAAATTAAATTTACAAAGATGGTATATATATAGAATGCAGGCTGAATTATTTGCAAGCAAGTGTAATTAGAGGATAAATATATTTATATATAAAATATAAAATAAAGATTGGGATTATAAAATAAATAAATAAAAAAAGGAAGGGCCATTCCTTATCGTTAGAGGCTCCATATATGATAAAAGTGTACATGCAACATATAATAAAAATATATAAAGCTTATCCAATTATGCCTCACATCACAGAAGTGGACATATATGAGAGTAACGAAGTTAAATACCACAGGGAAGTGGACGTGAGTGCTCTCTCTCTCTCTCTCTGTTTTCATTTTGCATCTGAATCTGTATGTGTATATGTAATTATCTCTTGTATGCATGCACATGGGAACTCAAAACCCTGTTTTATATACTGCTGCTCCAATATGGGCTTTTTGGAGTGCTTCCTTTGGTCCATATGGGGCCATCAATAGGGACCTTAGCTACCCACTTCCTTTTCATGGACCTCCTCATACCCTCAGTTATCCGGAACTTTAAATTATATACTACAACATTAGGTAAAAATTCGAATTATTCTTGATAAAAAGTAACCATGTAAAGGTGATTCATTCTTGAAATCAGAGTTTTGAAAGCTCTTTAATTATTTCAAGGTTTGTATTCAAGACTCGTTTTTTAAAATAAATAAATTTGACCACTTAGTACCTAGAATATAAAGATCGATCGAGGTCTACTAAGGGAATGGATTTCATTTTCTTTTTTTTTTTTTTTTTAAATTTTTTAGCATATAATTAATTGTGATTGGGAAATATTGCTGTCATCAGTTGTGAATGGCCAGCCTCCAGTTTGCTGGCTGTGGATATAATTTTTTAGAAAGGGAGGCATAATATGGGAGAAAGTTGGTTAGATGTCTTGTGCGTTTGTAGGGATTTCCAAAAGTTCAATGCTCAGTTGACTTTGATTCCACAGCTGCAATAGTGTGATTTGAGAGTGCAATATTTTGTGTTTGGTTTGAGAGAAAGGAATTAGAAACAGAAGAAGAAGAAGAAGTCAAGGAAAGGAAATTATGATCAGAATTTTGACAAAGTTCGTGATGTGTTACTCTACTGTGCCTCTCCTCTCATTTTCCGTTCCGCGGCCTGCAGCCTTTTCCAATTCCTTTTTTTTGTTTTTTTCTTCTGGAATATTTCTATATAAATAAATTAAATTGGTCCTTCCAGCCTTCCCCATTAATCCATCCTTGTCATGTTTCTCTAGGAAATATTTGCATATCTGGGTTTAGATTATAAAGGTTGTACGTTGCGTTTTGGTTCAAAAGGTGTGAAGAATGATTGAATTGACTCTTTTGGGTTCAGAATTATTATTTCGTGTTTTTATTTATCTTGTATTAATTAGTAGTAGTTAATTCCAAACATATGCATATCTCTTCATGTGTTAATTAAACTTTTTGAACACCGTATTTTCTCATATTTGAAACTGCCGAACAGCTTGGCTCATCTCATACACTCTATATGGTGGTTGAAGCGTCTCAGAATTATCAACAAGTAGTTGAAATTTACAAGTCACATCCACTATTTAACAATTTAAATTAATAACCATTACTCTAGATCAATAAAACATGCATAATTTAAATGAGTTTTTATTTTATTTTATTTTTCACAGAGAAATATTACAGAATGAATGAAAAATGGCATAATTCTCGAAAAAGGAAATAGAAAAGCTGCAATTATACATATTTATATATATGAGTCCATCTAAAAGTAAATCAAATTCCAGAACCCTTACAGCCGTCATGGACATTGTGAATATATTCTTTGTCCAAGAAGTATAAGTACGGTTGCAGACCAAAGCTGAAAGCTCCAGCACCACAAGAAACCCCGATTTCTTGTGATTTACAATACGCAAAATATCTAAAATTGGGCATATATATATATTACATGCACGACATGAGCTCTGTTTAAAAAAAATTTTTAAAAAAAACACACAAAAATTAACTTTTGATATAAATACCATGAAATGATGAGCTCATGCTTCAAAACAAATCATTCCAATCACATGTTCAAGAACTCGTGCCCAGTATGAAAGTGAATATAGTATATATGAGGCAAGAATCCAATCAAAGTAGTGCAAATTAGAAGAAATTGATTTCCACAAGCAAATCTAATCTGGGGTTAACTAATTAGCTAAGCTAACTTGTAAAAGTGTTGTTTAATTAATTTATAAACACGATTAATTAAGGTATATATCCCTTAACTCCAAGCATAGATTTCTGCTGATCAAGAGTTAGAGGAATCCCAATTGGCTTTTAACTGCAATGCCATTGCCGGGCAGCCCTCGATCCATAAGAAGGGGTTATTAACATTCGCATGTGGTTTACATGATGATTTGTTTCCCAAGTTCACATGCTCCCATCCCATGCTTTAGCTAATAACACACACACATTTGCATAATCTTTTCATGTGTCTTCTAAAGCTTTGTCTGAGAGGAGCTACAAAGGTGAGCAATTAAGGCATTGCACATGCAATAGAGAGGGTATATCTTGGCAATGACATAAAGGTTTTGTTCGCTCTATTCTATATATATATATATATATATATATATATATATACACACACATACATGTACGTTTGTGATACACATCCACTTTACTATCGAGTTTGATGATTACATATACCTGAATAGCTTTAGGAATTAAGTTATATATCAAGAATCAATCGGCAAAAATAAATAAATAAAAAGAACAGAGATTAAAAATTATTTATTTATACATACAATGGAGACGAGTTCAATGAATCGAATTAGACAACAAGTAGGAAAAAAACATACAAAATTGAGGTGGGATTTGTATTCCCCTTTTATTGGTTTAGGCATATTTGTGCCCTCCCCCTTCCCCTCGAGAATAGACAGTGGGCATTTCACCTACTCCTGTTGTGTCTCGAATTTGAGACCTTCCAATTCCAAGTGTCACTGTTTATCGCTAAATTAACAAGTTTTGACCCGTAAAACATTATTAGTTATGATATGAAAATTGAATGGAACATAACTTAAATAGAGCTATAAGTTTTAATGAACCTAGTTGACAGGTCACATTCAATAATTGATATTCAATGTAAACCAATTGATGCAAATGGTCAATTGTATGGTTATGGTCACAAATTCTCCAATGGTGGGCTCCATGGAGAATGTAAAATCTTTTATTATTATTATTATTAAAAAAAATATATACATTAAACCTTTAGTTCTTGTAAAGTTTAATTAATTATATACATACATTATTCTTTTATATATATATATATTTTTTTTTAAAAAAAAGATTTATATCAAATTAATGGAAAGAAAGGAGGAAAGAAAAAGAAAGGAGAACATGAAGAATCCACTTGGTGGCCTGCTTAGCTAATGCCAGATAAATCGAAAGGGTTAATCCACATGGATGACACATGATTTATGCCTATATTCACATGCCTACCATATTCAATTCATCAATTCACTTCAACCTCTCTCCCCCGCCCCTCCCCCGGCCGCTTTGTGAATAAAAATTCTGTAACTTTTTCCACTGTTTTTTTTTTCCCTCGCATATGGGCCAGCGATGTTTAGATCAGACAGCTCATATTGGTCCATGTCACAAGGCTTAATAGTTAACCAGTTGTTGGGACTTGAATGAAATGTCTTCACGTCTTGGCAATTTTTATTTTTTCTATTTTGTTTTCTCATTTTGCCCAAATTTTACGTCAAATGCCCCTCACCCCCATTTACTCTCAGATTCCATTAGAATATTAAACATTCTCAATGTTTCATTTCATAACAAAGGTTCTTTTGTTAAGGGTCTTTTTTTTTTTTTTTTGGGTCAAAACCGTGATTCTTTATATAAATCTAATTTTTAAAGAGAATAAAGCTAAGTATATATTACAATTGGAATACAAAATGGTTATTCTTAGCATATCTTCCCTTCCCCCTTTTTTTTTTCTTCTTCTCATTTTTGTAATGATTATACCAAGGCACCAATCCTTCCTTAATATAGTTACCACGTCCACGATGACCTCCCCCTTGGACAGTATGAAAGCCAAAGCATAAAGAGAGTACTTACGTTTGGAAAATTGGTCTTGCACGAGGTTTATATGTAGTAGCATACATGTGGTATTCCTACAGTCAAAATTAAATATCCCACTTTAATTTGCATTTATTTTAAGAAAAATATTTGATATAGTTAATTTTAACATTGCAATGTTAAAAGATTAACTAAATTATGATTTAAAATGGAAAATGTAACATTCAATTCTAAACGGAAGAAGTAATAAATTAGTTATAATATAAAAAATATAACAATTTCTCTTATTATTGATTTGGTAATAACTAACTTTGTATAAATTTAGGATTATATGCCCCTTATGTGTGATTTTAGTTTCGTTTTCGACTTAGTATTGCATAAAACATATAAATCGAGGAATATATATATTTATATATATATATTTATACAATTTGACTATGTTGTGCTCCGTTACACTGTGTGACGGTACCGAAATGACATCATTTTAATCTATGCATTCCCTTTTTTTTTCTTGCAACAATGAAATGGCATCGTTTCAGCTCCATTACCGAGTCGGACAGTGCACAGCATAGAAATTTGATATATATATATATATATATATTTATAAATATATTGGAGGCACCGACCGGATTTCAATATGAAAGCACATGGGGAAGGAAGAGAGTAAGATCCGTTTTTGCCATTTCAAGTGAGTATTAACTGTGTGGAGGGAATAACTATTTAAAGAAAGTTACCTTTACAAATATGACCTCAAAAATTATTTTCAGATTTTGTGCTGTAAAAGACAGCATCGATCGATCACTCATTAATTTCTTTTTTTTCTCTCTCTCTCTCTCTTTGATAAGAACAAGAGCCTTCTTCTCTATCTCCATCTGATTCTGATCTGATGGTGATATCAATAATGGAATATTTCTTCACGAATTTTACTCTCTCTGAAGCTTCTGCTTTCTTTTTTGTGCTCATTCACAATCCCTCAGTCTCTGTTAAATGTATGCATCGAGAATCATTCAGTAGTAATCATTAACCTCGCCTATTTAATTGTACATAAGTATATCTTGAAGTATTATTACCTACCTAAAAGAAGAAATCTAAACTAGTTCTGGATAATATTTTGCTTTAAAATATTCTTTTACTAATTTAAGAGACATAATAATATACTCCCTCATCCGGAATTGAATGTATAATTTTGATTTATACAAATTTTTTTAAAAATTAATTAATTTAGTTCATTTTAAACTCGACAATATTAATTTCTTAACAAAAATTTTAACTAACTTAGGAAATGAGACATTCATTTACAGATAACTCAAAATAGAAATGTAGACATTCAATTGCCAATGGAAAACTTTGAATGTGTTGTAAAATACATATTTTGTCTTGTTAATGTATTATTATTGCCTCCATCACTATTTATAAGTCATTTTAACTATCTCCCTTATTGCTAATTATAAGTCATTATTTTAGTTTATTAGTTAATTTATTGATTTTTTTATTGTATTATTCATGTCTCTATCTATTTTCCCTAATCACTATTGTTTAATTAAAAAGGGACATTTTAGAGGAAAAAAAAATATAACTTTAATTTTGACGGCTAGTGATTTATAAATGGTAACAGGATAAGTATCTTAAAATAATCTTTGAATAGAAAGTTTAAAATATCATTTTGCTTATACCGTACCGTTCACATTAGCTTCATTAAAATGTTAATTTTATTGTTTTTAGTGGAAAACAAAAATACTAGAGGGGTTAAAATTTGAAATTGAGGTTATTTAAATTGAAAAATTTTTTACTTAAAAGAAAAGGTAAAAGAAAAAAAAAATCCTGATACGAATTTTACACAAATTATAAATATTTTTTCTTTATTGATCGATGTGGCTGATGGTTGGAATTGGCACCATCCGAATGACCTGATCTGAATAAACTCAAATATTGATCCAAATACAGGGGGTCCAAATTAACATTGAAGAGCAAGTGATTAGCTACTTCTTAAATCACTGACCGCCTATGTTATTGACCTTCCATGAGCTAAGGAAAGACTTAATTAGATCACGAGCTACAAACCAGTGAGCTCTGACTTTTCTCATTAATCTTTCATGTTACTATCAAATATCTACAACATTTAATATACATGAAAAGACTTAAATCAATCCTTGCGACCTCTAGAAAGTTCATTGCTAGCTATGAGGCTTACTAGAAGGTCGCGAAGATAATTCTTAGTCAGTGATGAGCTCGTAACTCATATACCAGAGACGTGCATGGTAAGATGTCTTCCATTATGGAAACTTCACAATTCAATGAGCAATTGGTGAGGCATAATCTCATAATTATCCTAAATGTCGATTTTCATGTAATTAAGATTCATTCCAACAAGATAACTTTAACTAAATGGTAACTTATTATTCGATATTCAATAATGGAATACACACAAATGATACGAACGGAATTTATCCAATTTACTCTCATCGAATATTATCTTTAAGTATCGGAGTTAACCTCAGGATGATAGTCCACTTCAATGATCTAATTTCTTTTTAATTGTGATTATAAGCACCATGACGATTCAGGATGAGTAGAGATTGTTTCAAGTTCCATAATTTCAAGCTCCATAATTGACATTAATTTAGAACTCTTGAAATGATGAAAAATCAGTGCCAGTACTCCAAATCATGATATGATGTTGACATACAACTCATATAATTTAACATCTTCAAAATCAATTCTCTAACATTATACTACACATATATTTGTACCAAAAATATAGTAATACAAAAAAAAAATATATATATATATATATTATTATTATATATATAATTACAAATCATTAAGAATCTGATTTGTTAATTAACTCCCCACAGCACATCAAATCTCATTTTTGGATTTAACAAACAAATCACAGATCCAATCCAACTTACATTAGTTTAATTAACCATCACCACCACCTCCACTTCTGATTTTAGATCTGACTGGCGACAGCCTTATTTACCATCCTCTGATTCTACGTTAATCAAACATTTTACAGTGAGTTTTTTAACTAATTTACTTTTTCCTTTTTTTTGTTAACTGTCGAATCATCTTCCTCTTTAATTTGATTAGATATAATAATTTTATATTTAGCTCTTAAATTATACTCCCTCCGTCCGAAATTAAATGTATCATTTTGCATTTTAAACCGTCTGAAATTAAATGTTTTATTTCTTAAATTAGTAAAAATTTTATTAAGAAAATTGATATTACAATGTTGAAATAAATTAAGTCAAATTTTTTTATTAAAATATGTGCAAATTAAAATGAGACAGCCAATTTTGGATGAAAAAAGTAATAGAGTTTAAGGATAAATGTGATTGATTTATTTTTTGTATAAAAAATATATATATATATATACCCAAAAAAGGTTATCCGTATGTATTTAGATGGCACTCCATACGGTATTGTATACTGCTACTATTTAGTATATATGTATAATTATGAATGTGAATATTCTTTGTGAAATTTTGAAAAAAGGATTTTTCCCTTGGAGTCACATCTTTGATTGTGCCAAGTGGCCCACTTGTAACTGGCTTGTAAATGCCAACCCTACCTTGGGAATCCTGACCTTATAAAAGGTCAAATAAAGTTAATGCTCTTTTTTTTTTTACCCTTTTATTTGGTACAAATATACCCCCCCACCCCAAAAAAAAACCGAAAAATTAGAGCAAAATTTTATATTTTCTTTATTTAAAATGTTATTTTATTTTATTTTAGAATATATAAACTTAAAAATATTGTACGACTTAAATTATAAAATTTTAATACAGATTAGTATTATTTTATTAAAAATATATTAAATCATTATTTATTAAAAAATTTTCAAATTAAATAAAGAAATAATTTCAAAAAAAATAAATTAATTTATAATATTAAAGTAATTAAAATTGTAGATTAAATATCTCATCTATTACATTAATCAAAATTTTATTAAAACAATAGTAAGTTAAAAAGAAATTAAATAAATTATTTTTAAATAGTTTGGTTAAAATGAGAAGTTTACTTTCATTCAACGGAGGGAATAAGTTTTTAAAAATATATATATTTGAATGAGTACAGAACGGAATTTTTTTGAATATAAAATAAGTTAAACAGTTGAAAAACCCGTAAATTTAGTGGGCAGAGTGGGAAGGCATCTCCTGTTAACAGCTAAAGAAGCCCAGAGCCAGCCAGGCGCAGACATAAAACAAAGTAGTAAAAACTATTGTTTTGCAAGACAAGCAATCCTTAGAAATATAAATAAAATATATATATATATATATATAGAGAGAGAGAGAGAGAGAAAAGATTTTTGCATATATTATAGAATAGAATAGAATATGTACACACCGGATAGATATAAAAGATAGACATAGAGGAGGGGAAATGTGACTCGTCTTCTTTCTTATCATCAATTACGTGCCGCTCACCCCCCTTTCTCTCTCTTAAACCTTAGACGGTGCCCATTTTGCCTTTTGATGTTTACCAACCTTACATCCAAACTCTTCTTTTCCCCCCTCCCAACACGGACCCCATTGTCTAATTACCATTGTACCCTTCCGATAATTCTCTCTGCTTTTTTTTTTTTTTTTTTGCACAGCCTAATTTAAAGAGAGGAAAAAAAAAAGGAGAGAGAATAGGAATAATTTGACCGAAAGGCCCTCCTCGCATGTAATTTTACGATGCTGTCCTTCAATAAATTGATAGGAAATGACGAAAATGCCATTGGATGCATGATTGATTCTATCCATGTTCTTATCTTATTTTTACACGTAATGATGGTAAGAGAATAGCTCATCCATAAGTGTGTAATTATTGTTGAATTGTGCATTAAATGGCATATTGATTGATAGGGTCCAGTACTTTGAATTATTTATTGGGTGGCCGCTGCTTTGGTAATTTATTTCTCTATTATTTGGGAGGGAAGATTTGAGGTAGTAGTAGTATTTGCAATCATACGCAAACCAAGAGCCTCTGGTAGTCCTTTTTTTTTTTTTTTTTTAATATATTATATAATTTAATGATGTTTGGATACTTTTATTGGATTAATCAAATTATTTATTATGCATCAAAGATATGATCAAATAGTTTAAATTTGAAACTTGTGTTGTAAGTTCGATTCAACGAATTGCTAATTTCTAGTAAAACAATCGAGATACCTATAAATTGATATGGATACCATTAATTAAAATTTAAATATAATATTTTTTTTATACACCATACTTTTTGGGCTCTGATTTATTTTATTCAAAAAATTATTGGTAGTAAAATTTTGTTTTTTTGAAACTTTGACAGCTAAGAGATGGGTCTTTTACATAAAATAAAATTATATGTTCTAAGCATAGGTCGTTGCTTGTTGTGAAAGTTATCTTTCTATAATTTAATTATTAACCGCAGTTTATGGCTACAAAATGATAGGGGAATCAAAGCAGTAATAAAGACTTCTTTTTAAGTTAAGTGATAAAGTAATTAATATCTCTATCGAGTTATTGACGTCATTTGTCACTTGGAATAGCGTTGATTCTCCTTCTGCTTCTATTACCATTTTTTTTTTTTTTTGTTGTATATGAAAATGACATACGCTCACGCCCCGGTCTCGAGGATGTTTTAATTTGAACTAGAAATGAAAAATTTTAAACCGTAGAACAAAATTCAAGATTGTAATAAATAAGGGTTATGATTTTTGTAAGTGAAAATGGAATTTAAAGTCTTTTTTCAAAATGTGCAAAAGAGGAATTTATAGATTAATAAAATAATATTGGTGTTTCCATTTCCCTTCTGTTTAATAATAATAATAAAAGGATTAGTGGTAGTTTATGTGCACTCTTTATCAAACGATGAGTTAAATTAAAGTTTCTTTTGCCTTTTATGATTAAAAATGAAAAAGAAATTTTGATTTCATCTCCCTAATTAATTACCTTTTAAAAAACTACTAGTAATTTATACCTAGTTTCTCTCTTATAGTATATCTTTTTGTGATATTAGTTTTTTTTTTTTCCTTTATATTTTTTCTATTCTCACTTATTAGCTTGTGGATAAAATGCAGTTAAATACATTTTGGGTCCAACCCCATAGCTTGGGATAAGTGGTAAATGACTTCTTAATATCTAGAAAAAGTCATGAGTTCAATTCTCTTTTGAGGAATGTTCATAAAGTTTTGATTCTGCACTCTATAACATTACACTATATATATATTCATCTATATGTGTGTAAGGATAAGAAAAGGTTTCTCATAAAATTTAGCAATGTTCGAGTAACCATAAGAAAAGAAACAAAGTACCATAAATGCTATTCAAATAGATTGATCAAAATATTAGACTTTGGAGTACCATGTCGTTTACTTTGTACATCTCCGGATTTCGTTTCTCACATAATTTATCAAATCTGTATTTTCAACTTTCCAACAAAAAAAAAAAAAAAAAAATCTTAAAATATTTGAACCTCATTTTTTTTTAACCATCATTAGATTGAAATCTACATTTTTAACTCTCTACACATGATAGAGTGTCATGACGCTAAAAGCATTAAACCTTTTTTTTTTACTGTCATCTGCCTAAGTACATTCATATATAATCATCATACTTACTATTATAGCCAGCTTAAGTAATTAAAAGTAATACAGCGAACTTAACTGGCTGCTAAATGTCAATCGTTGATTAATAGAATTTTTGGCATTAAATTCTAAGTAAATTAAAGGAAAAAGAGTTAACAAAACAAATTAAAAACATCTTTATATTTTTTAAAAAAATTACACAAACTAAATATTAAAGGATAGTTTAAATTATTTTTTTTAAAACTCTTTATATTTTTTTACCCTTTTATTTTCATAAATAATAAATTCTTTTTCCTTTTCATTGGACTATACAAAGTTAGTGGTAAAAAAAATTAAAATATTTTATTACCAATTTGTTTTCAAAATATAATGACAATAATATTTCTTATAAATAAATATTGAATAAAATTATAAATGAACTAATCTTCTAATTGAAATATATCTTTTAATTGAAAAAACCAAATACTAAAGTACAATGTTATCTTTATATTCTTATTAACAAAAAAAAAAAAAAAAAAA
>JAOXNR010000031.1:3951196-3994049 GCA_028571225.1 Parsonsia alboflavescens
GGTATAAAATCGAGAAGAAGATGAAAAGTTGAGTCTCGGACCGTTGCGTATAAAATCGAGAAGAAGATGAAAAGTTGAGTCTCGGATCGTTGCGTATGAAATCGAGAAGAAGATGAAAAGTTAAGTCTTGATTCTCGATTTGGGTATTGAAAAATAAAGTGTAATGGCGTAATTTCTCATTTCTAGAACAATTTTTATTATCCAAAAATATTAAAAAGTCAATTTGGGTATAGGATGAAATTGGGTCAATGCATTTGGGTAGAAATGAAATGTTTATAGAAAGTTGGTAAAATTGAAATTGGGTCAACCAATTTGGATGTATTTGGGAATTAATTGAATGTTATAAGATTTGAATAAATAAGAAATAATTGTTTTCAAATTGAATTAGAAATGAAAACTTTCGGTAGTACGTGGACGATGATTCCTTTCTTTTGTAATATCAATAATCAAATTTAAATAACCTAGTCTTAAACAAAGAATCGTCGATGTGACAATATCGTACGTCAGAATATTGAAAAAACCGGAGGTACAAGTTCGAGGAATTACGGCCATTGATGACGGCTGATAAATTTCCCGTGTCGTTTCGTAACTCTAGGAAACTAGAACTGTTGGGTCAACGGTTGGGGATGGACTTTTGGGTGGAGTGTTTGACATAAATAAGGCTTTCTATTTTATTTTACTTTATTTTAATAAATTAAAAATTGAAAGCGCATTTCGGGTAGAAAGGCGTGTCTGCTGACTGCTGCCGTTTATTTATTTAATCATTTATTTTTTTCTACAGACGTCAAATGGTTTACTTTCCATTTTCAATGTCGAAAATAGTGGCATTTGGGATTTCAGAAAATTGACGTAGCACCTAATTATTGTTAATTAGCTACAGTAATTTGAATATTTTTATGAATTTTAGATTCAAAATAGTTATTAAAGAAGTGATTAAACTTAAATTTGTCTTCTATGTGTTACATGACCTCCTGTTCAACCACTAAGATTGATAAAAAAATATTAACTTTTGTCTTATAATATAAGATATTAGTCATCGTTTCATGTGAATTAAGAAACAATAATTCAATAAATACATGTTTATTATGTATAAAATATCTTTTATTTCTTATATTTATAATTCAATTGTATTTTTTCACAATAAAAGAAAAAGGATATTAAATGGAGGATAAAAGAGGAAAAAACATAATAAGGGTGCATTATAATTTGTAAATTATAAAATGACTTATAATGTATGATAAACAAAACAAGATAAAAAGGCTTATATTTTGGAACAGAGAGAATAATTTATATCAAAAACGTTATGTATGAAATGTTGAGAGATTATAATAACTGGAAAAAAAAAATAGAGATTAGATTACAGTGTAACTTGAAAAAGAGGGATTAAACAAAGTAAAAGCAAATTTGGCATTGAAGAAACAAATTTATATTTGATGGGAACTTTATCTTCCCTCCTCCCGGTTTATATCTTAGGTTTATACAAATTAGAACTAATGATCGTATGCCACTTATAAATAGGAATTTCTTTCTTGATTTGTACATACCTGTCTTTTTTTGATTAATTTATTTGGTAATTACTTTCTTGGAAAAAAATAATTAAATTTAGTTTAATGGCAATTATTTTTCAATAACAAGCAAGATTTTTTCTTTTTTCAGAGCCAAATATATATATATTAACATTCCCCATGACAAAAACCAAAAAAAAATATATTTTAGTTTTAATATGTCAGAGGAATGCATTACTCAAGATAATGAGGCAGGTTATTTTTAAGGACACCCTCGTGGGAAAAAGGATAAATGCACAACTTATAGGTTTTAAATTCAAATTTCCTCAATATCCGAATAGATAAACAAAATGTAGAAATACGTAAAAATTAACTTGAACAAACTTAAAAACAAAAAACAAAAAGTCTGGAAAAGGATATTTAATATTTATACATGTGTGTTGCACATGTGATGTACTCAATACTATGGATACGGAGTAGTAGTACGCTTTGATGGTCAATAGGATGGGTGACCGCTTTGAAGTTCTAGCATGTATCGATTGTTTTCCATAGAGTTAGGTTTAGAATTGAATTAATCTAATTTTATTTTGTGTGCTTAAAAATGACTTTAAATTTCTTATTATACATTTATCAATGTCATTTTCTATTATATCAATAAAAATTTTACATTTAATCTTTAATTATTATTTTTTGAAAAAATAACAAAAAAATGCACATCAACTATGTACAATTCATTCATAATACCCATAAAGTTTATTTTCATCTATTTATATACATAATCAATTTACATGTCTTTATTTCTATCCACCATCATACTCTAAGGTAGAATTAGAAAACTCTATTTCACGTGAGAGACATGTACTTATTGTTTAAGGGCAAAATAGTCCTTTTAAATCTATTCCCACCAAAACATGACTAAGAGCCGAAATCAATTTGTGAAGGTTTCACTTAGAAGGACTATTCAATAAACTCATCCGTTTTAGTTTTTTTTTTGGAACAGATTTAAAAGAACCATTTTGCCTTTAAACAATCTCTCATAAAAGACAGGATAGCCTGATTCCTCTGTAGGGTGTGGTGGGTAGAAATAAATATGTGTAAATTAATTATGTATATAAATAGATGAAAACAAAGTTTATGGGTATTATAAGTGAATAGTAAACAATTGATGTCTATTTTTCCATATTTTCCCATATTTTGTTAATATATTTTATATATTAAATTCGAAAAAGATAAACTATACTTGATCTTGTGGGAACATATGTTAGAGTTACTGGTGTAATAGGAAATGACACATAAATATGTAATATGAGATCTAGAGTCCTTAAAAATTCATCTCTTTTTTAAATTAATTAAACTTGTAAAAATGGAATTGATATTATCATATTTAAAGTTAACTAAGTCAAAATTTTTTAATAAAATTTATCAAAATCAAAACAACAAATTTAATTCCAGATAAAAAAATTATCAGTGTGAAATCAAAACTCGTTTTATGCCAATCTAGCCCTGGGTAGTTTTCTAGTTCATTAAACATCTCACTTTCTATAAAACCGAATTGATCACTTTCAATATAAAATGTGTATCATATGTTTGTAAAACAATTTAAGTGATTATACATTAAAATTTACGAGGATAAATAAGGTTCAAACTTCTTCTTCTTGATCCGGTATCAATAGGATTTAATTTATCCTTTTAGGATATAATATATAAAATATATTTATAAAAAATGATTTTTTTATTGAAGATTTTATTTTTTAAAAATAAAATTAGATGACAACTGTTAGAGGCTTAACTGTGCACTATTGATTCACTTTATAACATTTTTATATATATATGTAGGGTAATGCTATGGAATGCGTAATGCTCTAGTTAAGTCTTTAACGATAAAAGTTAATGGTTAACTTTCTTTTTTTTTTTTATAAAAAACTATTGTTTTATCAATATATTTTATAAACTAAACCTTAAAACGATAAATTAAACATTAGGGGGTTCTTGATCACATTTTATTTTATTTTTCTTAAAAAAAAGTGACTTTTAACTTTGATAGTTAAAAACTTAACAGGAGTACTCCATAGTATTTTCGTATATCGAAAATGCCATAAAGTGCTACAGAGCACACCTTATGGAGTTCTCCACTTAAATCTCTAATCGTCAAAGTTAACAATCAACTAAATTTTTAAAAAATAATAATCAAATATAATCAAATACCCCTCAAGTTTAGTTTATAAAAGATATTTGCAAAAAAAAAAAAAATTTATAAAAGAATTTATTTTTTCTTAACAATTGATGTTAACTTTGATTGTTATAAATTTAATAGAAGCACTCTATAAGGTATGCTCTGTAATACTCCATAGCAATACTAATATACAAAAATGCTATAAAGTGTACTGTTAAGTCTTTAAGATCAAAGTTAATAGTTAACTAAAGACTTAATAGTCAAAGTTAACGGTTGACTATTTTTTTATTTTTTTTATTTTTAAAAATTGATCCAATACTCTTTAGGGTTTAGTTTATTTTTTTAGAATATAATATATAAAATATATTTTAAAAAATGATTTTTTTAGTGAAGATTTTATTTTTTAAAAATAAAATCAAATATTGATCGTTAACTTTGATTATTAAAAACTTAATAATGCTTTCATAACATTATCATATATATATATATATAAATATATATATATATATATATTTATTTATTTATATATAGACAACTTTTAATGTTAACTTTCCAACTTTTCCCTGAGGTAGAAAGTATTGATTGTATGTTAATTTTTATTGGGAATAAAATACTTTGCAATAAAAGAATGGTAAAATTTAAAAAGGATTATGTTTCTTTTTATATTTATTTTTTATTTTTTCATATGATTTAATTAATAATATATATATAATATTACCACTAGAAACCTTCTAAGATTGAGGCTTTGAGTAGTCGCGTAACTCGCTGGTGGTACTACACTACACAAGGTTCCCTTAATGTTCTTTGAAAGTTGTATTTTTTTACTCATATTTTTTATCTACATTTTAATCTAAAATTTTACTCCCAAATCATTAAATTTTAAGAATTTACATCATTACTAATTTATTGGTTCCACGACTAACTTTATGTCAAATCGGCTTCATATATTTTATTAAATAGTGATAAACTCTTTATACATAAAAGAATATTTGATCTTTGTAATAACAGTTAATTATAAAATGGCCAATTTGGACTACGATATCCATATAAATCCTTGCACGAATTTTCGATTTTTCGAATAGAGTAATAAGAGAGAGAAAAGTAAAGGAACGAAAAGGCAAGATTAGATTAATAAATGCTCACGTATAACGTCTACCTACATACCGTGTTGCATAAACCACTAAACTCCATATGGTTGGGTATAGCCAATGGCCCCCATGTCTTTCACCCTACTTGAAATAAATTAAACTGCTTTTCTGCAATACTTTTCAGTTTTCACTATCTTAAATAGAAAAAAACAAAGGCTCCAAGTTGAGTTAATATCAATAGTATAAGATATGGATTTGTAGAAGAGGGGATGTGATAGATAGGCTTTCACACGAGAGTCTAGAGAGAGAGATAGTCAAGAGAAACTTGTAGAGAAAGGGGGAGAGAGAGACACACACCGAGACAAAGAAAGAAACCGTGTGGTATTTTGTGTTAGTAAAGCTTTTGCAAAGGATCTAAGGATCTGGTGTTTATTCTGATCACATCCGAATCTATGGAGTGATGATAGTAAGGTCAGTTTCCAGAATACCCTTTTATCTTTCCTTTTTTTCATCTCTCCCATATGTGCTGATTTTATTTTTGGTGTCATTTTTGTTTGCATTTCTGTTTAAGTTTTGAAATCAATTTTTAGAACCCCATTTCATAAATTTTCTTTTATAATTTGTAGTAAAAATTGAACGAGGCTAAGTATGTTAATTTTGAGGTGGGTTTTCCTGAATTTCTAGAAAAAGTCACCTGGTTTGAAGTTTTGCATTTTTTTTTTTTTCGTTTTGGTTATTGGTGTGGCATAGTCCTGTTTCTGACAGGGTTTTTGTATCTTGGAAGGTAATGGATTTTCATTTTTCTGTGAAGAATTGGTGTGAATTTCTGCTTGTAATAAAGGCTATTAGAATAAAAAGAGAAATGAAAAAAGAGTTAAATTGAGATAATAAAGATTGGCTTTTGATTTTGGAAATTCTTCAAAACTCTTCAAACATTGAACCATATTCTTGTTCATAACGAGTCCTTTTTTTGGCGTTACTTTTTATTTTAGTTCTTGTCAGTTTTATTTATTTTCAAATCTATGTAAAAATCCTTGAATTCGGTGATATCCAGGCAAAGTGGAAGTTGAAAAAATCATGTCTGGTTTAAAATACTCTGACAAAGTTTTCTTCTTTTGATCTCCTTTGGGTTGATTGTACTGAGTTTGGTAAGGACCTGAAGCGGGAAATTGTCCTTATTAAAGTCGTTACAGCTACTGTTTTTATATCCTCCATGTGAACCCTTCTTTTGGGGGGAATCTTCTTTTCTTGTTTTGTGGTTTCTTTATTAGCCTTTGCCTCTTATTTTTCTTTGGCACTAAGCTTTGCAAAGTGAGTCTATCATCGAACACTCATTCTTCTTGTCTTGCAGATGTCGAAATTTCTGATTTTGATACCTTAAAGCAATAGATTATACATCCATACTCGAGGAAGACTTTTATCTGTCTGTGGGTGTTCTCATATTTCAGTAAATGTCGTTTCGGAGCATAGCTCGTGATATAAGGGATGGTATTGGAAGCTTATCCAGGAGGAGTTTTGAGGTGAGGCTACTGGGCCATCATAGAGGAAAGTCTCAAGGAGCTGTCCATGAGTTGCAGGACCAGCCTAAGGTCATTCAGAACAGCTGCTGGGCAGGTCTTCCACCAGAACTGCTTCGGGATGTGATCAAAAGGTTGGAGACAAGTGAGACTACTTGGCCTGGTCGCAAGTATGTTGTTGCATGTGCGGCGGTATGCAGGTCATGGAGGGAGATGTGTAAAGAAATTGTTCAAGGTCCGGAATTCACTGGAAAGTTGACTTTCCCAGTCTCTCTGAAGCAGGTATGTGATTTTTCTTTCTTACTCTCAAGTTGAGCCTTGATGATGTTGTGAACACATTTGACGAGATATAAATAAATCTTTTGTTCTTTTTATCTTTAACTACTTAAAGAAATGAGAGTTAACAGTGTCATTCCCCTTTTCTTGCAGCCTGGGCCTAGGGATGGAACTATTCAGTGCTTCATCAAAAGAGACAAAGCAAATTTAACATATCATCTCTTCCTTTGCCTTAGTCCCGGTAATCTTTGCTTACATATACTTAAGTGAATGTTTATTTCTTATTATGGATGATTAATTTCTGTACTTGCTGTGGGTTTCTGACAGCTGAAGTAGTTGTTATGTTAATATCTAAATATGGAAAATTGTCAATTCTTTCAGTTATTGGAAAATTTGTGATGATATTTAATCAAATGGCTCTAGGCTATCAATATCTTCTCTCTTATCATGTGCAACAGAATGATATACTTCAACACGATTATAAAAATAATAATAAAAAAAAATCTTTAACAGCTTTTTTAATTAAATTCAGGTTAATGTATTTTTATTATTTGTTGTTCTGCATTATACTCTTCAATCCAGATGCTGATAAACCATTAACCCCTGGGCTTTGGAGTAAAAGGAAATACCAACTTAGAAGATTTTGTGAAGTGAATTTTTCTTGGGATCAAATTCATATTTATTCTACTCCAGTAAAACTTACATCCCTTTCACATCGTACCATTTGGAGAGAGATGTGACAATTCTCATGTTGAAAAACTACAAAAAGACTTTACAAAAGAGCTTAGAAGTTTCAGCTGCAGGCTTGATTACATATTAAAGTAAATGTAGTTAATATCGAAGCATTCTATATTTTGGGGCTTAGTAAACATTTTTAAGATTAGATTTTATGTTGATGTTATCCTTTTGTCAAAGCGTAAGTATTCAAGTGACATGCTCTTAAAGGCTGAGACCACTCTTGTCTGGGAATAATGGAAGTTCAAAACATTTGAAATTTGCACATGCAGAGGGTCTGGTGCTGGAAAATAAAGTCCCCTAAATATATATATTACCTTCTCGTTGTTTCAGTTACTATATTGAGTTCCCTTGGATATCTTTGAGAAGTTCTAGGGATTAGTTGCATTCAAATAGGGGCCGACATCAAGGATTCCGGACTTAACACTAAAAGGTTGCACCTATCATTCAAAATTAAATTTCCTGTTTGGATGTTTGTTGAAATCAATTAATAAAACTCTACAGAATTGAAGTGAGCTGCAAATAAATTTTTGGCAATACTGAAAGCTTATTTTTGTGCTTCATATGTTTTCACTTGGTTTTCTTCAACTCATTGCTAGTAATGATCACAGTTAGAGAAGCGCTCAAGTAGATTAAGAAATGACTTTGGATAACAGAATATGGAATAAATTGAAAAAGGAATGACAGAAAGGTCATGCAAACAGTTCTGGTGAGAGCTGTAGTAATTTTCAGGCATGTTAAAATTTTTAATAGGGCATACCTTTAGAACTATTGATGAAAGAACTGTGAAAACTTGAGAAAGACGAAATATCTGGATGTTTGGCAGATGCAGAGGTAAAAGATCTATGGGAAAAGTTGCATTGAATTTATTCTGAAATATTCAAATAATTTTGTTTAATTCTTTAGTTTTATTTTTATTGAAGTAGCATTCTGTTGCTTTAACTTTCCTTCATGGGATGGGAATGAACAACCTCACTTTTGAGGCAAAATATTATTCATCCCTGAGTTTTATTATTTAATATAATTTTCACCTCTTATTTCCTTTGTTATTTATCAACAGAAAGTACCTTTTATAATGTACAATGGTTTCCATTTTCCATATCATTTGATACTTGATTGAAAACATTCATGGAACAGCTCTGATAGAGCAAATATGCAATTCTAGAACTTATTGCCGTCCTTTTTCAGATATGAATCTTATCTATCTCTCTCCATGTTCTGTGAAACATTTACTCATTGAAAAGCTGAAAATGTGGAGCTTTTGTCTAAAGCAATACGTCAAAAGAGGGCAGATGGTAGAACCTTTGAACATGATAGTGCCCTTTTCAATTCTCAAAATTGAATATATTCCGAACATATATCCCATGGTTCCCTCAGCTCCTTGCTGCAACATTCTGCTCTCTAAAGGTTTTTGGGAAATTGTAACTCAGTGTTCCTTTAGGAAAAACTGCGAGGTTGTTAAAAGGCTTGAAATGAGGGTCAGATGAGCTTTACTTCAATAAAAATGTAGCAACGAAAGATTATTAACAAGGAGTGGGGATGAGAATGGTGCTTTCACTTCTCTTAGGGGAATTCTACTGATTGTACAGCACATTCAGACCCTGAAAGAAGTCAAGGGGGTTATTGGGTAAAGCTATATCTTTTATTTACATCACTGAAATGGAATGCTAACATTTTGACTTTATTTGTTGAGTGAAGTTTGATTTGATTCCTTTCGTCTTTAAAAAATAGATTATTCTAACATTACTTTGGGTATCTTTTATTATAAAAAACCTTTGCAGTTAATTTGTCAATTCGTTTAATAACGGATCTACACTTACTTTGCAGCCTTGCTTGTAGAAAATGGCAAATTTCTTCTTTCTGCAAAACGAAATCGAAGAACCACTTGTACCGAGTATATCATCTCAATGGATGCAGAAAACGTATCAAGGTCAAGCAACACTTACATCGGAAAACTGAGGTAAGGGCTGTTCAACTATTACCTTTATAGTATTGTTCTATTGTTTCTGTAGGATTTGAGAGACATTTTTAGATATCATATGATTTAAAGTGGGCATGTTTTTGATCATATTTGTCTTTTTCTTTTTTATTTTAATATTAATCAGTATTAGCTGTTCTACTTTTATCTGTAGTTTCGCTAGTTCCTGAAAAATTAGGTCTGGATTCTGAGGGCATACTCAATGCTGCATGAGACTATGTCAGCTGGTCAGTTCTAATTCAAAAACAGGATGAAACTAAATTAGTTTTCATTTCAAATAATTTGTTCACTTTTTGGTTTTTGAACCACACTATATAATATAATGCAGTCTTTGGTTCAAAATGAAGGTGAAGAACAGCCAAAAAAGGGAGTAATATGGTAGTTTATGCTGTTGTATATTGGGGAAATAGTTCAAATTCAATTCCAACTTTTTTTTATTAGTGAACCAAAATTAAATTCAATATGTTGTGGTTCTTAAAAAAAATTGGTTTGATCGTGTTCTTATAAGGAATCCTTGAACCAAATTAGCAATGAAGTTTCCAGATCAACAACTCTATATATAAAGGCTGAAATTGGATTTGGGCTTGTCTAAACCTGTTGATCTTTCTTCTGATTCTTGGATCCCACCATTTGTTTGTTTCTGATCCTTATCTCGAATTCTCAATGCCTTTTCTGCACAACTCAATGAAATAGTAAATGTAAAAAGAGGAGAGAAGAATCATCTTCTTTTAGGATGTTTTCCCCTTGATACTTGAAATGTGTTCACGCTGAGGAATAGCACTCTACAATAGCGTGGTAAAGTAGATTTCAGGGTAACTGTGTTGATTAAATGTCTTTTCTGCTACAGTAGTCATACTGCTCACCTAACATAATTATATGCTGTTGTCTTCTCATTCTATCTCTCTTTAATTATTCACAATTTTTGCCGAGTAACAGATTTACATGATGTTTCGTGACTTTTTGAGTGGAGATACATTTATGTTTGAAGTTATTTCTTTGCTGCATATTGCTCTACATGGAATGGTTGATTACATGTGATTGAACAAATATATCAGCTACTTGGTGTCTTATTAATTTTTTATCCTTTCAGGTCAAATTTTTTGGGGACAAAGTTCATCATATATGACACCCAACCACCATATAACAGTGCCGGTGCTCAAGTACCGCCACCTGGTCGTACAAGCCGCAGGTTTTACTCAAAGAAGGTTTCACCCAAAGTTCCTACTGGGAGCTACAATATTGCCCAGGTCACGTATGAGCTAAATGTGCTTGGCACAAGGGGACCACGCAGGATGCATTGTGTCATGTACTCAATTCCTGCCTCATCCCTTGAACCTGGTGGCACTGTCCCAGGCCAACCTGAATTTCTCCCCCGCTGCCTTGAGGATTCATTCAGGAGCACAACCTCCTCAAAGCTTATTGACAATTCTGCGGAGTTTAGTAGTTCCCGCTTTTCTGACATTATTGGTCCTCAAGAAGAAGATGATGATGGAAAGGAGAGACCATTAGTTCTTCGAAACAAGCCTCCAAGATGGCATGAACAACTTCAGTGTTGGTGTCTTAATTTCAAGGGGAGGGTAACCGTTGCCTCTGTAAAAAATTTCCAGCTAATTGCTGCTGCACAGCCGCCTGCAGCTGGTGGCCCAACCCCTTCTCAGCCAGCTCAGACAGGTTCTGATCATGACAAGATCATCCTGCAATTTGGTAAGGTCGGAAAGGACATGTTCACTATGGATTATCGATATCCTTTATCTGCCTTCCAGGCATTTGCCATTTGTTTGAGTAGCTTTGATACAAAGCTGGCTTGTGAATAGAGGAAATATACAAGTAGATGATGATATAGTTGCTGAGACCTCTGGTTTCTCATTTGTCGTAGGATATGTGTTTGTTTATGCAGGAAAAATTTGCGCAGCTTGTGGTTGGATCAAATCTTTCCTTACTGATGTATTTCTCATCTTTTCTGGTCTTAGTTTGTTTTAATTTTAAGACAGTATATTGTATTTGTCAAACAATATATGTAACCTTCTATGTTTCTAAGGGAGGAATTGAAAATTTAGTTCAACAGATCTTGCGAAAAGGCTTGAGTAGGGATGTCTACTGTAGATCCCTCTCCCAAGCACAGTGTTGCTTTCTATAACAACTGTAGTTGGAACAGAATCTCTTGCAAGGCAAATATGCTCAGAATCTTTTGTCAAGGGCAGCCATCATGGCATATGATATTCAGTTTGCATTATTCTCTGTTTTCACAAATCCTTTACTTTACGGCTAATGTTGTTGATTTGAGTAGTTCTTTGATATGGGATATTGGGGGCCTTTTAAAAATTTGGTCAGATCTCCCAAGTACATTATAATATCTTGGCGACCATTCTGAACTCAAATAGTATACTATAATTCGACCCTTGAGACATGCTTGAGTCTCCCTTTTGGTTTTTGCCGAGGGATACTGTTTCCTTGTAAATGCTATGCATAGTCAATGAATGAATGTACCAATAACATGGATATGGAAGTGGTTAGCGTCAATGCATTATTATGATGTCCTTTAATTTGGCATAATCTTCTTATTGGATCCTTTTAACTTCTATTTTAATTTATTGGAGACCATTTAGAACAATCTTCTTATCAATTGAACTTTTAATCTTTTATTCTAATTTGTCGTATAAGTCATTTAATTCAACATTGTAGTCTTCAATATTTTATATAGGACCAAGGCATTCAGCAAAGCTAACAAAGGATTGTGTTCAGTTATTTGGGAAGAACACGATGATCCAAGTTTAAAGGATACATAGTTGGAAGATGAATTGGAGAAAGAAAACTTGAGAAACTAGATACTGCTATTTTTCTGACCAAAAGATAAGAAAAAAAATGTCTTTTAAATAAAAAAAAAGACCAGTATGCAGCAGTTAAAATGTTTAATGCTTAAAAACTTTAGAGACTAAAGTTGTATTGTAAAAAATACCCCTTTCTAATAGGCTTAAAAACTTAAACAAACTTTATTTCCAATAAAAAGGAATAATTACGTCGAAAAAAGAATAAGAAAAGAAACAGAGGTTTAAAAAGTCAAAAACAAAGTTTATTTACCAAAATTGCAAATTAGAATTTGTTAGGAGGAATAAAGACATCGTATGCCAATCTTCCTGATGGAGCTCGGAATTGATCACCGGATCATCCCGAACTGTGAATGATATCTGTAATCACAACCAAAGAAAGTCAAGTCATCGAAGTGGGCTGTCGCTCTGGGAAAAACTTCAATGCCTAAATCAGTTTAAATTGAGAGTAAAATCGAATGAATCAACTTGTGTTATTCATGTGTGATTCGATAGTACATATCGAATAAATTAGTTACTAATTAGGTGAAGTTACCTTGTTGGAGTTAAGTTCAATTACATAAAAGATGATAATTTCCAATTAGGATAATTATAAGATAATATCCCTTCAAGTGCTTATAGAATCAAGGAATTTCCATAATACGAGATACTCTTGCCATGCACGTCTTTGTTGTAAGAGCTACTAGCTTGTTAACGACCTATGAACCATCCTTGCGAGCTCTTGGTGAGCCTTGAAGGTCTCGATGAGCTTCTTTAGAGATCGCGATGAATGATTTTAAGACTTATAATGTATGTTAGGAGTTGTAGATATTTAATTGTCGCATAAAAGGTATATGAGATGGGTCGAAGGTCACAGTCTAGAGAGACCTCTCCTAATGCTCATAGAAGGTCGACAACCTAGGAGGTCGACGATTCAGGAGGACACTAACTCTCCCTTCATAATGTTGAATCGGATCTTTTGTATTCAAGTCAGTAGTTGAGGTTATTTGGGCCAGATTGTCTGGGTCATACCCATTTTACAAATCATTACCCCCCTTTAGGTCCAATGAGTTGCAAGGTCGTGGCACCTAAATTCTGGTTACCGAGCTTCGAAAAGTTGTGTTGTTTTCTTGGTAATGGCTAGTTTTAAGAGTTTTGTCCCTCATCAATTTTTGGTAGTTGCCTTCTTTCGCGAGTAATGTATCTTTTCCAGCAACTTGAAAGGTTTTCTATTCCATATAAATAGAAAAACTTTGAGGGATTTGAGACTTACTAAAATTCCTTTTTTGCAAACAGAGTATGTTCTTTGGGATCAAAACCTTTAGTTGCAAAACTCTTCAAGTTCGACTTGAGGCTCGGCGAGAAATAGTTTCGTTCATCTCTCTTTGCGAATTATCACAGTTTCCAATCAATGAGTCTTCTTTTTCTCTTTTATTTCTTTTCAGAAATTTCCTTTCTTTTTTATAAGAAAAGATGTCTTCCCCTAGTGAGTCCATTAGCGATTCTCCCTTCGTCAAGTTTTCTGCTTCTAAACAATCAAGAACCCATATTCCCACACACTCTTTGGTCCTATAATCACAACTCCTATAACCCCATCTACTCAAGATCTCAATAACGAGGTATATTATTTTCTTCTTTTGAATGTAATAGCCCCTTGGGTTAGAAAACATGAGTATCAGCCTTCAAAGCGTGAGGTCTTTTCTCTTAAGTCTGACTTAGATGTGTCTTAGGTAATGGAAATTAGCAGGGAGAGGCATTTAGACAAAGGTGTTATTGAGTCCCAAAATAATGAGTGCCCTAATAGTAGGTGAGAGGGTTACATTGTCCTTTACGAAAACAATCTTTGAGGAGGAATTCTTCTTCCTTACCTTCATCATCTTTTTCTAGATATAACTTATTTTTGGAGATTTTCCATTGTTCTTTTGGCCCCTAATGCAATTAGAGTCGTGGTTACTTTCATAGCAACAAGTCATCTATATAGAGTTCCTGTCTCTTTAAAGCTCATTAGGTGCTTTTTTAAGGTAGGAATTTCTACTACTTCTCACAATTCCGGGCACAAGTACCTTCAGTTCAATAACGGTCATAATCTTGTCGGGAAATTTCAATCTTTTGGTGGTCCTTGGAAAGAATCCTTTCTTCCATGCTAGGCTTCGCAAAGACCAAATTCGAGCCAATCCATACCCTGAGTGGAATCTTAGCAAGATTTTTTTCAATAACCCTCCGGTTTTAACCGGTGAGCTTGAGTGAGCTAGATTTTTTCTCCTTAATTTGGCCCAATCAAATCACCTAATTATAGGTTCAGCTGCTCCCACCTGGAACATTTCATTACTTATCCCTACTCGGCTAGGCAAGCTCAGAAGTCACAACCTTCCTAAGGTCAGAGAAACTAGCGGTATTCCTCCTTCTGGTAGGGTTGTGTGTCTTTTCTCGAAGTGAGCTTTGATTTATTTTGTGCATAGATCATTGATGCTAACTTGTTTTATTTTTCCTTGACAGCCATGTGGACTTGGGTTACAGTTCATCGTCTTGAGAGGCCCCAACAACAGAGTCAATCTCAGGAGCAGCCAAAGAAAACTTTGAACCTCCAAGATTTGTCCGGGGGTGCTTCCATTCTGACTTCCTTGATCCAAACTTTTACCGCTCCACCCTATCAGGTTATTGTACCTGTTCCTAGGTCGAAGAAATATGCAATGGTGAATAGGATCAGGACTACCTTAAAAAGAAGCAGAGAGAAAGTTTCTTTACTTACTCCTAACTCTTTGCGACCTACTAAGGTCATTTCTCTTTCTGATTCACCTTCTCCTACATTTGGTCAGAAAAAGAAGGCCACTGCTGCTTCTGTTGCTGCTACTAAAGATATCAGAGCCAACTAACTCTCTCACGAAAAAATTTTTTCCAGATCACAATATATTTTTCCAATGACATAGCCAACAGATTCAACTAGTGAATAATAAAAAAAGACTACAACAATTATCAATTCGGCCTCTGCCAGCAATCCTCAAATATCCTTCCCTTCCAATCAGATTATCGCCTTCAATCCACCATCTCAGCTCATCAAGCTCACTAGCAGTATTAATTTTACCATTTGGAAGGCATAGGTCTTCACACATCTTTGTGACTATGATCTACTCTTATACATTGATGGCTGTACTGATCCTCCCCCTCAAATAATCAAGCAGTCAGACCTTGACATTGTCAATCTTAAATACAAACTTTGGTATAGACAAGGCAATCTTATTCGCAATGCTTTAATGGTTTCTGTTGAATACACAATTGCTCCTTCTTTTGCCTCTGCATCAACATCTAAACAAGCATGGAATCACTTTCACACGACGTTTGCCAACAAATCACAGACACGAATCTTCACGCTTTGTGACATGCTTGCAAAGGTTAGCAAAGACTCAAAATCTATTACAGAATGCCTTGGTGATATTCGAAGACTTACAAATGAGTTAGCTGCTACTGGGTCACCAATTAATAACATAATATTGATTATCAAAATGCTTAGTGGTCTTGGATTTGACTACAGAGAAATTAGTGCTGCCATCAGTGCCAGGGATTCACCCATCAGTTTTGAAGAATTATTTGACAAATTGACTGATCATGAGCTCTTCTTGAAACATGAAGATGCCAAAAAGTCCAATTCTCCAATCATTGTTCAAGTTGCACAAACATCTGGCTCTCCTAATTTTGGCTCAAAGCAACATTACCGCTGGAACAATCCAAAATCTCATCAATCTCATTTCCCAAAATATAGAAATTCCAGACCATACTTCAATCAACACTCATCACAATCCTGGCGTTCAGTTTCTTCCAGCAATTCAGTCATGGCGCCCTCCTCCTCCACAGACCCCTTACTCCACAGTGCAATGTCAACTTTGTGGAAAATTTGATCATATTACAAGTGTATGTCGCTCCAAGTCTCATAACTACTTTGAGGCAAAGGTTATGTTTGTTGCAGGAAACATGCATGATTCAAATTCCTGGGAGCAAATTATCATGTTACTGATAATTCGCTAAATCTCATGCCACATTATGACTATAATGGCTGTGAAAGCATCACAATGGGGAATGGTAATAGCATACCCATCACATACAAAAGTTCTGTATCTCTGCCTATAGACTTTAAAATCTTTTCTTTACATACTGTCTTATGTGCAATTAGAATAATAAATTTGTTGAGTTCTTTCCCTTTGATTTTGTTGTTAAGGAATTGAACTAATCTTAGAGTTTTGAAGTATGTTTTGAATTAATTTTCTCTATCTTTTTCTAAAATAAATGATTTTAAGTACTGTAATTCATGTTGTTGTTCTAAAAGTACTAGACTCCCCTTTTCAATTAACTCCTTAACCTGCCATAAGCCTCTTGAGATTATCTATACTGATGTCTGGGGACCCTCACCAATTGAATCTATAGAGAAGAAAAGATATTATGTTATTTTTGTTGATCAATTTTCAAAATACACCTGGATTTATCCAATCAAAAGCAAAAATGATGTTACCCAAATTTTGTTGCAATTTAAATCAACTGTGGAAAATTATTTTAACACAAAAATTTTTAGCATATATTTAGATGGTGGGGGTGAGTTTACTGCTCTCAAACACTTTCTTGCTCAAAATGGAATTCAACACTTACGCTCACCTCTCTTATACACCACAGCAAATAGCTTAGGTTGAACGAAAACATTGATACATTATTGAAACGGCACGAACTCTTTTACACCAAGCCTGTTTGCCATACTCTTTGTGGTCTTTTGTTTTCACTATTGCTACTTATCCTATTAATAGACTCCCTATAGGCACCCTTTCTTCCTAATCTCCTTATCAAGTTTATTTAAAATGAATCCCCCCCCCCCCCTCAAAAATTAAAACTTTTGGTTGTTAATATTTCCGTGGATCTAACCTTATACTAAATACAAACTAGAACCTCATTCTATCCCTTTTGTGTATATAAGCTTCTCTATTCAATATCATAGTCACCAATGCTTTGATAACATCTCCTCAAAATATATTTGTCTTGGGATGTCTTGTTCTTTGAAAATGATTTTACTTACAACTCTCAATGTAAAAATCTTCAACCTTGTTCTACATCACCAATTTAGTATAATTTAAGCAACCATGAATCCACACCTTCTAACAAAAATTTCTACAGTATTCCCTATGACACTATTCCTCCTATCCTGCTATCTCAGTTCAAGGAAGCAACAACAACATCGACGAACAATGCAAATCAATCAACCATTGATGTATCAAAGGAGGCATCCCTTGGTCCTACATCATCTCAATCAGACGAAATATCTTATAAGTCTTCCTCCAACTTTACTCAACCACACTCTCCCCCACAAGTATCCTTAACACCCTTGTCACATCACACTTCACACACATCACATCTCCTTGCACTAACATCACTCCCACTACTTGAACCAACACCTCCTCAACAAAAACCTATCATCACTCGTTCATAAAATAATATATTTAAACCTTTTTTTTTTATTATTATTTGGCATTTACCTGTTCTCCTGTCCTTCCCATCACTATTACGCAAGCTCAAAAAGAGCCTTGCTGCAGTGATGCCATGAAAAATGAATTCAATGCTCTAATACAAAATCAAACCTAGGCATTGGTTCCTTATCAAACTTCTCAAAATGTTGTTGGGCATGGCTTTTCTGAATAAAGTATAAGGCTAATGGTGATCTAGACAAGTATAAAGCAAAAATTATTGCAAAGGGCTTCACTCAATGTCCAGGTATTGATTATCACTCTACCTTTAGTCCGGTCATTAAACCAACTACAGCGCGACTTGTTCTTATTATTGCAATACAATGAAATTGGTCTTTACATTAATTAAATGTAAATAATGCTTTTTACAAGGTAAGCTTGATGATGAGATATATATGAATCAACGTAAGGCCTTTATTCATTATGATTATCCTACTCATGTCTGTAAATTAAAAAAGGCGATTTATGGTTTGTGCCAAGCAACACTGGCTTAGTATATGACATTGAAAAGTTTTTTTGACTCAATATGGTTTTTGTGGATCACGATCAAATAGTTCCCTATTTGTTTTTAAAAGAACGGGTATCATCATTTATCTCTTGATTTATATCATTGATATAATTATCACAGGTAATAATACCAATGCTCTTTCTAATGTTATTCTTGCTCTATCTAGCCAGTTTTCTCTTAAAGATCTTAGCCATCTTAATTACTTTCTTGGCTTTGAAGTACTTCATCCCTCTTAAGGAATCATCCCTTCCCAATTCAAGTATATCTCTTACCTTCTTCAAAAATATCATATTCATGAAAGTAATGATGCCTCCACCCCTTTAAGCTCCTCAACCTCTCTCAAGCTTAATGATGGTTTGGCTCTCACTGATGAAAAACAATATCGTGAAGTTGTTGGCAAGCTTCAATAGCTCTCTTTTACTCAACCGAATATTACTTTTGCTGTCAACAAAGTTTCACAATTCATGCACTCTCTGACAAATACTCATTGGCAAGTCGTAAAACGACTACTCCGTTATCCAAAACACACTGTGCATTGTGGCTTCCTTCTCAATCGAAGGACTGCCTCTGTTCTACATGTTTACTCTGACACAGATTTTGTAGGTGATCCAGATGATCGTATCTCTACATCTAATTATATTACCTTTCTTGGGCAAACTCCTTTTAGTTGGTCTTTAAAGAAGCAATGTATTGGGGCAAGATCATCTATTGAAGTAGAATATCATGTTGTAGCTAGTGCAGTTGCTGAGACAAATTGGTTGACAAATCTTCTTGGTGTATTACATGTTCGGTTATCTCAACTTCCCAACATTTATTGTGACAATATCGGAGTGAGCTATCTATGTCAAAATCCAATCTTTCACAATAAGATGAAACATGCGGCCGTTGATTTTTACTTTGTTAGAGATCAAGTTCAAAATCAACATATTTGTGTTCACTTAGCAGATTAACTGGCAGATCCCAGGACCAAGGCTCAATCCAAGAAGCTATTTGAAGTTTTGAACAACACATTTCCAAGTTAGGATTTGTAGATGCCTCCTAACTTGTGGGGGGCGTAATAAAGTAATCACAGTAAGAGATTGATTATATCAAATCCCATAAAAGCAGGCAATCAATCAACCATAATTTGTTTTCTATTCCTTGATTCTGTAATTATTTTTTTCCTTACATTTAGCCTTATTGTTAGCTGTTTGTTGATCTCAGTGTATATATATATGTGCAAATTATACAAATCAACGTATAATTTTCAACAAATTTATTAGATCCTTTACTAAGAACACCATGGGCCTGCAGTATCTATGTCCCATTTCTGGAATGCATCAGTTGCATCCGTGATTTGTTGATGGGATGAGATTCATTAGTAATTCCTGCAATCTCCAGAACCATCTTGTATTAAGAGCTTCCATACAGATGTTAAAAACAGAACATTTTGAGAGATGTGTAAAAGATACAATTCTGGGTATGAAGCCATTACAAGAAAAATAATTAAATTGAATTTTATATTACCCACCTGCAGGTACTTTAGTCCAAAACTACCATCCACATATAACTTCTTTAGTGATGTCAGACTTGATAATTTGAAATAGTCTAAGAATTCTCAATTCTGAAGCTTCTGGGCATTGGGTGTTTTCTTGGCAATCTTGAATTATAAAATTCTCAAGGTTTGGGAATTGGTTGTGGCCAAGCAATCTTATTATACAAAATTGAAGCTTCAGAAACTTAAGATTCTAGGTTGTCACCAAATAAAGCTTGAGGTTTCTTGAACCATATGTACCCTTACATTTACCTATAAACACTTCAAGATTTGGTGCTTCAACTTCCAATATGTCCCATGCAACATGAGACAACATGAAATTTTTTTAGGTTTGGTACTTGCACCTTTGGTTTTTCTGCACACCCATAAGTTTCCTCAAGACTCAAGAATTCAATACATGGGCAGACCAAGAGTATGTTCTCCATTGTCCCTTCATCCAAATTTACCCTAAAAAAACAAAGCCTCCTGAGACAAAAGCATGAGATCTTGGGAATTACCTGCAGACCCTCCACTATGAAGTGATAAAAGCTAACAGACAATTCTTCGATCAGTTGAGCTTCAAAAACTATTGGAGGCAAACAAGAATTAATAGGGACAAATCCCATGGCTAACCCAATCCATCTTTCCAATAACTCTCTCCAGTAGTATATTAAGTACAAGGGATCCTTCTTAAAGGTAATCTTCAACTTCTCTATGCTAATGTTCTTTTCTTGACATAATTCACAAATTTTCTCTTGAAATTGAGGAAGTCATTCTTCTCATCGCATTCCAAAATCGGCTGCGTCTGCCATGAAAGCAGCCATGCCTTAGACAACAAGCTTGTTTTCGCAGCTTCTTTAGCTTCCAGGAAAGATAAAATATAGTGAATTACTTCTTCGGGAAATTCTTCTATGCTCCTCATGGCTTTTATAATAAGCTAAACCCTAATGCCGATATAGGTTTCAATTAATGATTTGAAATTTTCACCAATTTGTAATTATAATGGGTATTTAAATTTGTTTAAATACATTATTATACGAAGATATCTCATGGAAAGTCTGACAACAAACTGGTATTCAATCCTAACAAAACTATATAATGTAGTCGAAAAGGATTTGGTGGAGGCAGGTGGACTTTGACAAGATCATAGTGTAAATCGTCCAAGAAACCTATAAGGAAGAAAAGATTCGGGGTGTGAAGAGTCTTTTGTTTCCAATCCAATGTGAGATTGGTGTAATATTCCTTATTCTTTAGGGAGTAGGAATTCTTTATATTCTTTTATATGGAAAAGAATAATCTAATTATGTATTAAGAAGGATTGGTGTATTTATAGACTAATATGTAATTAATATATATATATATATAAAATTTTATTGACGAATAACTTTAATTTGCATGCACCTTAATATTCCACTTATGATATGCGCTTTCGCTATTTCATCCACTCGGATGTTTCCCAAAGGGACTAATATTAATGCATTATTAAATCTCTATCTATCTAAATGTCAAATCAATTAACTTTTTTTTTAAAAAGAATAAAAATAAAAACTTCTATAAAAAATTATTTTTTAGATATATTTTATAAATTATATTTAAAAACATTTTCAAATACTCAAACTAAATATCATATAAATGAAAAAGAACTCTTAACTGTAGTAAAAAGTTGTCAAAAGCTTTATTATTTTTTACTACCTAAGAGATTCAAATTAAGAACTGATAATACACAGGTTAAACATTTATTCAGAATAATTTACCTTCAAAACCTGAGTATAAGAGATATATTAGATGACAGATGTTATTATCTGAATACTCTTTTGATATTGAAATCATTAAGTCTGACAAAAATGTTTTAACAGATTTTTTAACCAGAAATGGCAGAGCTCATGAAAAAGATCATCGATATGATTAATGAAATGGATACTCCAATTCAGTCGATAAAACATAATGTTATTGAAATCAATGAGATTACGCACTATCAAAGTGCAGAAGAGATTGAAAGCCTACTTAAGGCAGAATGTTCCATGATAATGGCAAAGATAGGTAACTATTCAGTTACTAAAGAAGTTGCAGATAATTTATTGAAAAAGATAGAACTAGAGAAAGTCGAGATTTTGGACATTGAAGAATGTTCAAACCCAGTAAGTAAGGATAAAGGTAAATCAGAAGAATATTCCTATTAGAAATCTCGATGTCTCACCACAAGGCAAACACAGTGAGATTATGAGAGAATTATTTTCTCTTAAAAATATAGAAAATCGTTATATAGATTTTTCTGGGATTTATCCTAAAATAAATTATTTGGGAGATTCTGACCCAAATGAAATTCGATATTGGTATGATTTTGGAGCTATTAATTCGATATTTATGACTTCTCCTAATTTTCTTGAGATCAGTGCACTACCCTTCTGGATGAAAGAGGGAGTTAAAGATTGTTACATGTTTAACCCGACGATTACACTATAAGATGTCTTGATTCTTAAATTCTTATTTGCAGGCCCAGACTTCTATAAAGATGAAGTGTACAATTCCTATCATTTTATTCAATTGGGAAAAGCAAGGACTTTTGCAATTAAGGCACAAGACATGAAAAAAGATTTTATTAAATACGTAGATGAAGATGTTCATTATCGGAGAGCACTCGGAATTAAAATAGTACTCCAAGGCATGGAAAGCTGTTTCAAGAGAAGTTTCTGTACATATGGAGGCATGAAGAGTCACTCTTCAATAATGATAACACCAGCTAGATCAACACTGCCTTCAGCGGACAAATATCTAAAAATGAAGATAAGAATGTTGGAACGTGGACAAATCAAATCCAACCCTAATATTAATGCATTATCAAATCTCTATCTATCTAAATGTCAAATCAATTAACTTTTCTAAAAGAAGAATAAAAATAAAAATAAAAACTTTTATAAAAAATTATTTTTTAATATATTTTATAAATTATATTTAAAAAAGATAGATTAAATTTAGGGATACCTGATAATTTTTTTAAATAAGACTGTTAGATTTAACAGTTCTGTACTCAAAACATAAATAAATATATGATATTATATCGGAATATATTTTTTAAAGCAAAAATTTTAAATTACTACACAGGCACTAAACCCGCATCATTCACAAAAATCAGTAAATAAAATTTATTGCTCACGAAAAAATATTAAATAAGTTTTAACGCATACACATATATAAATTCTTGATTAAAATTTATTTTTTAAATACTTTTTATAAACTAAATCAGGATATACTAAATTCTAAAGATATTAGATTAAATTTATTTTATTTTATTTTTTAAAAAGATAAGGTGTATTTAATAGCATTCCATAGCATTACTGTATAAATATATACTAGTGTAAGCCCTCATGCATGTAAGACGAAAATTTTGAAAAAATTATAATAATTACAAATTGAATATAATATGTTAAAATGTTATTTTTGAGTTTTTATTACGTATAAAATATTTAATTGAAAGACTGAAGAATGACAAAATTGTGTTGGATAGAATGAGTAAAATTTGATTGATTTTAAATACTTTAAAGTTAAGTTAGTTCATTTCTTATTGTTAAATTAGTTTTAACATAAAATTAAAGTGTTATATGAGAAGACAAGATTAATTTTAATTTTTTTTTCCTACAAACCCTTTAAAAATAAATTTGCAATACCTTTTCATATATAAATTTTTGGAGTTACATTAATTTTCAAATAAAATTATAATTCTTTCTTATTAGAAAACTTAGGACTATTTAGTTATAAAACATACCCATAAAACTCTTTTAAATCTACCTAAAAATAAGTTGAGGCAATGGCTCAAGCTCTTCTATTATACAATTGTGTGTCACTCCTTGTTACATAGTAAAAATTTAATATCTGTCTCTAAAAGATTAGGTTCCCTAGGATTTAGTTTATTTTTTGTTTTAATATCAAAATATTTTAAAAGATTACAACTAAAGACGGCGAATAAGATTTTTATTAATATTTTATTAATATAACAGAGAATGACACACAAATGAGTAGCAAGAAATTCGAATCCTAGAAGTATCCTTTTTTCCATGCAAATGAATCCTAATTTTTTTTTAATAATGAAATCTATAACATAAGAGGGGTGTGTTAAGTGGTAAAAAATCAATTGTATATTAGCTAAAAATTCCCATAACATAACTTAATAAGAGTCTAAGTGAGAAATTCTTTATATAGAAATGTTTCATCAATTCCTTTTTATTTATAAATTTCAATAAAAATAATAATTTCAAAAACTGAAATTTAAGTGGAAAACTCTTATCATTTAACATTGTTTTTATTTAATTTTAGAGTTAGATCTCAAAATATTTTTTCAATTCAAATTTGAAAGTTAAATTTATAATTTTACAAATTCATTTAATTTTTTTTCATGAGAAACCTTTTTTTTATTATATGAAAACTTTAATTAGAAAACTATTTTCCTTGTACTCATCTTTTACATTTAATTAGTAATAATTTTAATACAAAAATTATGAACTTTAATTTGTAAATATTTTATGCAAATATTTTATTTTATTTTATTTTTTATAATCAAGTATACCTATACAAATATAAGCTTAATCATTTTTCTATATTCAAACTTGTTCATACAAATCTTTCTTAAATTAAGTGAAAATCTATATAAAATTGATGAAATGGAATTAATGCACTTCTTCAGAAAAAAATCGTCAAAGCACTTTAAAACTAAGGTTGCAATATCATGTTAATACAAATATATAGAATTAAATTAGTCATATTTTACTAACTTGTTTTCTATCCAAACCTTTTGGATTTAAATCCTTAGGTTTTTATCATTAAAAATATTTAAATTAACTTAGTTAAATTTTATTTTTATTTTTAAAATAAATAATAAATAATTAATAAATCATAAATTAAAATATTTATACTTTTCATGTATTTTGGCATTCATGTACAATCTTATTCAATTGAATATTGAAAGAAATTTGTAAGAATTATTAGCTCATGTATTTTAGAAGGCTAATTTTAAATTCTTTTTAAACCAAAGTAGTGTTTTCAAGAGATTTATTTTCTTTTATCTAGGACTTCGACTATTCGGCTAGAACTTATAACTCATCAAGGTTAGAGCATGCAGGAAGATCAGGTTGAATCTATGATTTGCAATATACAAGGTATATTTCCGAACCATTTGATCATATCTTTAAATATGTATTTTCAAGAGATTGAATTTCTACTTCATAAAAAAAAAATTTTAAAAAAAACCCATATCCATGTAAATATCTATACATACGAATATATTTTAACATACTTTTTCTATATTTATATGTACGGATCAAGTTAATAATGTTTCTCATGATAAAAACAATTTAGATAATCAAATCATTCCATTCAAATTTAATTTTCTATTTACAGACATTTTGAATGAAATTAGCAAACTTTTTTCTCTACAAAACTTTTAGAATTAAATTAAATTCGAATATTTCCAATAATTCTTTCAAAACACAATTATTTAAATTTTCTTTTACACTAAACAATTCTTGAAAAACCTTTATAATCTTTGTATAATTACATTTTTTTTAATATATAAACAACTTTTAAATAATAGGATATATTTTAAAACTTAAATTAACATCTTTATCATACAAAAGGTTTTGTCTGTTAATCTTTTGCCCTCAAATAATTGTGATGGAAACTTAATAATATATTTTTAGAATTTTCAATCTTTTCTTGTATAAAATTATTTTTAAATTAAACTATATAAAGAAAGTTGTTTGAAACTAACGTCTTCAATTTTCCATAAAAATATTTAAAATTTATTTTAAAATAAACAAAAACTACTTTATTCTTAACTGTTTTTGTTAAGAAAAAAAATATAAAAGATAAATTAGATACTGAATTGTATTTGTAAGATTACAAAAAAGAATAATAATTCTAATCGAATTGAACTTTTTCATATAGGCCTAAGATTTAGTTTTATTTCAAACAAAAAATTAAAAAATAAATAATAATATTTCTAAAGTGAATTTTATTTGAAGTTTTATTTTTATTAGTATACTTTCATATAATATGTTTTATTAAATAACCTCAAGTTAAAAAATTGATTTTTCAATTAAATTATAAATTTATAAAGAACTTAGGTAAAACTTAACTATCATAATATACTCAGGACCTTCAAATACAAATCTTTTGTGAGAATTTATAATATTATAGAAACATAATAATAAATTTTTTATAGAATTTTTTTATGTGGTTTTCTATATATAGATATACTCGAAAAGTGAAAAAAAAAAAAAAACTGAAATCTTTTGTAAATAGTAATTCTAAAACTTTAATCTCTATTTTACGTATAAAAATAAAAGTATAAATAAATATGTAATTAAATAACAAACAAAATATATTTGAATTTAAATAATTACTTTATATTGTCATTTTCTTTTTCCTAATCATTAAGGGGAGTATCCAAAATCCTACCTTTACCAAGATTCCTAATCATTTTCTGGAAACTTCTAGGAAAAATCCTACATTTTTAGCATATCCAAGATTACTCCCTAATAATTTTAATCAATCTACACTCCTTCATATTTTCTCTCACAAGATAAAAAAAAATAAATTTTATCTTCTAGGAAAAAAAAGTTAATCTTTTATAATTAATTTAGTTAAACTAAACTTCTTCATACTTGATAAAAATAAATAAAAATTTATCTTCTAGAAAAAAGGTTAATTTTTAGAATTAATTTAGTTAGATTTTTATAATAAATAATTGATATTCCGAAATCTATATATATCGTTAACCTAAAAATTCTAGGATTAAAAAATAGAAAAAAAAAAAAGGAGTTTAATAATTTTAATTTAATTAAACCTCTTCATATCTTGGATAGAATCCTAAATCCAGATTCCTTTTAGAATAAAATTTCCATATCTTTAAATCAGTTGAATTTGAAATTAATTTTAGTTGTTTCTCATAGTATATCGTTTAAAAATAAATTAATAAATATTTCATATAATTAATTAAATGCAACTAAAGGAGAAGGTTAATTTTGAAAAAACCTCTATAGATTAAATAATTTAAATCTTTCTAAATAAATTATGGACATAAATTTATTAAATTTATCTTTTTTTCACAAAAATTTTGAAGATAGAGAAAAACATATTAAATAAGTTAAATCATAATGATTTAAGTTGGTATTTTAAAAAAATATACATGTTTTGAAATAAATTATAATCATATAATTAATTATTTATCTAAAAATTAAATATTAATTTAATTTTTAGAAAACCTATATAGATAAAATGACTTAAATCTTTTAAAAATAAATTATAATAATATAATTAATTAAATATATATAAAAATAAATCTGTAATATTCTAGAAAACATATACAAATCAAATGACTTAAATATTTATTAATAAAATTATATAAAAACAAAAAAATTAATCTTATAAGAGAAATTAAAATACATTAATGAAGTTAAAAGATTCCTATACAAATCATGACTTAAATCTATAGAAAATAAATTATAATGATATAATTAATTATTAAATTATATAAATATATATACGTATAAAATCTTATACGAAGAAGTTAAAAGACGTGCATAACGTTTAAAAAACAAAAGAATCCTAATATAATTAAACAATAAGTTAATTTTACAATATATATATATATATAAAAGAAAGAGTAATTGTTCTGGTAAACATTGGTGATAAATCTATTTAAAAAAAGCTTTAATGTTCCAGTAGACATGGTTTAACAAAATACTTTCTTTAATAATCATTTAAATATTATTAGTGTATATCTTATAAAAATAAATTATTTATTCCTTTTTCGTCTAAAACTTTCCTCTTTTGGATTTATGAACAAAATAACCTCATTAGATCATGTCACGCGGCTACTCCTCATTAGAAGTTTGGTTCTGCTATATATATAAAATCCAAATAATTTGAACATCATCGGTTATGATTAATCTTAAACAGTGACTTAGAGCATGACGTGAGTCAAATTTAATTAATTCAAAAAATTAAGCATGGTTTTCTTAAAAAATACATTTAAGTAAAAATTTTTTTGTTTGAACTTTTAGAAAACAACACAAATTAAAAAATAAGTCAAAAAACTACTAAAATTTTAAGCCAAAAAAATACTTTGCCACATTAAAAATGAACTGCCAAAGTATTTTAGAAAATCTTCTCTAATCAAATTAAGATATTTAATTTTTTTTCAAGGGACTCTATATTTCCAGCAAAGCAAACCCAAACAAAAATGAGAAGTGAAATCTGAACTCAAGAGGTAAATTAATGCTTTTAAGGATTAATGGGTTCCTATGCCAGTGACTTTCAGACCTATCTCTGCAAGCAAACATATTTTTTCATTCAAATCTTCTTGTTTCAGATTTGATAAAGGGGAGAAGAGATCATGGAACAGGGATCGCTTGACATGACATTATACCTCATCTGGAGTTTTTATAAACCATCGGCCTATAAGCTTGGCATACAATCAATGCTTATAAAGAAAGAAAGAGGCTCATCATCTAATTCAAATAATTATCTTTGGAGGAATATTTGGTCATCCGTGAATCTCTACCATGTAAGTGGAATCTTTTTAAGAGAAATATGATTTCTGTTCCAGACGTCAGGATTATTGGCCTACATTCGTCACCTCACTACACATAAATCTCAACCCATTAAATTTTAAAGAGGTTAGTTCATGAGCCCTATATATTTTAAAAAATATTTTAATTTATCAATTAATATTTTTAAATTGTAAATATAAAATATATACAATATAATTATTTTTAAAAAATTTAAAAATGATCAGTAATAAAATTTAAAAATGATCAATATACATATAGGCCTGTTCGTCACCTCACTACACATACCAAGAGTTTTTATATAATGTTGAACAAATTAGATAGGAGAAAAATGAAATTAAAATTAAAATATACATATGCAATTGATACCAATGTGTGAAGTCATTATTTATCGCCTTGCTAATTTATGCATCTGTAATCACTACAGAAACTGTGTAATCGCGGTGTTGATTTACCGGCGATTCACGGGACCATCGCTAAAAACTGGAAATGGGGCAGTTTTAGTTGAGATTGTGGCAGTTCACGTCAAGAATGGTACGGTAAAAATGGTAACGGAGGTTGGTCAAACGGCCGCTATATATATTTTCAATTTCTTTTTTATTGTTACGACGTAGTTTTTTGTTTAAATTTGGCAATTTTATAAAAATTTTATTGTAGGAAATATAGCGACAGTTGACATATTTTCATTAAAAAAAAATAAACCAAATTCTAAATTTTGAATATTAATTTTAAACACTGTGGCTATTGAGCAACAACCCCTATATTTAAAAATGTTTTAAATATTTTATATTATTAATTTAAATTGGCCAAAGTGCATTGCTCCAGTTTATTAATCCCCACGATTTCTAGATGAATGTTTTTTTTAATATTTATATAATTATATTTAATTCTAAACCACACCTTCTCTGGTGGGCTTGACAGGATCTTAAAAGATAATTAGAGTTTGAATTGGTTCATTTACATTAGTTGCAAACTCATGTCTCTTGAAAGGATGAACCCAAGTAATCCCTAGTGGCTCAAAGTACTGTTCACAGAAATATGATGTCTCCTTGAACAAGTAGGCATTACAGATGGACCCTCAATGTGTGCCTTACTTTTTATTATTTTCTTCACATGTTGGAGATATCTGAAAGTATTTTAAAATGTTAGTAAAACAAATTATATCATACTTATAATTTTCTTAATTCATTACCTTTCAAAAGGAAACATCCACTGATATTGAGAGGGACTCCAACCAATGCTTCTTAAGGAAGATGAATCGAAAGATGTTCCATAGAATCCAAGAATGAAGGCGGAAATATTTTTTCTGATTTGCAAAGGATTTCTTGAATATCTTTTTTGTGACCTCTAGATCTCGTCCTTTCGCAAAGTCGTGGAACATAACTCTTTAAAGAACAAACTCAACTTTGTAAGAGCCTTCCAAACATTAGTAGACAACTTCTCACGAAGAGCAATAGGTAGTTGTCGTTGCATGAAGACATGACAATCACGACTCTTCATTCCAAAATACTTGCCCTCCTTCGTGTCAACACACGTTGCCAGATTTGAACAATATCCTTTAGGAAATTTCAAAGATTGGACCGAATCACATATCTTTATACGATCATGATTATTCAAACTATATGTAGCCTTGGGCATCTTTGTGCAATTATCCTTCAAATGCAGCGATTATTTGTCACAATATAATGCTATAACTTTTTGAGACTTGCATTGTCTTTTGTTTTCCCTGGGACATCCATCACAATGTTAAAAATATTGTCAAAAACATTCTCCACAATATGTGTAATGTCTGAATTGTGATGGAGAAAATTGTCTTTTCAATAAATTGAGATCCATATAAATACTCTCTTTATCTAGTTATGTTCTTTTCCATAACCATTTATTTTATGATGACTTTCTTTTGTTAGCGCTCTCAATATATTTTGAACTCTATTTCAAATCTCAACTCCTTCCATTCTATGAGGTGGCATAGATCATTCTTCTTTACCCTTACAAAAAATTCTTTCTATAGGCCTGAATGTGTGGCTGAGTGGTAAAAATTGATGGTGACAATCAAAATGACTTAATGTGTGGTTGAGTGGTAAAAATTGATGGTGACAATCAAAATGACTTACTTTGTGACCATTCTTCAATGCACATGTTTTTGAATTTTAAATGCAATATGGACAAGCCAATTGTCTCGCAGTGTTCCATTTAGGAAGCATACCATAAGTAGAAAAATCATTAATGGTCCACATTTGTGAAGTCCTTCTCGAATACATCACACGAGTGCACCCTTGTGGCTACAAATCTTTTAGCTCTTCAATTAATGGTTGGAGATACACATCAATCATTTTCTTTTAGGCCCTGAAATGATGATGGAAAGGAATGTATGTATTGAGTCTTCATACACATTCCAGGTGAAAAATTCTATGGTGTCAATATGATTGGCTAACATGAATATTGATCATAAAAGAAATCAAATGTCTAAAATCCATCTATACAAAGACCTAATTATACATTTTGAGGCTCAGCAACAAAGGATGGATGGAGACAATCAAGGTCTTCCCAAGTTCTACCTCTAAAGGATGACACATTGTATTCTCACATTTTACATGTGTAGAATGCCATGTCATATGCTCTGTTATGTTAGGAGATGTATAGTCTTTGAAGTCTAGGGGTAATAGGCAAGTAATGTATTTGCTTATATGACACTTGTTTCAATGTGCTCTTCCTCTGAGGTTTCCAATGTAGATGTTCGTAGATACTAAATTCTTAGCCATCTATATGTCTTTCCAGAATAATATACAATTGTTAACACAAACATCTATTTTTAAAATGGGAACTCCCATCCCAGACATTAGTTTTTTGGTATTGTAAATGTTCAGTGAAAACTTGTGGTTGTTTGGAAAGGCTTCATTTGAAAGGACATCATTTAACAATTGACATATGTCATTGAAACATCATTTTGACATGTTATACGATGACTTAATACACAACATTTGTGACATATTTGACAATACAGAAAATTTTGTATTTTCTTTCCACAAGGGTTCATTTGTAGCAACAATCCAATCATAAAACTTTTTGATATCTAGGTTTGGTTCCTGTTCTACATTGAAAAAATCATCTTGATTCTCTTCATATATAGAAGCTACAAGTTGCATCCATTATCATTTGTGTTGTTGGATTTGGGAGATAAATTGATGAACTAGAGAAATATTGCTAGTGTCTTGTATTTTCACTGTGTGCTATATGCACATAACAATTTGGAATAAAAACCTCTCTTGTACAAATGATATTCAACTATATCTGTGGTCAGGTGGTTCATATTTTTATACTTAGTACAAAGGCAATTAATTGTTTCTATTTGCAAACGTACTTCTAGTTTTCTTGCTGTTGTCAAAAAAACTTTCGCCTTATTTGCAAATGTACATCCAACTACCTATCACAAGAAATGATTAATATAAACTTGTATTTCAAAGTTTGTTACAAACTTTTATATGCACAATTTCATCAAACCATACACAAATAATCTAATAAAAAAACTAGTTATAGTGTCTAAACATAAATACATTCATTAATTGGTTCAAATAACTCATATATTAAATTGACATATATAGAAGCTACAAGTTGCATCCATTATCATTTATGTTGTTGGATTTGGGAGATAAATTGATGATGAACTAGAGAAATATTGCTAATGTCTTGTATTTCACCATGTGCTATATGCACATAACAATTCGGAGTAAAACCTCTCTTGTACAAATGATATTCAACTATATCTGTGGTTAGGTGGTTCACATTTTTACACTTAGTACAAAGGCAAATAATTGTTCCTGTTTGCAAACGTACTTCTAGTTTTCTTGCTGTTGTCAAAAAAACTTTCGCCTTGTTTGCAAATGTACATCCAACTACCTATCACAACCCATGATTAATATAAACTTGTATTTCAAAGTTTGTTACAAACTTTTATATGCACAATTTCATCAAACCATACACAAATAATCTAATAAAAAACTAGTTATAGTGTCTAAACATAAATATATTCATTAATTGGTTCAAATAACTCATATATTAAATTGACATAAAACATGACAAAAATCATAGATTAAAATGATAAATAATTCTCCCCCCCCCCCTCTCTCTCTCTCTATATATATATATATATACACACACACACGAAAATACTATGGAATGCTACTGAGAGCAAATTATGAAGTACTCCAATTATGTCTCTAACGATCAAACTTGTTTTTTTTTTAGGAAAAAAATTTTTTGTGATTAAGTACCCCAAGGATTTTGTTTATCCTTTTAGAGTTTAGTTTATAAAACATATCTACAAAAAATAATTTTTTATAGGAGAATTAATTGTTTTATAACAAAAAAAAAATTAACCGTTAGAAACTTAACTGGAGCACTCCATAATTTGAGCTCCATAGCACTCCATAACATTACCCCATATATATACGAAAATGTTATACAATAGTTAACTAATTTTTTTTTCAATTTAATAATAATAATAAATTTGATCCATTTAGTGTTTCCTTTTTAGATATAATATATTAAATATATTTACTAAAAGTAATTTTTTATTGAAGATTTTATTTTTTAAAAATAAAATCAGATATTGACTGTTAACTTTGGCCATTAGAAACTTATATAGGGTAATTCTATTACGGAGTGCACTGTTAAGTCTCTAACGGTCAAAGTTAACTGTCAATATCTATTTTATTTTAAAAAAAAATATCTTCAATAAAAAATTACTTTTTGTAAATATATTTTATATATAATATCCTAAAAGAACAAATCAAATTAATCAAATTTATTATTATTTTTAAATAAAAAAATAGTTAGCCGTTAACTTTGACCGATAGAAACTTAATAGTGCAGTTACGGAATGCACTGTTAAGTCTTTAACCATCCAACTTAATGGTCAATATCTGATTTTATTTTTAAAAAATAAAATATTTAATAAAAAAATTATTTTTTGTAAATACATTATATATATTATACCCTAAAAAAAAAACTAAACCCTAGAGTTTTTGGATCAAATTTATTATTATTTTTAAATAAACAAAATTTAAATGTTAACTTTGACCGTTAGAGACTTAACCTTGCACTCTATAGTATTTTCGTGTTTTATATATATACATATATATATATATATATGTATATGTATTTATAGAGGGACAGATCTACGTAGAAATTTTTCGAAATACTTTATATATTATAACCTAATTATAATTTTGTCCCCATCAAATTTAAAAATTTATCTCATAAATTTAGTATAGTTAGAATTTTTCTATCATTATGAAATTATCCAAGATTAGTCAATAATATTTATAAATATATTTAAACAAAAGACATGAATTAATCAAGAAATCTTATAAATTAGTCTCAACTTTAAAATTCAATTTTCTTAATTTTTTTGGGGGGGGTAAACAAGCCAAGCTTGAATCTACTAGGCTCGAACTCGACTTGTTTATATTCTTTCAAGTTCAGGCTCTGGTTCTCAAGAGCCTAAATATCGAGACTCGAGCTTGACTTGTGATGTGATCTCAAATTAGAAAGGAATTCATCCTTCCTCATTTCAAATTTTTGAACACCATTAGTGAATTGCCCAAGACTTCATGCAAGAGATTCAAACTAGAACCATTGATTATAATGTCTTCCGATGTGATCTAAGGGATTGAGTCTCATCAACTCAACTCAATTACCCTAACCAAGCATTGAGATCCCTAAAGTTTTATTAAGAACCCTAGAAGAGTCCTAAAATGAACTCTCGGTCAAGGTATCTTTAATCCATAAGGATTTCATTTAAATTGTCAAAATGTATTTGTAGAGTGAATTGTTGTAATGCAATACAAAAGATGGACTATCTATCGATTCAACCCTAATTAGGATCAGGGACTTTATTAGCACCTTAAGCAATATATATATATATATATATATATTTAATAAAACCGTCTGAGGTGATGGAGGGTTAAACAAACCCCTACCAATAGTTATAAACAAAAAGAAATATATATTTTATGACACATGAAAAAAAATCAGCAAGAAATCAAGAAAAAGATGTATACACGAATCATTTATAACATTGTAAACAGATAAAATATTTGTATATGTTACTCCAAAACTGATAACTTATAGATAGTGGAATGGATCTCGAAAAAATGCACTTAAACCCCTGAAAATATTTTGATTTTTAAGCCAAAAGGTAATGGATTTCGACTATGATGTGGAGGGAACTATGAGATGAAGGATGAAATTGTTTGAAAGGTTGAAGAAGCAGGTGTGAGGTAAGTTTTAAAATTTTCAAGAGAAATTACCTTTTCGTTGAAGTATTTTAATTTGATAGATAAGAATGTACCGTTAAAAATTTTCAACAAATAATATCTTTTTCATCAAAATATTTTTGACGACTTCAAATATTTCGTCAAAATTATTGACAGAAAGTAACTTATGTCTAAAAATGTTGTTGCTGCTAATATATTTGTTATCAAATTCTTGTTGGGGGTTTTACGGATAAAAGTAATCCTCAAAATTTTTGCCAGAAAAATAGATTTTTCATTAAATTTCAATATTTTGACAATAAAGTCGTCAAAAACTTTGTGACAAAACAAAATATCCATAAAAATATTTTTAAATTATTAACTAAATTTTAATAACTTAGTGATGGAAAACAGTCATCAATCAATCATCCGTCAATAATTATTGATGGGCATTTCGACTTGTCCGTCAAAAAAATAGATTAAAAGGTGGCAAAAGGTATTATTGACGGAATGGTCATTCTCATAAAAAGAAGTAATTGATGGAATTACGAAATAGTCAAAAAGATATTCAACCAACAATCTTTGCCCATATAAATCCCTATACTTGCTGTCAGTAACTAATTTACCCCAAACATTTAGAGGTTGTGGATTTTCGGTAACAATATAAGTTGTTGGAGATGAATTCTGCGTAAGAATAAAAATAGGTTTTTTACATAAAGAACTGATTTCATTGGGCTTTGTAACTAAGAAAATTTCTCTAAGCAAACAAACCTATACATACTGTTTTTACCTGTACGTATAGGTTTTTTACATAAATTTCTCTATACATACAGATTTCAGAAATTAATGGAAAAATATATTGATCTTATATTTTAATGTCCATAAGTAGTTTTTTATCTTCTAAAAGATTAAGATATATAGTCAAAGTGGACAACACCTAATCTGGAGTCTTTTTTAAAGATTGAAAAGGCTCTATCAAAATCGTGTCAACCATTAGGTGAGTTAGACGATCATCTAAGGTCCCCAGTAGTACTATGTTATATATATATTAATATTATCTAATATGTTTTATTATTTGAATAATATATATATAAAAAAAAAGATAAAAAGGATGTAATTCTTTTTAAGTTTTCCAACTTTCTTCCACTCTTTTACTGTAGGTATCCTATTATCAAGGTGCAATGTTTCCTTCTCACTCCATTTTCGTATATCCAAAACTAATTTCTCTTGTCTCTTCCCTATTTTTATATTGTCATTACTATAATTCTTATATTGAAGATTGGGAGATAATATTCAAGTCTATGTTACTCTAATCAGGTTTTATTATTCTATAACCTTTATATTATTTTTCTTTTTATTGATTTTTTATTTTTCTTTATTTTGTTAATTGATATAGTAATTTCACAATATTTGAATTTTATTTTGCTGATTATTTTATAGCTCTTTTTGTTTAAATTATTTATTTTTTGTTATTTTAACTTTTTTGTGAAAAAATATGTCAAAATAGAAAATACGAAAGTATTATGAAAAATTAAAAAGGAAGAGAAGGATAGAAAAACTAATTCAATCTCAATATAATGCTCTTGATAAATTTATTAGTATAAATAAAATATATATATTACAAATTCTAATAATAAGAAAATAATAAAACAATCTTACTTACAATATAAAAATAAAAACATACATATAATAAGTTCCCCTTCTAATTCTTGCCAGGCAAGTTGACACACCCTGTGCTCTATCCAAATGGAGAGCTCGAATGATCATTATAAAATGTACTCTGATATATGATTATGAGCTCTATCCCTTTCTATATGACTATTGTATATATATATATACAATAGTCATATAGAAAGGGATAGAGCTCATAATCATATATCAGAGTACATTTATATGTATATTTATGTATGCCCAACTTGGGTTGGCTAATAATTAAAAAAGTGACCTATTGGAGCATTCACCCGTAAATGGAGATCATGCATCTCAAAGTGCTCAAGTCTGCAACCGCTCCATCGATAGTAATTTGACCCTTGAGACAATTCTTGAGCCTCTGATCCTTTGGTTTCTACGAAGGATTATTATGCAGGGTAATTAAAACTATTCGATGTAATTTAGGATTACATTTCGAGTAATTTATAGGTTTTTTTTAGTAATGTCTAAATAATTTTTGACTGCATCGATAATAATTTGACCCTTGAGACAATTCTTGAGCCTCTGATCCTTTGGTTTCTACGAATGATTATTATGTAGGGTAATTAAAACTATTCGATGTAATTTAGGATTACGTATCGAGTAATTTATAGGGTTTTTTTAGTAATGTCTAAATAAGTTTTGATGCATCTCAATATATCGTTTATCCAAAATGATGTTCGTAGGATTCGAACTCGAGACTTATGATATATATACAGGTCACTCTACTTATTGGGATGTCTCCAAAGGGACAAATTTATAGTTATTAATTATACAATATTAAACGTGTAACACAATTATATATGTTTTTTTGAAAAATTAAATAATGATATAAATTCTTTAATTAATTTAAATTGAATTTTTTTATTTTAAAAAGAAAGAATATTTATTAAATTTAAATGTTTTAAAAATAAAAAATATCGTCATTTATTAATTCTATGAGATCAGAAATATGCTATTTCTTCACCATCCCACCAGGAGAGTGGTCAAAGGTAGAGAAAAGCTGAAGAAAATTTGTCTGGGCATCATGTCTATTCTCTATCATCATCATCTTACTATTTCTCCATCCTTAGAGTTTTTTTTTTTAATATTTGTAACGCACTTATCTCCTTAATCTTTTCAGCTGATCTATAGTTTTGCATGCTTGCCTTTCTGCCTCAGTAGTCAGTCCAACTTGGGTTTTTCTTTTCCCTAATAATGGTAGCCGAATTCTTTGTTGTTGGGTGTTACGGTTCAAGGACCACAACATCCCATGTACTTTCATTAGGGCAGCTATTAAATATAGTAACTTCCATCTTTCCATTATATATTGTAATTGTTGATTGTCACCAAAGAGTGGCCATGACACAGATTCTCCATTTGCAAAACCCATGATTTCAACAAGCTAACAGAAGTTTCAACATATCACTAAGACCTGAAATGATATGAAATTTTGATAAGAGTGGACAACCCTGCTATGATTGATCTTCTTAGTTAAATGTTGAGTCTTTCATCAGGTCTCCAACTTGTAGTCTCAACTTCATCATCGAGAATCCTTATGACAATTAATTTACAAACTTTACAAACCCAAATTCTATTCAAATAATGTCAACAAACAAATAAAAGTATTTTATAAAATTCCTAACAGCTATCTTTGGCAGGTGGTACAAAGAAGAAAAAAGAAAAGAAGGCCAACCTGCCGGTGGAAAAAAGGGCTGTAAACTCAAGCTCTCCTCCAAAATCCTGTAAGGAGATTGATTAGTCCACATGCCAGAATGCAACTTCACTGGATCAAACAGAAGACATTTTTAGTGCATCTTATACTGTGTTCAAAGAGTGGAATTGAACAAACCAACATCAAGGAGGGCATTCATCTTCCTATGGATGATGATGAATGATGATGGTGCAAGGAATCAATATGTCATCATTGTGGATACCATACCATGGCCTGTAGCCATGCAAATGCTGGGCAGATCTTTTTGCCATGAAGGGGTCGGGGTAATCCCAACTCTCTCCTTGAGAAGAATATTCGAGGAGCTCAAGAAAGTTCAATTTCAAATTATTACAAATTCAAAAGAATTACTAATTAGTTTGCAGGAACAGACTGATCACCTAATGTATATATATATATGATGAAGAGTACTGCCTATTGAAAAGCAACAAAAGAACAAAAAATCTGGAAGAAATTAACACGCGTTCAAGAATCAGGTTTTCCAAAAACATTAATTAAGCAAGCTCGAACCAAAAAATAAAAATAAACATCAACGAACACTTCACTGATGATATGGTTATAAACTTCAAATTTACAACTTTTTTCAAGTTGAACTAACATAATTAAAAAAGGGGAAAAAAAAGAAATTAAGGGTTATGTGTATATATATAGATATGGACTATAGCCAGAATCACCACACCACGTCCAAGAATTTAGTAGAACTTTACACATATGGATACCCCTGTATATAGAAAGCTAGAACTTACATAAATATAGATATATATATATATATATATTTATATTTGTGACAGAGAACGTACACCAGCAGAAAACAGCAAAAACGAACCGCCGGGATCCATGGAAGGCCAGGCCAGCGGCCATGACAGACATTCAGAAGTGAGCACTATTTTGATCATAATTAGAGCTAAAACTTCATATTCTCAAGTTTGTAGCTCGCATTTGAATTTTGAAGGTTCTTCCAAAGCTGAATTGAAGGTGGCGCGAGCCATTTGCCGCAAAATGCAAAGGCCGCGGGTGTACTGAAGCGGGACATGCAGCTAATGGTTAACATGATGTTTGTTCCTTTTTTCGATCGATCTCATGTTGTACTTGGTCTCAGTAGCACTGTCTGTCACATTCTTGGATTCTCAATAGTTTCTTCGGCTGTTCCCACGCTCAAGGAGAAGTACAAATTAAACCGAATTTATAGGAGTACTGAACTAAAACCATTAATTTCTTTTTTCATTGTTATCGATTTGGTAGTTTCTATTGTATGTTAGCATCATTGCTGAGGTCATCATTTTATTTATATATATATATCAATGAATAGTTAAGTTAATTGTTAAGAAAAATTAATTTTTTTAAAAAAATTATAAATATATTTTATAAACATAATGCTAAAAATAAACTAAATCTTAAGGTATCTGATTAAATTTTATTTCATTTTTTAGGTTATTGGCATGGAGTGCATTATTTTTAACTGTCAAAATTTGAGTCAACTACCTTTTTATTAAAAAAAATCTTTTAAAAAAATTATTTTTGATAAATATATTTTACATACTAAATCCTAAAAAGATAATCTATTCATTATAGGTATTTGGTCAAATTTATTTTTCCCATTTTTCTCCTAACCTTCTTTATATCCCTCTCATCGAGGATTAACAATGACTTCCCATCTACTCTCATTATATCTCGAACTCGAGACTATTAAATTGAACTCTCAAATAGCATTCTTATATATAAAGATATATATATATATATATTTATTTATTTATTTATTTATTTATTTATATGTATTGTAACCAGTAGTGTATCCTAGTCATGAAAAGCTTGGAAGTATGCTGTCCATTATAAACCTAAGTTGTCAGCTTTATCCTATCCTCGATCAGCATGTCAAGTGGAGACCCTTACTAAAATATCATTATCTGGGCTATGGTGACAAACCGACATGATAAGATCATAGTATTAAACAATAATGTTTATGTATAAGAAATATATTCCACACAAAAAATATATACTTCATGATTAGTTATTCAAAAATATGTCAATATATATTTAAGTCAAGAACCTAGATGGTTGATGTGGCATACCTAAAGAAAACAAAACCAGATCGTGATGGCCTTATTTGTCGGTTTTAATTGAATGATAAATAATATAAATTGGAGATGAATAATAAATAATACTTCAGAATTAAATGTCTCATTTTAAATTTAATAAATTTTATTAAAAAAATTTAACTTATCTCAATTTGACCAATATTAATTCATTGTAAATTTTTTTTATTAATTTAAAACATAAAACATCGACTTTTGAACAATTTAAAAAAATTATTTAATTACTTACGGAGGATGTAATAACAATGATAATGTATAGTATAAAATGGATTGCAGTTGTAGGCACATTGTGGCCACTACTAAAGTGCTCACTTTTTGAAAATAGCGCAATGATGCTGAGAATTTCAAAGTTGATTTCTCAGATGGATTCTCAAAGAATTTGGACCAGATAGCTGAGATTTCTTGACCATTATGCATTAGCAGCATCTCTCCCCGCGCATGGCAATGATTTTAATTTCTTGTTTTTCTTTTTCTTTTTCCTTTTTCGCAAGGAGTAAAATTTTAATTAAAAGAGAAAAACAGGTTAAAAGAAAAGGCCCAAAAAGAAGTGATATGATGTAGAATATATCATAGTGTTTCATGTCTCTTTGCTTAAAGAACAAATTAACGATTCGAGACACAAAAGATTTGGTGTCATTTCATAGATGTTGGACATAATTAAATTCCATTCATGAACGATTGATTAGCTTAGTAGTAATTTGCAGCAGTAAATGAGTTCGAAACACGATTAGAGTTAGTTTGATAGTAAACGGCATTATTTAAGATGAAGAGATAAGTTCGAGATTAACAAAATTAAGAAAAATGTCTCCATGTTTTCTTAATTCCTCGAAATGGATAAACTTATTGATAACTGCAAGTGGTGGATGATCCTTTTCTCTTCTTCTTCAAGAATTGACATGATTGGGGGCAATATTTTTCTTTATCACAAGTCAAATGAACAAAAATCATAGAATCAAATCCTTATCACATAATTAATGATGATGTCCTTTAATGTCATCATAATATCATATACTAAGATCACGAGGGTTAATATCACATCCTGTAATTAATCAAAGGATACCGATCAATTATCTAAGTTGTAGCTGGCCAATTCTGATGAGATTCTTGATTTTACATGCCAATAGTTAAGATTAATTATCAGCAGTTAATGATTGTGAAAAACGATCTTGATCATCAAGAATAGTTTACATTTGATCGGTGATTAAATTCATGATCTCCTCTCTGTCAGCTTAAGCTTCTGGACTACATTGAAATTAATAAACATTCAGAGCTTCTTCATCCTTAAAATTTATATTCGGTCTTCAAATACTAAGGAGACGGTGTTAAATGATTAAATTCAACCTCTCTCTAACATCAATGGTTAATTACACACTTTCAGGTCTTTAAGCTTTATTCCCTTTTCCACACTTAGGAGAATCATAAGAAATTATGTCATACTAATATCCTTGGAACCACTAATCATGAAATTAAGAGTACACAAAATTGTTGTATCAACGACCATTAGGGGTTCCGGACGTAGTTTACTGGATTTGGATTGGAATTTAAAAGGAAATTTTTGTTTGTATTTTGAGAACAAAATTATTTATTTGGAGAGGTTAATTCGAAGATGTTTGGTGTGAAAGAAATCATTACTTTGAACCAAAGCTTGAAATAATGAAGGTAAAGATGAAAAAAAGATTCATAAGTAGTAATCATGGATCGAGTTAAAAGTTACCAAATTTAGAGCAATATCCATTTATGTCATGCTTCAGTTTCCCGCTATAATTTCTCGAAACATAATTAAGTGAATTTAATTTTTTAAAAAAATTTTATTTGAAAAATTAACAATTAATTATAATATTTTGAGTAAAAAAATTTGTTTATATAATTTAGTAATGAGATTTACAATATAATTGAAGCATGTGAGGGTATGTTTAATGATTTTTGTTGAGATTTGAACTAATTTAACCATTAATTTGTGTTTTTAAAAAATCAACTGATTGGATGGGTTCATACATTCTTGATTCTTCCATAACTTTTGACCCAGAAAAAAAAGTGAAATCCTTAAAGAAACAATTGATGGGATGCATTCAGAGTCTCGGTGGAAATTAGATAATCGGATTTGAAAAGGCAAAAAAAAAAAATAGTATTTCAAAAATATTTGCCCTACCAAATGGGGGCGCTGCTGCCAATATGTATTTTTATGCTTAAATTGCGAATGAATTTAGAATCAAACTTATGCTAAGAATAATTAAATATGATCAGTTGCATTTATGGAATTAAATATTTCATTTTCAGTTGCAAATTTCTTTCTTTTTTTAATAAAAGAAGAAGCAAAAGTTCAATTTAATTTGATTTATTTTTAATATTTTATTATCAATATTTTTAATAAAATTTTATTTAATTTAAAAATGAAATATTCAATTGAGGACATCGTTAAATAAGATAATAACTTCACTTTAAAATCCTGTGTAATGCACATTAACATAATTATAATTTTATATAAATATTTATATATGTTGTTGACTATATGCAAAGAGGGCATGTGTTTAAAGCTGACTATATGTGTACATTCACTGTCTTTGATTCCGTGTGGAGAGTTGTATTCTTTTCTGTTCTATTCTATTCTGCCTCCACCATGGTCGAGTCTGATATATATTATTTATTCATTGGGAATATTGTGGCAAAAATCTTTGTTTAAACATTCACATCTTGAGCTTGAAAAAACTTAAGGATTCTGAGAACCCTCAGCATTAACATTTTGACCTTTTATACACCAAACTAATTAGACCTGAAGCATCTATTCCCCTTTAACTGAGAGTCCGAGACCCTTTGCTCAGGGTGTCATTATTCTCCCGTACTTGAGCATTATTGACTAAATTATATAAATATATATATATATATATATATATATATATATATATAGTGGCGGAGCTAGGCCGACTGCCAGGAGGGACATCATTATATT
>JAOXNR010000031.1:3994149-4031499 GCA_028571225.1 Parsonsia alboflavescens
TGGACGGGTGCGGATGACACATTTAATTTTTTTAGTTACCTTTTATTTTTAGTTTTATTATATACTAAAGGATATTTAAAAAATGATAATAATATTTCTTAGGGAAAAAATCATTTAAAATCCATTTTAAAAAAAAAAAAAACCCTTTCATTTAACTTTAAATGAATAGAGTAGTGTTAACATATTATTGAATAATATTTTAAAATATAATGATGCAAAAAGAAGACTACATTATAATTTTAAAATATCTATAATAAGCCATAATGAATTTTTTTAATAAAAATTAACTATAGCTAAATGAATATAATTAATTTTTTTTAAAAAAAAAATTGCAATTGCAAGTAAGCATGTCTTATTTTTTAATTTTGGAAAAAAAATAATTTGAATGGATGATGGAAGACACATTAAATTACTTTTTCTTAATTATATTTTTATTTTTAATCTTATTATTATGTACCTTATATAACGATTATTAAAACTTTCCTAGTATTGTGAAGATTTTTATGCTAGGGTAATATAATGACAAGTGGATTTATGTTATTAGTTATATTTAAATATATAATAATATAAGATTAGTTCACTTAATAGATGGAATAAAAATATATATATTATAAAAAATATTTTCAAAAATGGAATGTTATGGAAATTTCAGAAAATACATTTTTAACTTTCCTAAGATTATTAAATACTAAAATATAACTTCTATGTATAATTATAGAGATTATTTGATTAAACTAAATGAATTTTAAAATTACATGAACTAATATAAATTCAATTATTAAAAATAATTTTGAGATAATACCTAAAATTTTGGAAAATGCCATTTTCGTATTTTTTTTAAAAGTATATTAATTTTGATGGGTTACAGATGACATATTATATAAATAAATATATATATAAATATATATATATATATTTTTATTAAGGGGCGCTCCTTAATGTGTGCTCCAACTGTTACCGTAACGGAATTTTTGCTACAGTGCTCATGCAGCCAACCAAGCAGAGCAAGAATTCCGTTACGGTAACGGTTGGAGCACGCATTAGCAAATCCGTATAAATATATATATCAATAACAACAATAGTTTTCTCCCTTGTTATTTTCTTCACTTGAAATTAAATGTCTCTATTTTTATTGTGGTAATTGTTCAGTAATTTCTTGAACGTTTCATAAAATTATTAATTATCTTATTGAAAGAAAATAATTTATGTCTAATTTAACAGAAAGAGTAGAGTGTACTGGATCAGTCGGAAGAAAAACTTCATTTGTATATGGGCCTGAAGGACTACGACCATGGCCTTTGTCCAAAAAGAAAGCCCACATGCCTGTATCACGACGTCTCTTTTGTGCACCATAACTATACAAGGAACTATTCTCCTTAACCCCGAAAAACCCTAGCTTCTCCCCGTCCCTTCCCTTCTGCACGGGGAATGACCTTTCTCTCTGTGGCTCCGCTGTGTAATTCTCAAAGTTTTTTAGTTTCTTGCATTACGTAGTTCCCACTTTCCGGTGCTTTTTACCTGCATTATTTAGTTTCCGTTGCTGTTAGATTTTTAGAAGATGAAGCCCAATGATGGAAAAATTTTCATATATTAAGCGGCCTGATGGCTCTTCACTTAGCAGTTGCTTTAGCTTGTTGCCTGAAAAATCAGCCGCTGCCACCACCATCACACTGTCACTTCTTATCTACACTCTTCACACGTATTCACCAATGGCGGCGGGCTGATTCTTAAGGTGATGGGTAGAGGCTTCTGTTTGTGGAACCATCGATGCCGTCAGTGATTTACTAAAGCTATGAGATCTGAGGGCTTTTTGTGACTAACGCTTTTAATTCCTTGGTTTGATTTTTAAAAATATTTGTTTTATTTTAGGGGAATTTGTGTTTAATTAAGATAATTTCTCGATTCTTTCTTAATGTCATCTGGAAACTTAGGCGATGCTTTATAAACACTAAGTATTGAAAAGGAAAAAAAAAAAAAAAAACCATTTAAATCTCATGTGTTCAGTGGTGTTACTTGTGTTTTTGCTGCCTTTTAGGGTGCCTTTAGCTTCAGGGACTCATTGCAATCCGACCTTTTCCAAGTGGAAAATTCTGAGGTGAACTGGGGAGGGAGAGGGTGTTAAATTCAGTTGTGTCCATTATTTCCATGGTTCACTTTTGATTGAAATTGCTCTGTTTTTTTTTTTTCTTTTCTTTTTAGATTGCCCAGTGATGCAAAGCTTGTGGGGGGGAGAAAATGGTTGCTTTTGATTGCTATCGTAAGCCTCCCCCAATTATTGGCCATAACAACATTCTTCTTCTTCTTCTTCTTCTTCTTCTCTTCCTCAACAGCTCTTATTATTTCATTATTACTTATCATTGTTGGGGGACTTTGGCTTTGATGAGCATCATTTGATTCAACCATTGTTATATCTCAGAACTTGAGGGCCTGTAGTTTATTTGTTTATTTATTTATATTTGGTCCTTTGATGAAACCTGCAAATTGAACTGTGCAGTTTAATGGTTGCCTTCATCATTATCCATTTTGGTGCCCGAACCCTTTTTTATCTCTTTGTGCAGATAGAAAGAGAGAGAAATATACAAATATATATATATATACACAAATATGTCGGGGAAATGCTATACTGTGTTCACATGGTAACTCCATGTGATATACACATGCTCAAACACACATGAACACACTGGTTTTCAAACCATTTGCCATGTGAATAATCTGCCTATCTATCAAATTACTTATGGTTCCTGAGGCGCCAAATATTGATGAAAGTTCGTAGCCTTAAACTGCAAAAGTTGAATCTTGTTGCATATGTTCCTGAGGGCTCCATATTTTTGGTTTATTTTCTTTGGGTGTTGGTAGTTTCCCCCCACAGACAATTTAGAATCTTTTGGGTACCAATCCCCTTCGTGGCCTATGATGCATATTCTTGGTTAGATTTTGACATTCAACACTTCTCTATGATAGTAATAATCCATTGATCTCAAAGAGAATTAGCTCTTCCTATTTGTTATCTTTTATTTTTATTTTGATTAGTAGATTTTAAATTATAATTCTCTCGTTGATTTGCCAAGTTTAATATCGTTGCATAAAATCTTGGTATTGCTATATTTAGTAATTTTTGTATTGGATGTGATGAAAATCAATTTAGTTGTGAATACAGATTAATTTTGCATTTGCTGGTATAGTAGTTCCCACTTACCAGGATGATGGGGTGTTGAATTTGCTTGGAACGAAAATGACATTGTTCCATGTTATTTTTGTGTATTGTAGATGAATTTTCGATCCCCACCATATGCTCAAATGCTTTGATCTGTGTCCATGCAAATGAATTGTTGAAATTGATATTGTATTTTGTAACTACAGTCAATTTGATTTTACATTTCAATGTTTGCCAAATATCCTCCATTCAAGTTTATATATAATCAGAAGTTAAAAGCTTTATCTCCTTTAAAAAAATTATTTTCAAGTATTAAAATCTGATCTACTCTTAGAGTATTTTTTTATTCTTTTATGGTTTTTGTTTATAAAATATACTTTTTAAAAAATACTCTTTCTGAATTAAATGTTTCTCTTTATTATTTTGAGTTGTTTGAATATCTCATTTTCTTAATTAGTTAAAATTTTGTTAAAGTTTAAAATAAATTAAGTCAACAAATTTTTTTAAAAATCTGTGCAAGTCAAATTGAGAAATTTATTTTTGGATGGAGAATAATTTTTTTCTAAAGTTTTTCTTTTTTTTTTATTTTTTTGGATGAAAGTCCTCTGTTAAAGTTCTTAACTGTGTGTATTACAGCATTCTCGTACATATAATTGTCATAAGAAAATTGTAGCGGGATCTGCGTTGCAATCTTTGGAATTTGGGAGGAGCTTCCCTTTTTTTTTCTTTTTTTATTTAATAACAAAGACCCAAATTCTTGAACCTTTTCCCCTCTCTATTCCCCCATTTCCTGGTCGTTTTCATGCTAAACCCCTTGACCCTAGACCATGATAGAGGAATGTTCATTTAATACAATGTTTAATTTTGAATTAAGATTTTAAATTTCTGAAAAAATAAATATCGAATTTTTAATTTAAGCATTGAATAGGTTGTTTGCACTGAATTTTTAGAAGCTGAGTTTTAAGCTCTTCAAAAACAGAATCCTATTTGGATGGATTTATAGCAGATGTTTTTTCTGAGTGTATTTACCTAAATGCCCTTATTAACTTAACTTAGATGATTGCAAAACCCTAAACTTTGCATTTCATATGGAAAGTGAATGCCGTTGTTATATCATATACCCATGTTGTCGTGCTCAACTAGAGGTAGCTGATTACTTGGTATCGTAAATAGTTTGAAGTAATGAGAGAGATAAAAGGGAGAAATGAAAAGGGATTAGGATGAAAATTACTTAAGTGAGCGTTTATTAATTTTCTATTTTTGTCAAATTTGTGTTCTTATTCTTTTAATCTGATTTGAGGGGATATGGAGCTGGGATGAGAAGAGGCATCAGCATTTGTGTACAAATTACTTCAAAGGATGAGGAGGATGAATATTTCTTTGTTTGAGATTTGGAAGAGCAAGAGAGTAGTTGAATGACAATCGAGAATTTTCCCCCTTTTTTTTGAAGGGGTGTTTGATTGCAGCTTTTCCTGAGCGCTATGCATGTTTTTACAATGGATCAATTTTTCTTTTTTGTCGATCGAAGGTTGGCGGCAGATTTTCGGCGGTAGGCGGATTTTCAGTTTAAAGAGGGAGAAGAAAAGGGAAGACAGCGTCGGATTCTAAAGCCATGATTTTGCAATAGGTCATTTTTCATTTTTCTGTAGATCGAAGGTCGGCGGCAGATCCTGAAGGTAGGTCGACATTCGGTCTACGACGAGGAGGAGAAGAAGGAAGACAACGACAGATTGGTGATGGGTGGATGTTCTATTGGTTCAATTTTTAAGAATTTGAGAACTAGGGTCAAGGAATTGGTTTGCCAAATGAAACTTGATCAAGTTTTCACTTTCTGAAAAGTGAGAAGAGCCTGTCGAAGTGGGCCTACTGGCACTCCTTTTAATTGAAGGACTGTAAGTGCAGACAAGATCAAAAGAAATATCACTTTCGCTAGTTTGAAAGGCTTCAAAATTTTATCATACCAAGCCCTTATAGAGAGGAGTTTGTGAGCGAGAGAAATGAAAGGAAAAGCAAGAGAAGCTGGCCTTATACCTCAGAATACTTGTATTATGCTTGAACTTAGTTTTAAGACTTACTTATTGCCAATTACTTGGTAGTTTGATGTCTGTAGTTTCGTTGTAAATCTAAATTTCTTCTTTTATAGCCTCTTAGGACTTGGGATCGCGAAGAGCATCATCAATTGTTTGAGGTTCCAAATGAGTTTGCGCAAGTGCAGAGTTGAATAAACACATGGCAATTTGCATTGGATGAATATAAGGTAACTAGAGGAAAAAAAACAGTAGGCCCTGTAGTTTTAGTAGAAGAACTAGTACAAGGTAACGAGTGGAATCAAGCAGTTCACAAAAATGCAGTTGCCCCATAAGCCTATCGAGAACAGTTGGACTTGTTGTATTCTTATTTCATCATTTTATGGAGAAGATCCAAATTCACAAACAATCTAAAAACTAGCATGGGCACCAAGAAAACGAAAGTTTACAGGTTGAACTAATCCAAGGAAGGGAAAATTTACTTCCCAGCTCTTCAGATCTTACTTGTGGGCCTATGGCAATTGGCTATAGAAGTATCCAGAAAACATCACTGCGCTACACATTTATGACAAAAAAAAAATGACATAATTTACTTATACATGCTTAAATTAAAATTAAAAGATGGGTACAAATAAAGAAAACTAATATCTTATAAATTATTGTCCCTGTTTCTCTAGCATACCGTTGCACATCTGCTACTAAGACACTAAGAGAGAATCTTTGGTTACCAAAATTCAAAAAAAGAAACATGTCCTAGAGAAAAAATTAAGTTAGTATGAATAAATTTTCAAGGGAAGATTAGAAAAAGAAAAAATATACAACCCAAAAAATTATTTTGCACACCTTTGGATAAAATGGTCATGGGGAGATCGAGTCGTGAATGTAGAATAAAGCATGTTGAGCATTTCTGTAGGAAGAACTTTGTTTTAAAATAAATAAATAAAAAAAACACCAAAAACTCATTTACATACCTTTGGATAAAATGGACATGGCAGACAACATATTAATGTGGAATGAATCTTATTATGCAATACTTCTAAAATTTTAATTTAGATAAATTTTTGTTGGGAAAAAAAATGTTCATTTGCACATGTGAAATACACCAGAATTGAGAATATAATATAATGAAAAATTGAAATGTTTTAGAGTTTGGGATCTTATTTTAAGAGTATAATAATAATAATAATAATACATAGATAGATAGAGATGTTGTAAATATTCCTTTTAATAATATAATTAATTTTAATCAAGGAGTTATATTCTTTAAAAATATTATTCAATAACTATGAATATTCATTAAAATAGCTCGATCATATTTAATTTTTTTATATTTCATATTTGGTTATATCCTTTAATAATATTTAATTATCAAAATATAAAAATATATACATAAACTATGATCCTTTGCATTTAATTTATTTAATTAGTCTTTGGAAAACCAAAAGGTGTAGGTTTTCTTTTTCCTTTTTTTTTACGACCATATCCGAATCAAGCTCAAGCATGCACCTCCACTATTCCCATACTAAATGTTTTGTCATGTCATACATTATCTATGTATAATGCATAATATGTATTATTTGTAGATATTAATGAATTGATTATATGCAATGCAACCTCACTCCCTCTTTTTTTTTTTAACATTAATTTTCTTTGTTAAAAAAAAAAATGAAATTCTTGTTGGACAATAGGGATTTCTAATTCAGAATATACATTTATTCATGTAAAATTCTTGTGTTAATTTTACATATTCTTTATTAGTTCAATACACTATCTATCTTATTATATGCTTATTTGTAAAACTATTTATTGTTATGAATATACTTAATTAAAAAGTTAATTGGATACACAAATTGCAATATATGGCAATCCACCTACACTATAAATCATGAATTTTTATTGGTTAAGAAAATATTCATTTTTTGAGGAAAAATGAAATGACAAAAAATTAATTATAAATTGTGTATCATTAATTGGTTAAAATCTACAAAATAATACATATCATATATTATACATAGACAATGTATGGCATGACAAGATATTTAGTAAAGAGTAAAAGTAAGACAATAATAAAGTCTAGGGGTAAAAATTTAATAGTAATAAAGTATAAGGGCAAAAATTGAACAAACAAACATTTCTTAAATGAATTCCATTGACTCTAATGGACGGGTTAGATGATGGAAGGGAATTTGATATACATTTTGAAAGTTTGAAATTACAACAGGTTAATTTTAAAGTTTAAGAGTAAAACTTGAATTTTTTGAAAAATTCTAAATTATCGTGTATCTTTTGCCCTTTTATTAATAAAATATATCTACAAAAACATTTGTACCTCTTTTATTATTAGTGATGTAGAAGATGCTATAGAAAATGTGGTAGAAGATCATGAGCCCAAATAACTTATAAAAAATGATGAAAGGAGTACAAGTTGAGATAAAATATTTGACTTCGGATTTTCTATCCCTTCTTCTACACCATCTTCTATATCACCAATGATAAACATACACGTATGTTTTTGCAAATATATTTTATTAATAAAATCTTTAAAAGATATAATAAACCCTAGTGGTACTTTATCTAAATCGGATAATATATACTTCCTCAATCCAGAATTGAATATCTCATTTTCCATTTTTATCAATCAGAAAATAAATGTCTCAATTTCTAAATTAGATAAAATTTAGGGTAAAAAGAGCCAAATGCACTCCAACTTCTCAAAAATCTGGATTTTGTCCTCAAACTTTATTCGTTCTAGTTTTTGCTCTCCAACTATCAAAACTTGTCTTTCCGTCTATTTTGGGCATTAAACCTAGACAGAAACTCATCCAGTGGCCTTCACATGCAATTTTGAGAGTGCATTTTCATCCCTTCTCTCATGTCGTATGAAAACCCATCTTCTTCCTTTCTCTCCAAACTAAACCCTAACCTCTATCTTCCTTTCCTGAAATCATCCATGGGGCGTACCATCTCAGCCACCGTCCACCACCGTCTATAACCAATCACAGGCAGGGTGGTTCCGAGCACCTCGCTAGCCCCCACCCCACCTTTCTCTCTTGCTGTCTTTAACCCCTCTCTCTTGCAACTTTTTCTACCTCTGTTTCACCTTCTACCAAGCAACCCTTATATTTTCTCTCCTCTGCCCATCTCCCCACCGTAATTTTCTTCAACAGATTCAAGCAACCCAGCCCCATCGCCAGTACTCCCTTCTTCCTCTTCCTTGTTTCTGTCACCACCACTCCAGATCTGGTCACCCGATCTGCTCTCCCACCAGAGCTTTTCTCACCCCAAACCATCCCATCTCTATCACACAACGTGTAGTAATGCATAGAGGAGTTACAACAGGGACATCAATCTTCTCCGGTCATGGTCAGTCATATTGTCGGACTCTCCATCTTTCCTAGCACTCTGCCACTCGCTAACGCCACCTCACGAGAAGCTCAAAACCCAAGTTAGAAGATTATTTTGATCTATTTCTTCTCTCCACAATTTGTGTTGAAAGGGAAAAATAAAAGGCAAAAATGAAGAAAATAAGAAAGCAGGAGCAAAAAAAAAGATGATTGGCTTGAGTGACCTGGAGAATTGAAATGGTATCTAGAATTTGACAATTAATGATGAGAATTTGAAATTATGTATTTTCAAGGATGGCTTAATTGCGAGCCTGGTGAATTTTTTCATATTATCGTTCCATGTTTTGTATGTGGATGATAGGAAGTACTTTGATTTTTATTTTGGTGTGTGAAATAAGTGCGAAAAGACCTTGAAAAATTGAGTGTGCATGTCATGTGAATGCATTTAGTCTGGGTTTTAACGTCCAAAATAGATGGAAGGGTAAGTTTTGATACATTTTCTTAGTTAGAAGGTAAAAATCGAAACGAATAAAGTTCGAGGGTAAAATCAGATTTTTGGAAAGTTGAAAGGTATCAAACGCTTTTTACCTAAAAATTTACTAAGCAAATGGACATTACAACTTAAAAATGAATTAAGTCAATACTATTTTTTAAAGGCTTAAGTATCAATTCAGTCACTAAACTTGCACTTTTTTTCAATTTAACCACTAAATTTCTAATTGAATCAATTTAACCATTTTACTTTATGGAAATGGTCAATTTGACCGCTGAATTTCTAATTAAGTCAATTTAACCATTTTACTTTGAAAAAATGGTAAATTTGGCCATCACACTGCAATTCGGACAAGATTGGCTTCCACGCACCACTCTTGAAGGTGAAATATGTTTTAAATTACAATTTAACATCCAACAAAGCAAAAATTAAATGACATGGAAAACACAAAAGAAAAGAAAATATAGAAAATGATGTCTAAAGACTTAATGTCTAACATGTCATTATATAATTAAATCTAACATGACATTATTTTCTTATATTTTCTTTTGTTTAGTTTTTTCCATGTCATTTAATTTTTACTTTATTGAATGTCACGGATTACTGTTGGATGTCAAACTGTAATTTAGAATATATTTCACCTTTAAGAGTGGTGTGTGAATGCCAATCTTGTCCGAACTGCCATATGATGGTCAAATTGATCATTTTCACAAAGTAAAATGGTAAAATTGATTCTATTAGAAATTCAGTGGTCATATTGACCATTTTCGCAAAGTAGAATGGTTAAATTGATTCAATTAAAAGTTTAGTGGTTAAATTTAAAAAAAAATTAGTGGTTAAATTAGAAAAAAAAAAAAAAGAGGGTATGAATTTAATGGTTAACTTGATTGTTAGGCCATTTTTTAAATGCATGCAAGATAAAATGAAATATTCAATTTTAGATAGAATACTATTTAGATAGAAGTTGGTGAGAAGAAGGATTAAAATATAGAAAGAATATTCAATTCAGAAAAAGATTAGTTCCAGGATTAAATTGGTCAATTTACCTCAAAAGAAAAAACAGATGTAACCGCCCAGACTGGGTTTCCTCGTGTAACCGCATATTCCGTTGGCGTTGCCGCAACCAGACCGGAGTAACTCAGCATCCCGAAGAGAAGAGGTAGAAACAGAGCAGCAATGTTGGCAGTGAAGAGACTGAAGAAGGCTTCGGTCCCCTCTTCGCTCATTCCAAACCCTTCTGCAGGGAACCTTCAATCTACTCGTCTTGCTCTCCATGTCTCTTCTTTTTCCTTTGTCTTTAGATTTTTTTTTTTTTTTTTTTTACTTTCGTCTAGTCTTTTCTTCTCGAATTGTTGGAGATATTTGTTTGTGTTGTTGTAGGTGGCTGGGGATGGTGATTCTTCTTCTTCTTCTTGCTGGGTTTACATTGCTTCTGGATGCCGTGTTTATAAAGTACATGTATGAAAAATCTGATTACCGTCTATGGGTTAGATTTTATAATGAGAGAACTCATTTATTAGTTAATACTTTCGGAAAATTCGTATTGAGAGTTCTTGCTCTTATTGAGGTTTCATCTGTCTAATTTTTATCGAGAATATAATTCTTTGTTGAGCAATCTGTGTAAATTAGTTATGCTAGAGGATAGGAGGAATTCAATGATTTCAAAGATTCTGCATTTTGCTCTCAAGATTTTCATTCACATCTTTGAAATTAGTCTTATTGTGCACTGGCAGGAACTTTTACTGATTATAATAGAAATGTTACCTTTCTTATCCAAATAATCTTTTGCTAAGACCAAAATGAAACTATGTGCAGCAATAAAAAAGTAATATTAATGATGGAAGAAAAGATTTTTATTCGCTTTCTACAGGTCTCCATGAAAGGTGCAGTTGTCAGTCAAGGAAAGGAGAGTCTTTTAATCCCTGAACAAACTAAGGTGTGCTCCTTTATGCCTTAGTCAATTAAATATGGCTCAAATAAATGAATTTCAGGCTTTCTCATCATTGCTATTGATTTGAAGGTTCTGGATTCTGCTGTAGTGAACCGCTGCCCTCACCGATCAGAAATTCAGAGTATAATGCTTGCAGAAATTGAAGGTAAGGAACTGCTTCTTCAACACTAGAACCACTTCTGCACAGACTCTTGTTACATAGACCTGAATCATATCATGGTTGATTATAAGATTGCTCGACCTTTTCTTTAGTATCTCCATACGTGGGTTTTTTAGATAATATTATTTCAACTGAATAGTCCCACTCAAATATGACTTACATAGTGCATTGAACCATAAAATTGGGGACAGATAGATACTCAGTTGTAAAAGTTGATTTTTGGCAAAGACTTGAGCATGTTTTGTGGCTGGTAGATGAATTTATGTTCTAATTTCTCTCTATTCTCTAGTTTTTCTGTTGTTTTTCCTCTTTACAATTTTCTTCTTCTTTAGAAATCTACAAGTCTAAGCAGTTATATTGTTTGTTAGTTTTCTTTCCGTTTCTCTTTTTGTGTAACATTTATTGACTTCCTATTAGAATATACTCCTTTTGCCTAAAAACAATTGTCCTGATTGACTTTTCCGAGTACATTGGGTTTTTATGTTACATGGTGTATAGTAACAAATTGTCAAATATACCACTACTTTATTATTTTTAAAATACACAACTATATTTTATTCATATTTTCTCTCATCTTTTCTCATTACTCTTTGGAGATGAGAATTAGAGCCTTCAATTATTATTATTTTTTAAAAAAAAGGGTCAACATTGGGAAACATATTTCAATATTGGTACTAGTGTTTTTGAACTAATAGTTATTAAACTGGAGGATCTGAATAAGGGTATGCTTGTTTGGAGAAAAAAATAATACCCCTCACGTTGAAATAGGACAAGAAATTCTGGACGAACCAAATTAAAGTTAGGACAATTATTTTATTATTTTCAATCAGAGTGAGTATTTCAATGGAAGGGAACAACATTAACAGTGCTTTTGACCCTATCTGCAGGCAATGGTTGCTCCGTATTGGGAAGTGTGGATTCTTATGGTCATCTTATTGTGTCTAGGTTGGATGGAAGCAATGATGGTAGAATCTCTTCAAGTATTCTGTTTCTGTTCCTTTTTCTCCCCCACCCCCACAATTTGTCTATGAGTCCCTAAAGTTCTAGTCCCCCTGCGGTAAACTCCTCTATTTTGGTCGGCTCTGGTTTCAGCTCAAGAATAATTCCACAAATCAAACTCCTTAATGCTGAGGTTGAGTTCTGTTAGCAAATTAAAAGGAGATTCAAAAGAGAGAAGAAAAGTAAAAATGTTGAAAAAAATATTTTTTAACTAGAATCCTTGGCAAAAGATTAGATCAGATGAATTAGGGCTTTAGAATCCTGTTTTATATTCCATAAATTGGTTAATGCTACACGTAGTTAAATGGTCTCAAGGTATATTTATGCTGTGACATTTAAACAAACTTTTAGATGAAGATGTGAAACTATTCGTGCCAGTACTTTTCCTAAATTACTAGTTTCCATGTAGAAGATAAATTCAGATAGCCAGTTTAACCAGCAGCCTTACTGATATTGTGGATTTGTTTCAGATGTTGACCGGCTTACATATTCTGTGTCTCCGCGTGACTGTGGTGTTGGAGAAGGTAGTTGGTCAGGCCTTTGCTTCAATCCATGTCAATGGTCAATGGTACTCATTTATATTGTAATCTCTGGTGATGCAATAATGCATGATTTCGAATGGATTGTCAATGAACAACCTATGGCAAGAGGAACAGCAAGCTTCTTGTCTTTTTCTTTGAGAACCAAAAATAGAAAGACTTCGAATTCACTCAACTTAGTTTTCAGGCTGCTGTAGCTCGAAGCTTCTGTAAAAGTATTGATGTTTATGACCAAGATATTCATCTCCAATCCTTGCATACGTAAGTACTTCACTCATTTTTGGTCACTCAACGGGCACACTAATCAATAAGATTGATGAAGTAGCAATTAATGCAAAAACAGCCAACTGGACAGAAAGAGTCATGCTTTTAATCCTCCAAGCTACCAACAAATGAATTTCTACCATTTGATCCCTCTATTAGCCAAAAAATAGTAATAAAATGCAGCTGGGGGATTTTACTGGGGAAATTGTCTGCAGCTTCTTCATCTGATTTGCTATAATTGGTGCTTATTTGTTGGTGTTTCAATGTTGAAACCTGATTGTTATTATATGACTACTAAAGATTTGATACTCTAACTGTTTTGTTAATAACTTTATTTGGCTGCTTGAATAGAAAATTTTCAAAACTGTGATGGCCTTTTTAATTATGTTTGCTATTGAAGATAATTATGTTTTTGCTTTCTGTCATTCTAAACAAAATTTTTTAAGATATTATGGTCTAAATGATTTGAGAACTTTTGACTTTTCTGTTATAGGATTTTCTGAGTTACTGACATATCTCTGCCATGTAAGGATCCTCTTCTGCCCCTGCATCCCCCTTCCCCAAAGAAACTTTCTGAATGCCCTTATGTTTTTGCTTTCAAATTCATTGTATTTGGAGGAATATGTATGAGATGTGGATTAAGCATAAAAGACGAAACTTAAATTTCTACATCTTCTTGATTCCGTGGAACTTGTCACGTGGTGCATTTGAAAAATTATTGATATTTCCGTATTGCAGATTGTGGAATCCCTCTTCTTTGATCTTTATGCAGAATTTATGGGGTGGAAGTGAAGGTTCTCTCTTGGCTGTTACGGAAGGTTGCCAGGTGATCCATCCTAATGTTCTTGATGTTGGAATTCTCATGCACTTGGTGTTTTTCCTTTAATGTTAGAACTCGTTGCAGCTGAGTATATGGGACTTGAGGATGAAAGAGAATGGTGGTTGTGTGCAAAGAATATGTGGATCTGTTGGTGATATTCTTTATGCAGTCAGCAGTTCTTCAACTGGTACTATTGCTGCAGCGGGAGCTGATCGTACTGTGACTGTTTATGATCCTCGCAGGTTGTTGTCCTCTAAAGAGCCAATGAGCTAGAAGCCTAAAATATAATTCAATTTTATTGTGAATTTACTTTGTAGTTAAGGATGCCTATGTCAAGTTAGGAAATTGTTCACAAACAATTTGAAATTTTCTTTTTTGTCTTATATATTGGTACAGGTGGTCTGCACTGTCACGGTGGTCTAACTGCACAAAGTATGAGGTAAGTGGGAATCTTACAGTATTTAATATCATGAGTTCCTTTTACATCAACCGAAAGTCAGAACCCTTAAAGGAAGGAAAATTTTGATTGAGGATAATGATATACTCAGGAGGCATACTGTATGTTTGAACCGTAGAACATCAGATCTGTCATTCATATTTCTTTTGCTTTTTAATGGTGGTTATCGTTGTTATGTAGCTTATCAGTGTAGAAGATGAAGATTTTATCCGGTGTTGAGAATCACTTCATGTTTGCATGCATTGACTGTCTTTAGTTTCTTATGTTTCATCACTTCATCAATCTGTGTAATGGTTTGGGGATGGATATGACATCATTGTTGATGGCTCATAGAACGGTACAAACCAAAGGACACTGACCAATTATTTTAAGATCTTCTATATCCAGCTTTCTATTCCTGAGTTCTGGACCTTAAATTTCCCCCATTTTCCATCTTCTACATGAGCATCTGCTGAAGACTGATCTTCAGTTAGTATTCTTTTTCATCCCTTTGTATTTGATCATGACATTGTTGTGATATTCCGGAAAGGAAGAAGTGCTAGATCATGAATTGGGCAATCTAATTAGGATTTATCATTTTTTATTTGTTTGATAACAGAACCAAATTTGGTTTCCATTTTCCGGAGAATAGTTTTCTTCTTTATGGTTGCTGAATGCTGCAATTTCGAGATAATAGTCATTTTTATTTTGGCTGCTGCAGATAACTGGTCTTGCATTTTCATCAGCTGATCCTAACTACATATTTGTGCAAGGAGTTGATTATGAGGTACTGCTTAGTGATCCTGATTTTCCCGTTCATCTTACTTTTCAACCTGTGGTGCTCTTGCCTCTCTGTATTTTCTTTTGTTAGTAATTTTTCCAGAATGGATTTTCTTCTCTTTCTGGTATAGCTAGAATGGTAGACAATGTGAATAAGTGTTTTCTTATATTCCTTTATTCATTTTGGTTTCTCATGCTAAAACACATTTAATTGAAACCACGACTTCCGAATAAAGAACATAAAAGAGGTATCATAAGGCCCTTTTCCTACATTTCTTTTGGTCGTGTTTCTACATTTTGTAAGAGCTTGAACCGTGAATCCAAGAAAGAGGAAGTAGATGGCAAATAAACAGTTCCTTATTGGACCCAATATACATTAAACTGGGTTGATGGTAAGTTTTGAGTCATGGGACTTTCCTTTTGCCTTCAATGTCATGGGATGAGAAGAAAATAGTAAATTACCATCTTGCATTGGAATTTCAAATGAATACCCTGATTCTTATCTGTTAAATTTTTGCTTTAGGATTTATATTCTATATCTTTATGCACAAGGAAATTTTTGCAGGTTCTATGCGGACAATGGAAAGATGGTGAAAAAGCTTTTTCTTTTAGAGGAGATTCAAACTGGCTTGGTTTTAGTAAGGTATGTCAATGTCTTCTATAATATTGTGAAACTATCCTTGAAAAGCACCAGAAATTCAAAACTTTATATATTAATTCCATTTTGATAAAAGTTCAATTATGTTCTCTGGGCTACTCTGTTGGGATCAGCTTTCTTTAAGGGCATCTTCTCTTCAGAAAAGTATGGAAATTGAGTTGGAACAACTTTACAAACACAGCAGTGGGTCAGAAAATGTGTATAGAACAATGTATGTGGTGTAGCCAAAGGTCTAGTTGAGGGGGGACTTCCGGATGACCTTTGAGACTTCCTTGAAGCACTGCAAAAACAAAGAATGAGAGATGTTTTTCAAATTCCACTCCAATGCTAAAAGGAGTACTTGATCAATGACAAAGCCAACTTCATCATTGGGAGTAAATAGTGTTTATATAGGAAGGAGTACATTTAGGAAAGTTTGGAAAGTAATGTGGGATTCCATTAACTCTCTTCCTCGTAAAGACTTTCTTCACAATAATGGCAAAAAAGCTCATTTGAAGGATAAATTCCTTCCACGAAATGAAATCATCAATCCAAATTTGTACATAATTGAAGTAAACTTTTGATCGATCAATTATATTTATTCGTAACACAATAACATTTATTTTATTATGCTGAGATCAAAGTGTGATATACCCCAGAATGCAAACACTTAGAACAGAGAACAGATACAAAAATTCAGATAACTGCTTAAGTTGGCTGGTGTACCAGCTGATTTTTTGTTACTCAAAGTTCCTGCTGTAACCAATTTGTATGGATCTTTGATATTTTTTACTCTCTTAAAGCATGGATGAGATTGTTTTATTTGTCAGTTTAGTTGCGAGAAGCAATCAATGATTGGTATAGTTTTGCCCCGTATCTGCATTTTCCTTGTTGGATCTAGAAGCTTTCTGGTGGTTTAGATTGATACCATGGTCACGTGACAATACTAGTCTCCATCTGTTTTTCTTCTGTGTAGTGTTCCAACAGGGATGTTCTGGGGGGATGGTGCGATTCGGGCAACATTTTTATTGCTGATATTGTTCGAGAAGTCTCAAATGGAGTACGTCTTTAATTCTTTCACCTTCCAACCATCTGTTTCGTTTTTCAAGTCCGCCACATTCATAGTCAAAGATGCGCAGAAAGCTGCAACCGAATCGGGTCGATTCTTGCCCATTCTTCTGCTTCAACAAAGGCCTTGATGAGTCTGGAAAACTGACAATCTTATCAGCATGGAGGCTGAAACCAAACCTAGACCTTCATCTGTACTGTATGTTTAATAATAATCTTTCATTTTAAAATGCAGTCAGCTGCCCCCTTTTTCCATGGGATGTTGGTCATGGTCGGCAGTCTGTTGTCCAGAATCTCCGGCATCAGTTGAGATGGTTAAGCTTTTCAGGAAAGATAAAATCTACGAGTCACTTACTTTGAGAAAAGAATGCTGTTGGGGCCCGCAAATTGGCAGTTATCTGTTATTTTCGGTTGAAAGAAAACTGAAAGGACAGAAAGGCTGCTATTTCCTTGAAATGATAATTGAAATCCTTTTTCCATGCTTTTTTTTTCTTCTAATTTGTTCTTATTTTCTTAATAATAATAATGAATCACCCCAACGGCTTGGAAAAAGAAAAAAAAGGTTTTCTTAAAAGAAAAAGACTTCCAGAAGTTTTAATCTTTTTCCGACACTGTTTCCAATGAGCAGCCGACCTTGTAACGTCTTTGCATCTTTAATGGTCCTTTGATTGCGCAGGAAGAATTCCTTCAACATAGTTTAATACAGTATAAGGATCTTTTACACTGTCAAATAACAAAAGATCAAATATTTTCTCTAGAGTTTGGGGTCTCTTGATATATTTGTTTATCATTCTTTATTACTTCCTTTAAATGAATTGAGCCCTTTTTTTTTTTTTTTTTTCCCGAGTTAGACAAGTCGAGCTTGAACTGGCTTGACTCGAGCTTAAATCAAGTAGAGTTTGAGTTAAGTTATAATCGAGTTCGAGTTGAGCCTCGTGTCGAGTTCAAATCACGTCTAGTTAGATTTGAAACTCGTGAATCAGCTCACAAGTCAAAATATAATATTTTTTATATAATTTTATTTAAATTATAAAGAATTATGCAGATTTTTTTGATAATAAATCTATTTTAAAATGATCTATTTTAAATTTTTTTAAAAATATTTATAAATTTAAAAAATTCAAGCCAACTCGAGCTTGACCTCCAAAAGTTCAGCTGGTTCAGTTTGAGTTCAATTTTTTTGGGTCAAGCTCGGCTCGAATGTACCTTTATCTTCATTATTAAATATAAGTCATCCGTCATCATTTTATAAAAATTAATGTAACTTTTTTTTTTCCCCCTAAAATGTTCTCCCATCACCCTTTCAAAAATTTGAACATCATTTCACTATACATCTTTAAAAGGGCAATGCAAAAAAAATACTATCAAATATCTCATTAATTAATGATAATAATTAGTTAAAATAACTTATATTCAGTGACGGAGGGAATATTAAATATGCCTATCTATTAGAGGTAAATTTCCTTTTAGATTTCAAAAAATAAAAATAGTTTTAAAAAGATGAAGTTCTAATTTTGTAATTAAAGAGAGATATGAAAGATAATACTGAAGTAAGGCTTAAAATTTAAGAAATATGTCTATTATATAGAATGTGTTCATTGTAGGTTGGTTAGTAATAATAAAAAAAATTTCAAAAGCAAAATTATATAAAACTAATTTTATTAAATAAAAAATTATTTATTAAACACTATAGGTATAAGATAAATTTAGAACCGCTATGTATTTTGATAACCCTTAATAAAATGAGATATTAAAAAAGTAATCCTCGATATTATATTATGTATATATATATATAGAACACAAATATTATGGAGGGTTTCGGTTTAATATCTAACGGTCAACAATTAAGTCAATTGTCTTTTTTTCTCTTTAGAAAAAATAAAATAAAATTTGATAAATATCCCTATAATTTAATTTATTCTTTCAACATTTAGTTTATAAAATATATTTTAAAAATCATTTTTTATAGAAGAATTTTTTTCTTTAAAAAAATAGTTAACTTAATAAAAAATAATTATTGATCATTTGACCCTTAATATGAAAACTACATATATATATATATATTTATATATATATATATGTATGTATTTATATATGAAAAGTACGATGTCCAATTTTTTTTATATAATTGAGTACGTCATCTCAAGACCAAAGTGGGTAAAGAGTTATTCATACATTAAAAAAATCTAATTTAAAAAGAAAAGACAAAAGATAATTAATATATACTTGAATAAGTGTTCATTTTGAGATATATAATTTGTGGTTATTTGCGTTTGTGAACCTTGAAGATTATCTAAAGTCAAGGTCCAGATATGAAGGACAAGGAGAATCTAATCTAATAGTGTAGTATTGGGTAGCCTTTCTTGAAGCTGTTTTCTCTTCCCGTGGAATTTTGTCATACTCAATGACCAAGAGTTGGCTTCCGTTCTATAGTCTATGGTTCTGTGCCCTACCAAAGTCTATGGTTCCTCTCAATAGTCTACACGAGATAACAGAAATCAAAGACAATCATCAATCAATAGGAGAAATCCTTATCCAAACAACCCTAGAAGTCTTATTTCCTTCTTTTTTTTTTTTCTTTTTTTTTATCATTAATTATAAATTATTATGGTTAGTTAATTAGATAGAATAATTGAACATTTAAGGACCTAATATTTGATCAATTTTACACTTTGATCCTTAACTCATTTATTTTGGCTTCGTTGATCCTCAAACAAATTATCATTGGATAATTTGATCATTCTAATCTTATTTTTTAAAAACACTAAATCAACAACCATTGACCAAATTAATAGGGTTAAATTCAGTATTATACCATTCAATTGTATTAACTGAAATCTTATTTAGCTAAATTTTGGTTCTGGCTCAGTAAGAAATTAATTTAGCTAGGCTCAACAAAATTTTAGATTATACCCGCTCTTAACAAATTGAATAGTATAATATTGACTTTGCCCCAATTAATTTGGTTAAAAAGTCGTTGATTGAATTTTTCTTTGGTTTTTTTAAAGAATGATGTTCGAAGGATCAAGTTATGCTAGAGGATCAAGAATATAATTCTTTGATTAAGAAGTCATTGACAGAACTCTTAGATGGTTTTTTTAGAGAATAGGGTTCAAAGGATCAAGTTGTCCAATAGTGATTTGGTCGATGACCAACGTGACCAAAAAAATAGGTTAATGACCAAAAAGTAAAATTGACCAAAGGTTAAGTCCTTAAACATCCAATTACTCTAATAAGACATTTAAAGACGTTTTTTTCTTTAGGGTTTTTCGCCAAAATTTTCCCATATGTTTAAACCTAAATATTATTGGATCCCTTATGTTTTTTTTTTTCAACCATTAAGGTCCCATATTAATTTACAAGTAGCTATAATAATCCACACCATCCAATTCCGACCATTTTCAAGGTGATGCCATGAAATTTCATGAAGATACCAGAGTTTTATTATCTTTCCGACGCACGGAACAAGTGTGATACAACTCTCATTGCTCTCAAATTCTGTTTCCAACAATTCTTCCAATCCTATATACTTGCCCGACCTCTTTTCCTATTTCTTGAATTCAGTTTATTCTGGATACTCAGATTCTGGGAAGGGATTTTATAATGTTTATTCAGATGTTTTCAATAAAGTTTATCAAAATGAATTGAATTTCACCAAGAAGATGGGGTTAGGCTTGCCTAAGGAAGCTCCTCTCATGGGCAATATGCAGAGCCATTATGCCTAGGCCCGATAATCTTTCGTCCATTCCTTTTTTTTTTTTTTTTTTTTTTCCTTTTATTCCCTTTGGCTTAACACATTTGAACTGGCAAAAAAGTGCTACTATGTCCATATGTTTGGGTCAAAACTTTGGTATCTTCATGAAATTTCATGACATTAAAATGAAGTTAAACATATCTCTCCTTTTTTTTTAAACTATATAAAAGTCAAACATATCTCTCCTTTTTTTTATATTGAAGTTAAAATGAAACATTTAACTCTAATGAAAGGAGTATTAATTTGTTTTTACCCGAATACTTGATGCTCATCAAATATATACCTATAATAAAATAAAACATTTATTTATATCATATGAATGATTAACGTAGAGTTTAAAAAATAAGATTAGTATTCATCTTTAAATCTAGATCTAAGTGTTGAGAATTCCACAGCTTCACATCTAATACACATTTGTTGGTGTGTCACTTATTGACACACTAGTTAAAAATTAACACTTGTCTATAAAAAGATGAAATACTTATAAAATTTAGTTTATCTTTTTAGTATATAAAATACATCTAACAAAATAATTAAAGATTATGTGTAAGATTTTTTACTGGTGTAATAGAAAATGACACACAAATATATATATATATATATATTTATATTTATATTTATATATATTTATAGTAGAAGATTTGATATCAAATTTCATCATTTTAATTCATGGATCAATGCCTTTAATTAGATTTTCTCGAGGTGAATTCTTTTTCATTTCTAGTCCTTACACATGATCTTTAATTATTTTGTTAGATGTATTTTCTTAACTTCTAAAACAAATTATACTATGAGACAAGAATATTATTTTCTAATTAAACATTATATACTAAATATTGTAGGTAGCAAAAGCTAGTTGAGGAACTCAAGTTTTACAAACTCAATAGTAATTAACATGCCCATCAGAGGAAAAAGAAATTTAGCCATTAGACCCCTCGCATGAAAAGGTCCAAAGAAAGTGCAAGAAAAGGAAAATAAATAAATAAAAAGAAGAGATATAGGAAAGTTGAACCTTGAACACCAAGTCTGATCCCGACTCTATAGGCATGATTTTTGGGTCTAGAAAATGAGCAAATTGTCTCAAAACAAGTGTAGAATATTTGGTCATATTGATAATTACATAATTAAACATGTGGTTTTTTAAAAAAAAAACATGTGGTTAAATATATAATTGAAATTTAAAAAAAAAAAAGAAAATTATGATGTACTGCCTGTGGAGACAAAGGCATATCCCTAATTTAAATGTACAATGAAGTAGGATTTGTGGTAAGATAGAGAGTTTATGGTTCCCTCGAAGTAGGCCACGTTTAATTAATTATTATAAGTATAAATGTATCGTATTATTGACTATCAAATTGAAAGGCTGCGTCCGATTATGAGCTCTCAAAGTCATGCGTCAGTATAAATTATTGTTGTCCCATCATATCAAGACATTAAAAAAGGGTGAATGTGATTGTGGGACACAGTATGACTTGTCCAAAGCTATAAAAGAATGCTAACACATATTGCTATACATACATATAATATATAGCATGAGAAAGTAAAAATTTGTAATAAATATTTTTCTCAATATATTCTTCTTCATTTTAAAATTCACTATAAATTAAAATTCTAATGTATAAACTTAATTCAGGAGATGAAAAAACGTACTTAATTTTCTCTTACTGTACGATGTCACTCGCATCTAAATTTATAATTCAGGAGATCAGGCAATTTGGTAAAATTTATAAATAATATTACTATACGACGTCTAAATTCAGGAGATCAGGCAATTTACTCCTTTCATGAAGGCATTGGTGTTAACTAGAAAGTAATTAAGGAGGTTGGATAGATAAGGGGAGCTTGTATAGCTATTTGCACGGGGGTGAGTATGGCAGAATTCAATTGTACGTAAATTCCTTAATTTGATGAGATATGAATTACTAGACCACAGACACTTGAAGCTATCCAACTTGGGGAGGGGAGGGGAATTCCTATTGGTATATAAATTCCAAAGCGCTATTGTAAACCATGAAAATTTATTTGTTCATCAATAAATTATATTCAATAAAAGTAAAATAGATTTTTTGACTAATTAAAATTTAGATTTTTCATATTAAAAGAGACAAAATATTCATGAAGATTCTTCCTTTTCCAAAAGCCCTTCTAAAATAATTTTCAAATTTTCAACTATAATGTTCTTCCATCTTTTTTCAAAATCCATCTTCAAATATTTGAAGAGTTATTTGACATTCTTCGTAAAAAAATAAATAGATAAATAAAGGCTGAGCCTGAAAATGAAGTTGAATGATTCTTGATCATAAGGGGGAAGAGAATTGACTCCGGGTTTCAAACCAGAACCATCCCGTCAAACTAATTAAGTCTCTAATTATGGTTTGGAGCTCCTTAAGTAGTAATTATCAATCAATTACCCAAGTTGCTTTACATGGGACGGGATATTAATCACGTGATTTGTTACCTACCTTTTATTTGTTTTTCTTTAAAACACACAACAAAAAAAAAAAAAAAATCCTAAATTCTTTTAACCAATTGTCAGGACCGGACAAAACTGCATAGAAGAAGAGGAAGTGATTAACAAAGGTCAATTTCCTTAATATATTAGGTGGCATTTTCATGTGTATGACCACTTCTTCTGTAAACTCATGTGTCAAAACCACATGCTTCCTCCTATTCTATGCATGACTAGTTCGTTCCATATACAGGGACCATCCCAGATTAGGTCAACTAATGAAAGATCACTAACAGATGATTAATACTTAACGTATGCTCCCTCCATTGAAAAAAGAATGTCACCATTTATATAATTCAAGATAAAAATTATGACTAAACTACATATTTTAATACTTTTTCTTCGTCAAACTTCCTTTTAACATTTTCTAATATAATGAAATATACTATATATTTCAATTTTTAACATTTTCTAATATAATTTCTGACTACAAATTTACACATTCAATACTAATTAATATCTTTTAATTCCTTCCATATATTTCATTTAAAACTGAATTCTTCATTTTAATTTTATATAATTAAACAAAAGAAATTTAATTTCAAACATTATTATTATTATTATGGAGCAACATTATTGTTCTAAAATCTAATATTTTATGAGGACTAACAGTTGTTTGAGATGAAGTGGCTCATCATATTGAACAAGGAAATTGTTTTTCTGACCAAGTGGTCGGCCTGCCCAGTTTCTGGAATCCGATGACCCATATTTGTGGGGAGCTGCAAAATCACACCTGCAGACAAACCATATAAAAGTTATTGAATATTTCAAAATTGAACTTTTTTACCCTGATCCTTAATATTTTTTTTATCATTTTTTTATCCTTAATCCGATGAAGTGTAATGACAAAAACGTTCTCTCAATTTTGATTAGATCATCGTTAACTTTAAATTAAGGATAAAAACTTCAAAAGGTGAAAGATTGAGTGTTCAAATGTACAATAACTCGTATAATGTATGTAATAAAATAATAAATAAAATAGAAGAGAGAGATAGAGAAGACTCTGTTACTGGTTCTTGTTTTTTTCTGTACTACTCTCTCCTTTCTGCCATTTAGAATTGAAAAATGAACAAAATTGATTTTTTTTATATTTTAGTTAAAAGTTTAATATTAATTAATCTTATTTATTATAATGCTCCATAAGTTTACATTGAATACCTATATTTTTATTTTGAATTATTGGAAATTAAATATTTATTTTTAAAATTAAATAAAATTTTATTGTAAAGCATAAATTAGTATAATAAAATAAAATAAATCAAATTCTTTTTTCTTAAAATTTTTCCATGTCAAAATAAAAGATTAAATTTCAGAAGGAGGAAGCACAACTAAATTTGTCAAAGAAAAAATGTTAGGTTGAATGTGTATAAATATATATATATATATTTATTTATTTATTTATTTATACATTTATATAAATATATTTATATATTTATATAACACAAAAGAAGGGGTTTTTTTTTAGTTTAAAATTGCTATGTTCTTACTTTTCCCGAACCAATATCTGAATATTATAATTATCTTTTTATTAATTTCAAATTAAATGTCTCTTTTAAGAAAATACAGTTTATATTCTTTAAAAATCTACTTTTATAAATTATATTTCTTGTTAATGAATTAACTTTTGTAACATTATTCTTATTATAAACTTTGAATAACTAGATGTTGACATTGACACTTGTGCATGAAAGAAAGGAGAGATAAAAAGGGAGAGAGGAAAATAATTAATGATGGTTTTTATTTTTAGAATATAAAAAGAAGACTGAATTAAATATTTTATATTGAAATAACTTTAATTGAATATATATATATATATATATATATATATATATATTTGTTTATTTATATATTTTAGAGAAATGGATCATATTCTAATAACTATGAAAAAGTTTCTGTGCAAGAGGTTGGAGGATAAAACTCCAAAAACTAAATCAAAATCCCTATAGTAGTTCGTTATTTTTTTTTAGTTTGATTTGACCCAAGTTGTGTTAGGGATTTTGACATTAATATATTAATATTTAAAAAAAGAAAAAAAGAATTGGGTAAAAAATGTCAATTTGTGCCATATGAATTGAAATGTCTCATTCATAAGACTACTTTCTTTAATGCTTCAAAACCATATGCCAAGACTCGTTCTCAATATTGGACCACCCGAAATTAGAACAATATTAGGTCAACGAATGAAAAAACTTATATAAATAGACTAAATCTCGAATGTCAAATTATATTTATTAGTAATTCAAGATTTTTGTTTTGATACCATTACTATACTATTAAAATTGAATATCTTGTTTTAAATTTAATAAAAAAAACTTAATTTAGTATAATTCTGTAATATAACATTGTCAATTTATTCTAAATTTTCAACTAATGCAATTTGAATGAAGAGAGTAATAAATTGACGAATGATATAGTTTATCCATTTTACAATATTGTATTAAAATTTATAAGCTGATTGTTTTAATAATTACCCTTTTTTATTATTATTATAGTACTTTTCATATTAAATAATTTAAAACCCATATTAATTGAGAATGGAGGTAATTTTGTTATTTATGATGAGAAATAAATACGATTTTTTTAAAGCTTATATTGAAATGCACAACCACACTTGCAAATAATTAAATGCAAGTGAAAACTCATCTCAAATCTAATGATGTCAAGGATTAACAGTTGTGCAACCTTGGAAACTGCAAGTCACAAAATTTATATAAATAAATATAAATATATATTTATTTATAATCATAATATTAGTATTAGTTGTACAAGTTTTTCTTTCTTCTATTTTTTTCTCGAAAAAAAAGCTAAGATGGTCGCAATATGAACTTTTCTTCAAAACAGTATCTGCCTGCCAGCTGGCTGGCTGTTTTTCTTAGAATCCCTGAGAGGGAGACCATGACCTTGTGACCTTTTGTAACTTGTAAGGTGCGCTACAATATCACACGTGAACAGAAGAGACACACATGACACAACTTCTCCGACAAATTTAGAGGAAAAAAATAAAAATAGAAGGTTAGTTTGGTTCCACAATTTTTAATTTTGTAATCTTAACTTTCATGAAATTTTAATTAATTTAAAAATATAAGATAGAAGTATTCAATTTTTCACTAGGGATGCTCCAATGGGTAAAATGGCCATTGCAAAAATTAAAGGTCCAGAATTGAATCTTACCAACACCTCTCTCATAGGTTGAGGTTTGCGCATATCCACTAAAGGAGGTCATGAATTTAAAAAAAAACTAAAATAGTAAAATCTAATATATTCTTCAATTTTTAATCAAATAAAAATGATACATTCATTTTCTAGACCTGATGGGAATTTTTTAAAAAAATTTAACTAGGTTGAATAAAAGAAAAAGATTTAAATTTATGAATAAAAATATTAAGAACCCATGTTAAACGTTCAAAAATTACTTGGAGATTAAATCTATAATTTTCCTTTAATTTTTATTTAATGTTATGAAGCAATCTGGTAATGGTTGCTGTACCCTTGACATGAGGAATCTTTTAGACCATCTTTAAAGAGAGCAAGCCGTAAGTAGGTCAAAATTGATCCATGAATAAACTAGCAAGTATGACGTGTAATCCAATATGCTCCTCTAGAAAAAGAAATATTTGTTCATCCGACAGGGATATAAATGAAAATAGACCCCTCGTGAAAGGTTTAAACAAGTTTGTATTCGATCTGTTCGAATTATGTTCGAATCAAATCTAGATTTAACTTAATTGTTAAATGAATTAAGTGAAGCTAATATCTATTCGATTTATTAAGTTTACAAACCTAAATGAGCTTTTAATATAGATAATATTTTATTTATGATATGATATATAATACAATTTATTTATTAAACATAAAAATACTTTTTTATATAATATATTTGATTTATTCATATACTATATATGATATATAACATTATTTCCTAAAGTTTTTTAAAAAATAAATTAACACACAAAAAAAGGTTTAAACAAGTCCGAACCCAAATTCCAAGTTTTTTTTACTGCTCTTAAACAAGCCTGAGCTTAACCTCAAGCATTCTAAATATTTAATAAGTCAAGCTCCACCTTGAATTTTAAAGTTCGGACAAGCTCAAGCTCCTATAAAAATATAAACAAGTCGAGTCAAAACTTGACAGATTCAAACTCATCTCGATTCCTTTACAATCCTAACTTGGACCAGATCTGCGCTCTTCTTCAACTTTTAACGATAATTCTAAGTACCCTTAAAGACTACTATTGCCCCCATAATGTCGTGGTTGACTGTTATTCATAGATCATGGTAGAAAGCTGATTGTTCTTAAATCTTTGGAATTTGATAATTGCATTAAAAATTTAGATAAAATATCATTATGTATTTGGTTTATTTTCTATTTTTTAGCTTTGTCAATGCACTTTATTAGGTGTGATGTATTGTCAATTACACTTGAACGGTAAGTTTTATCTTGTCGAATCATTTATGTAATCTATTTACTGTTTAATGAATATTTATTTACCAAAAAAAAAAAGTATTCCAATCTAATTACTAACCATATGAATGATGAGCAGTTAGCAGTAGACAGTGGTAACTAAGAAAACGATAGACCATCATTTTCCGCGTGAAATTCCGTTGTTCTTAGCATTTAGACGTCATCAAATTTTTAGACAAATAATAATAATAAAAAAAACCTTGACTAATCATAGTTTTAAGATTTCTCTTTAAATTTTTATTACGAAAGTTCTAAGTAATGTTAAATTAACTATTCCCTTCCTCACTATTTATGTTACTAGTCATCATTTTACCAAAATTAAAGTAATGTTTTTTTTTTCTTAAAATATCCTTATTTATGATCTAAAAAAAATTAACAATATTAATTAGGGAAAATAAAGAAACAAGAGTAATAGAGGAAAAAATTCAGTAAAATATCTAATAAACTAACAATAAAGAAAGTTAGTCTAAATAACATATAAATGGTGATGGAGGGAGTAATACAAATCTAACACAATAATACTCCTTTTGTTCCTAATTATAGGTGGTATATAGTCATTTTGTCAATATTAATGTAACTTTTTTTCTCTCTAAAAGTTCCTATTAGAGAAGAATAGGGGCAAAAACTTTACATAGAGGAAAATATTTTACTATAAGAGAAAAATAGTGGGGACAATATTAGAATGGAGGAGTAAAGTATTCATAAAATTGTAAATAGTAGACACATTAAGGATGGAGCGATTAATAAAGAAATTAAGTAAAATACTCTTTCTGTCACTAAATATGAATCACTAGGGTTATTTTATAAAAATTAAGATAATTTTTTTTTTTCTAAAATGCCCTTTAATCGTCTTTTCAAAAATCTAAACATCATTTCAATATATCATTAGGGGGATAATATAGAAAAAAATACATTTAAATATCTAATTAACTAATAACAATGACTTATAATTGCCGGTAATAAAAGTTAATTATAATGACTTAAATTTAGTAAGGGGAGAAGAACTAGAAAAAGAAGAAAAATAAATTGATGTAAATAAAGAAAATTCTGTTAATTTGTTGTTTTCCTCTTGTTTGAGTAGTGCTGATATTTTAATTTTCCAAGCGATGAAAATATTAATGAAAAAAAGAAAAAGATCATAAAGCTAGAGAGAGAGAGACAGGAGTGACACTCCAGTTTACGCGCCAATAACGACCTCGCCCTCCTGTCCACGTGCTTGACTTCGTCCTTTCCACTCTCTCTCTTTTCCTCTGTCTTGGTCTAGTTGCTCACTCGGCCAATGACATGTCCCCACCTGGCCAATCGCCTGTGTTCATTCAAACCACTTGCTCACGTGGCGCACCTTCAGCCTTTTAGTTAAAATCAGATGATCCATCATTTGTTGCCATATTTTTACAATCGGACCGAATTTTGAATCAAAAAATTATAGATATAAAGTTTAATGATTTAATCGTTATTAAGTTGTAATTGAATCTATATATTTATAATAAATAAAAATAAATATATTATAATATAAAGTTTATCAATTATGTTCAAAAATTTGTCAAATGATATTTTTAAATTAGATAATGAAATTGCAAATTGAAAGGAAAATAAAATAATATATATAGATCGCAATAAACACTTGTCAAACATATAAATATATATATATATATATATATATATTACAAAATAAAATGCTAAATATGACTAACATATATATGTATTTTCTATGTCAATTAATAAAAAAAAAGATAAAAAATATAATAGTGATTTATTTTTTTTTACCTATCTAGATATTCCTATCAATTTACCATTACCATTACTTCGTTTACTCTCTACCCCCTCACGTCTCTTTCTTCATTCTTCCTCATGCCTCCTTCTACAGCTCTCACTCTCTTTGTGTCTTTGGTTTGATTTCTTTCTTTAGCCTTTATTTTCTTCATAATTCATACTCTCATTTCCTTCTCTCTCCCTTGACTCCTTTTATTTTTTATTTTTTCCTTCCTTATACTCTAAAGGTTTGAATCTTTCCATTTTGTTTTCCTTTCTTAGAGTTGTGGGTGGTCATTTGTGTGGGGTGACTATCATGACCTGGAGTAGATTGAAAGTTTATGGAAGATAGATTACTTATGGTTAATTTGTATTTTGTAAACTTTTTCTATGCTTCTGTATGTCTGTAATGGTGGTAGAGGCTTCCTCTTCAAATGTGATAGGGAATTAGATTTTTAAAAGAGATTTATTGCAATCTTTTTATCTTCTTTAATTTGTCAAGTAGTCCCTTTTTTTTTTTTTTAATTTCCCATTTTTCAATTCAAACTCTTATTTTTTCTTTTTCAAAAATCAATTGACTCAATAGTTGACTAAGCGGTTTAATTATTTAACAATCTAACCAATCGGTTCAAAATAGCTTACAATTTTTAAAACGATTTTTTTGAAAATTGAATTAAATGGATTAGAGTGATCAATTCACAGTCCAATCAATTCAAGCCAGTCCGGTCTGATCTTTAAATCACTGATTTGTTGCTCAAGTTGGTTTGTTTCTTTCCGACTGTACCGGATTATTTATTACTACTATATTGTCTTTTTCTAAGATGGTTGTAGCGGATTTATAAACTATTCGTATTTGGGATTTGACTCGTTCTTTTAAGATTTATTAATCCCCTCACAAACGTCATTTGAATCGTTCACTTCCTGGCCCCTATGTGCCATATACCCACACTTATCAAATATAGCCCAAATTTTACAGGCAATAATAATAGTTTCTTTTTATAAGAATTATGCTATTGGCTCTTATTAAAATCAAAATATTTTTTTATTTTTTTACTTTAAAATGTCTGAATTTTTTATTATAATATCGTAAAAATAACCACGCGAAATTGGAGAAAAAGGACTCGGATTCTTTAATATTCATTACTAATTTATCTTTAACATTAATGTAATTAATTATATAATCATTGTGCAAGTGGATGTAAATTCTAAAATTAATAAGGTGGATACTGTGACTTTATAAAAACATTAACTGTTTTAAGGAATGAGACATTTTATTCCAGATAATCTAATATGTAAATAGGGACATTTAATTCCAGACAATGAGAATATTATTATAAATTTTTGCACATTGAGTTATATATATTTCTTGTTACATCCATTAATCTTATCAAGAATTAATAGTAATACAATACCTACTTTCATCGTATCTCAAACTCGAAATCTCATTCAACTATAAATTTTTGTTAATAAAACAAATTCAAACTTTGATCATAGAGCAACATCTTTCTTCGTTGTCTTTTCTTTTCTTTTAAGATCTTCACATTTTTTTTTTCCAAAAATTTGGAAAAGCACAAATTATATATATGACATTCCTGTACATCTCTTGAAAATATAATATAAAAATTATTCTTGTCACTATAAATTGAATGTTCCCTTTTAATTAGATAAAATATTATGAAGTGTATTTGACTTTTATAAAAATTATAAAATTATCATTCTCATTATAGTAGTTAATAGTAGGACTTTTAGATAAGTGGATGTAAACCATAAATTAAAGAAAATTATTAATAAAATATTATACTTTGAAATGAGACAAGACATTCAAATATAAACAGTCTAAATTAAAAATATGAATATTCCAATCTAAATGGAGGAAGTAATATTTATAATTTAATGAACAAATAAATTTAATTCTTATTAATCCAAAATGTATTAAGTCATCCTTCTAAGAAATATAATTACTGCTCACTCCATTATTATTTAAATATCTTTATTTCTAGTCTAGAATGTCTGAATTTGAATGTTTCATTTTTAAAAATAAATATACTTTTAACATAGAGTTCCATTATCACCCTTTTAATTTAATATTTATATCCAGTAACAAAGATCTCGAGATTATTTTCATCAATGAGAAGGATAGAGAGATAATTCTAATAACTCAAATACTCATCTTAATTTTTTATCAAATAAAACGAGACATTTAATTTTTAGTCTAAGGGATTATAGCTTATAAACATTAATTTATAAGGTAATGCTCACAAATGCACTTATGTGTTTTCACATTGTTAACAAAAAATCAACTCCTTGTAAAAACACATAAGTATACAATTAACATTTCCCTTAATTTAGCAGTACATTATTATTATTATTTATATAATAAAGGAACTCATAAACCAAGAGAAGTTTTCTAGTTTTAACAAATTTTTTCTTAATCATTTACGTAAAAATGAACCACCCAAAATTTTTTAGAAGTGGATTGGTAAGGTTTTAGAATACAAACAAAGGTAATGATTATTTTATTTATTTATTTATTATTTAACTGTGTTCGGATAAATTCATACGCTTGTTTTATTAGGATTTACAACCCATCAAAGTTAAAGTATGCAAGAAGTTCAAATTGAATTCAAATAATTAATAAAATATTTTCTTTTGAACTAAAATACGTAATATTAATATTTATATGAATTTAATTCCAATAAGTATTTAATATAATTAGAAGTGTAAGATTAAAATTTTTTCTAGTAAATGCTTATCGGAAAGTGAAAGATGACTAAACATATTTCTTGAAAAAAAAATACAAATTGATTTCTATTTCGAAACAATATATTTTTTCCCTTTAAACGATGCCTTAAAAAAAAAAGACCGGAGGAATTACTAAGGATTAAGAATCTTACAAAATGTGTAGTAGTATTACGAACAACAGTGGATTCTGGATAAAAGTTTTTTACAAATTTGCACACTGCAAAACGTGTGTGCAACTACATAAATTAAATGCTGGAAAACCATTGGTGCATACACCTGATGTTTGCAATAGCCTCAAAATCTGGGCGGTCCACAGGTTCCAAAAAGTAAAAATCAACGGTTCTCATTCAACCCAAAAGATTCCATGGGAATTTGTGCATTGATATGGCCCACAATTTCGTCTTGCGTGTCCATGGCGTGTTTCCATTGTGGGAAAAGGGCCCACTTACTACAGTTCCCCAATGGGCCAAGTACTGCTGGTAACTCTTTTTATGATTTAACCTTTAATGGATTCATTTATAACTTTAATTATGGTATTAATTAATTTAATCCAATTTTTAACCTTTTTAATTTTTTTGAAAAAGGAAATTTGTTTTTATTATTTATTTTTTATTAACCAACCATAAAACGCGGTGCAAAATTCTTACTCTGCCCCAATATAAGCCTCGCCTTCCTGGTAGGGTTCCAAGCATTTTCCACTCTTTTCTCGCTCTAAAAACGCTCGATCTCTCTCTTACTTCCCGGTCTCTCCCTATCTCCACCAAAATATTTTCCAAGGGTTTCGAGTTCAAGGTTGTTTTTTTCTCTCATTTTTCGTGATTGTGGGTGTCTCTCTTTTTCCTTTGGTCGTTTTTGTGCGGAAGATCATTAGACGTTTAGCCAGTTCTTTGATTTCTGGAGGGTTTCCATTTCTATTGGGTACTCACTTCTCTTCTTGAATTTTGACAGTGTTCTGAGTCTGAGCTTTGGTGGGTTTTGTTTGGATTGGTTTCTCATTTCTTTTCTTGTTTTTGGAGTCCATAAAAATTTTGGAATCTTTCTGTGATAGATTTTTGCTCAGGAAGATCTTGAGAGTGTCACGCTGTCACTTTGATCTATTTTCTTGGAATTTTGAGTCGGGCTCAGCCAGTTGAGTTGGTTCTATTTGTGGAGATTGAGATTGTGCATTAGGGGTTGGGTTGAGATTGGTGTCTGATAATTTATTGAGAGGGAAAAAAAAAAAAACTTTTTGAGTTGTATTCTGTTCCCTTCTACTGAAAATTGGGAAATTTTCCATTATCACTTTCAGGAGTTCTTGGAATTGATAATTATTTTGGTGCTTGTTTCATGTGAGTTAGGAAATGCCAGCAACGGATTTTCAAGGGTCAGCATCCTCTCTCACAAGTTTTGGGCGTTCCCTTTTGAGCATTCGTCGCGAACAAGTCCATTCTATGGATTCCCCTCATGGTTCTACGAGCCAAGAACAAGAGCTTGAGTCATTCCAGAAAAATGTTGCTGAAAGGTTTCATGATTTATTGGATGGAAATGCCAATGAGCTGCTCTCAATCCCATGGGTTCGTAAGCTTTTAGATGTTTTTATCGCTTGCCACGAAGAATTCAGGGTTATACTTTTCAATAACAGAGCTTTTGTGAATAGACCCCCCATGGATCGGTATGTATCAGAATTCTTTGAGAGAAGTGTCAAGGCTTTGGATGTTTGTAATGCAATTCGTGATGGGATTGAGCAGATCAGGCAATGGCAGAAGCAGTTGGAGATTGTCCTCTGTGCATTAGACAATCAGAGGAGTTTTGGGGAAGGCCAGTTTCGCCGGGCTAAAAAGGCCTTGATTGATTTAGCTATTGGTATGCTCGACGAGAAAGAGTCAAATGCAACTATTGCTCAAAGAAATCGCTCTTTTGGGAGAAATAATGCTCAAAAGGATCAAAGGTCTTTGGGCCATTTTCGATCATTATCCTGGAGTGTTTCCCGGTCTTGGTCAGCTGCTAGACAACTTCAAGCAATTGGTAATAATTTAGTAGCTCCACGGGCTAATGAAGTGGCGGCGACCAATGGTCTAGCTGTGGCTGTTTTCACAATGAACTATGTGCTGCTGTTCGTGATGTGGGCTCTTGTTGCTGCCATTCCTTGCCAGGACAGAGGTCTCCAAACTCATTTTTATGTTACTAGGCAGTATATTTGGGCTGGACCGATACTCTCTCTTCACGAGAAGATTTTGGAAGAATCCAGGAAAAGGGACAGACGGAATGCTTGTGGCTTATTGAAGGAGATTTTTGAGATTGAGAAATGTGCACGGCACATGACTGAATTGATCGATTCCCTTCAGTTCCCCCTAACAGAGGAGAAGGAAGTGGAAGTGAAACAGAGGGTACATGAGCTAGGACTTATCTATGAAAACGTCAAAGATGGATTGGATCCATTAGAGCGTCAGGTCAGAGAAGTTTTTCATGGGATTGTTCGCAGCAGGACTGAAGGCCTTGATGCAAGGGCAAATCATCATGGATGATAAAGATTAGTCTTTTCTTGGTTGCCTTTCTGGCAACTTGTAGAGTTTTGCATATATGTCATGCATTTTTCTTCTTTTTTTGAACTTCCTGTTTTCATAGATGAAAAAGGATGATATTCCCGAGAATAAGAATTTTAGTGAGTTAAAAAAAGCACAAAAAGCCTTTGTATAGACGACTAGGGAAACACATGGATTTGAAGTCCATGATGTTTTGACGCATCTTGTGTTGGCATTGTATAATCAACTTTGGTAGCAGAATTCAGTTTAAAGGATATGACTACTTTTGCCTTGTGAATTTGCTCTTGTTGAATCGTCCCATTAACTAGAACACTGAAAAAAGATTTTGCTCATTTGAACTCTGCAGAATCTTTTTCATCTCTTGACCATCTTGTGGGAAGTAGTTGATAAGATTGATGATCAAGGCTCTTTGTTTCAGATTGACTGGTGCGCTTCATTTACTTCAGCACTTTGTTTCTTTTTTCTTTTTTTTATTTACTTGAGCATGTGATTTTAGTAGTTTATAGTTCATTTGATAGTGTTTGTTTTCTCTCTCTAAGTTTTCTGTACCTGAAATTGATGAACTGCTATATCAGTAGAAACTTCATATCCAGTCAAGTCTTGGATGTGGATAAAATGATGGAAATCCATCATCAGTTTCCTGGTGGAATTTCTCACTTGTATCTTAATAGCATCAATTTTCTGAGTTTGGATTAACTTTCATCATTGTCTTAAATTCGCTAAAGTCAGCAATTGTTTGGTACCATCTTGTGTGGATTTCTTGACTGCAGAATTGCGAATGGCCTCAAACTTTTACCCTTAATATTGTCAACATCTTGACTTTTACGTTTGGGAAAGTTCTATTTGACGGTGCTTCACTTCCAAATGGGTGTTGTGTTGGTCTTCTCTCCCTTGTGCTATGACTTCCTGGAAAGATTTGGGGTTTCCAGCCCTTGGCATGATTTTCAGCGATCATTAAAAAAATGGTTGTATAATTCAGAGGTTTGATAAGTTCCAGATATGTCGTCGATCCCGAAGATATTTTTTCTATGGTCATCTTGGATGATTTCTTAAGTAATAAAGGATGACATCAGATAAGTCTGCTCAAAATTCTCACCAGCTTATTTGCCAGCACGTTTAGTACATTGGATGCATTTTAATTGCATGACTTTGCCATTAGCCAACACCAAATCGGAAGCTTTTGATTCTCAAAGCACTAAATTAAGGAATCATTGACTACCAGAAACATTGAAAATGTCAGCTTCCATGCACAACTAAATTGACCTTGTCTGTATGAGTTGGTTCTTGTAGTTTTGAAGCAGCAATAAACAAAGGGTCTTCTAGATGTGCTTCATCTTGTTGACTGTTTCTAGAAAACAATCGCTTCCATGATCTATAGAGAAGAGAAAACTAAGTTCCCTTTGAATGATTGGAATCTGGACATGCTTTCGCAATTCAATCTTAACATCCTTATCATGAAATTATGCAATCTGATATCTGCAATTTTTTCTTTTCTTTGTATGATCTCCTTTTGATGTTGATGTTTCTTTCTATTGAACTCGACCCACAATTCCTTGTCCTTTTTACTTTTGAATTCTGACTGATTCTGCTTTTGACCTTTTCCATTAGAATGTGAATGAATTCTTCCTCTCTTGTATCTGTCTCAATCCTTAACAGATGTCCAAAACAGGAATTGGCCACTCTAAAATGGGTTCTAACATACATTTGTTTATTCATTTCAAATCAGGGTCTTTCCTTTTCTTGATAGTATTAGCAGGATCTCTTCCTTGTGTGCAACTGGTATTTTTCTTGCATATATAAACATCCATTCTTAATAGCTGTAGTTTAGTATGAATATTGTTGATAAGTCACCATCCCCACCTCTAATTCATTTCTTGGGACAACCAAAGGCTGGCGAAGGTACCAATATTTTTTGATTGCCAACAGATAAGAAGTGGGCATTATTTTTGCACCTACCATAGAAATATGAAAGGTCAGAAAGAGAAGAGGTCCTCCTCTCCTCTTCTGCAACAGCCTGATACTAGTTGTTTCACCTTTGGTGCTTTAATTGCCAAAAGTTTTTTTGGTGGGTTGGAACTTGGCTTCATATGCCATCGCACCATAAATATGCGTTGGGGATCATTTATGTCAGCCCTTCTCGAATTCAAAACGGAAAGCTTTCTTTGGACGTTTCTCGGTGCAGGCTCTTTAATTTTTGGGAACGTTTCCAGTGTGGTGGAGCCGGGGATCTTGGCCCCACCAGAACCAACATTGAAAAATTCGAATACTGGAATTGGGAACGGATCCGTTCGATGGAAATTTTTAAATTTTAATAATTATATTGCTAGTAAAAATATGAAGTAAAATGTAAGAATTTGCTTCGATGTGCAAATATGCAAAATGTCCGATTTAGTCATATAACCTTTTTGTTTTGACAATGTAAGTTTATTAAAGTACATCGTTAAGTTTTTAACTATTAAAGTTAGCATTTATATATTTTTTATTTAAAATAATAATAAATTTGATATAATATTTTTAAAGTTTAATTTATTCTTTTAGAATATAATGTATAAAATATATTTTTAATAAATAAATTTTTTGTTGAATATTTTATTTTTTTAAAATATGATTGTTAACTTTAATCGATAGAAATTTAACTGTATATTCTATAACATTACCTTATATATAATGTGCATTGTTAAATCTTTAATGGTTAAAGTCAACTGTCATATTTTATAAAAATAAAAGCTTCAATAAAATATATTCAAAATATATTATATCCTGAAAGGATTAACTAAACCCTAAGAGTAATGGATCAAATTTATTATTTGTTAAATAAAAAATAATAATTATTCATTCACTTTAACTGTTATATATATATATATTTTATAAAAATAAAAGCTTCAATAAAATATATTCAAAATATATTATATCCTGAAAGGATTAACTAAACCCTAA
>JAOXNR010000031.1:4031599-4042324 GCA_028571225.1 Parsonsia alboflavescens
CAGTCTTTTATCTCTAAGTGCATGCAGTTTTAGAATCAGTAAATGAAATTGTATGGGGGTATGTGACTTGCTAATATTCAAGAGAAATTTATTTATTAAATTTTTAATAGAAAATATATTTCCTTTCATCCATTTTGAGTTATCATATTTTCTGAACTAATAAAACTTTTTTAAAGAAAATTGATAATACAATGTATTAATGAATTAAGTTAAACATTTTTATTAAAATATATGGAAGTCAAATTAATTAAAGTTTTTATCTTATTTTTAATTAATTTCCATTCATTTATTAAAGTGGACACTTGCACTCCCTAAATAAGCTACCTTTCTGTTACTATTATGATAATATAGATATGGATAGATTTGAAGTTCATGGAGTTTTGGTAATAATACTAAATGCAAGAAGGCTAAGTTTGAAACCACGTCCACAACCAAGCATGGAATGGTCCATTTATTAACTTGGCCGAGAAGCCAAGATTGTAATACTACAGATAGAAGATTTTTCATATTACTTATAGAATTTTGCACAAATTTTTATCATGGTTTTCTAGAATAAAAATTGGACATAACTTTCCCAAAGAGGCAACCGACTTCAGCTGGTTCTGACAGTTCCAGCACTCACGTAACTTCACCTGTTTGAAGCAAAGTATATGTGCTTTACTATCAAATTTAGTTACTGCATTTTGAATTCACTCTTATATGAATGAATGAATGATCATTTCATCAAAACTGAACCAAATCTTTCCTCAACATTTCTCAAAGGATGGAGCTTGAGTTGGGACTTAAACTTGCAAGAGTTGCAGATGAATTCAGTTCAGCTGATTTTAAGATTGCCAAAGATCGTGCAGGTCCCGTGTTTCAGTCAAGAGAAACAGCCACAATGTTCATCCTCACAGTCTATCCCAGAGGTTCAAATATAAATTTTTTTTAAGCTCACTTTTTTGACATTCTTGGTTTTGTTCCCATGGGATTTTGGAAAATTTCAGGTTACCAGAAAAGGAATATCAAGATTGAGATTAATGAGGATGGGACTCGAATCACGATAAGTGGCGAAAAGGAAGTTCAGGAGACTGTAATCGTGGGGTGGAAACTGCACAAGAAAGAAAAAGAAATCAGGGGATTCAGGAAGGCTTTCAAGATTCCTGATGGGGTGATTCTGAATAGAATCACAGCAAAGTTTGATGAGGATGAATCTGTATTGACAATTTCAATGCCAAAGAAAGAGAAAGGAATTAGTGGGGTTATTGTTGATGAAGTGAAGGAACATGAGCTTTCCAGAGGAGGTTCAGAAAGACTGCAGATTGATGATCAAGAAACTGAAGAAAATGCAGTTCTTGAAGAAACTCAAAAGAAAAGCATTCCTGAAGTAAAGGATCAAACAGGTGAGGATGAAAGGCAGAAGATGTTACGAGAAGATCATGAACGCGTAACAGAAAATAGCGAAGGAAGCAAGAGCCTGACATATGAAAAAAATGCAGTATCTAGTGGCAAAGCCACAACTGATAAAAAAACAGATGGGCTAGAAGACAAGGATATCAGACAACGAGTTCAAGGACATATTCAAACAGAAGAGAAAATACATGAAGATCACAGAGAAGAGAATGACAATAAAGCTGATAAGAAAGAAGAAGATGAAGGATCTGCTGATGTTCAAGGTCCTGAAATGGCTGCTGATGATCAAGGTCCTGAAATGGCTGCTGATGAAGCTGCCCTAGAGGAGCGGGGAGGGTTCAAAATATGTACGCCTATAGTTGCAGGATCTGCCTTGCTCTTATCTATTGTAGCTTTTGTAATTCACTTTATTCGAACAAAAAGCCAACCAGGGAGAAGGAGAAATTAAAGCATATTACTTTGCTTTTATGTAATCTATACAAAGCAGTACCACAAATTTCAGAAATGGCTCTGTGAACGATTTCAAGTTGCCCCAGAAACATTGAATGGCATGCATTTGTGATGAAAAACTTTAGGATATTGATTGATTTATGTGATGAATAAACAACTTATGAATGAGGTTTTGTTTAATTTTTAAAGATTATATCTTTTCAAGACCAAACATTTAATGACATGTATTTCTTGATTAGTGCTTGATGAGAGCCGAACCTGCACACAACATAATACAGAGGCGAGACTAACACCACACCAACCCACTTTGAGTTTCCCACCGAGCTATGCCTTGGGACAACTTCAAGTTGTCATTCATTCATATTATAGAAGTTGTCATTTATGGCCCAAAGCATAGGAGTACATGAGAAATGTATTGAATCAATTCCTTCCTGTGTAAATTCCTAAATCTTCCAATGTGGCTACCAAACCCCTTTATTCATAGAGGACCCCTCTCTTGCAAAAGTTTGATCAGAGCATATGAGTTATGCAACCGGCAGGTGCAGCTCCTTGTGAACCCCTAGACTTTTTCAAAAGTTTTACTTACCCCTGATGGCTGCAACTGAACTAAAGCTACAGATATGAAAGCATAGTCTTCAAAGAATCTCTTCAGAGCTATTCTTTATAAGACTGTCTATAACAGTTTGGGAAAAGGGAAAAATTATTGTAAAATGTCTTATTAGGAAATAGTATGAATTATGCCATGGCTTTTAATCTTTGTTGTTAGATAAAAGTTTCTTAAAAGAAGAGAAGCTCCAATGCAACAATAAAAGGGTAATGGAACAGGATCATATAAATATTCAATGTCTCAATGAAAGGGAAACCAAAAACCCAAGAAAAAGTAAAGCTATAAAGAATAAAATAAAGAAGAGAGAAGTAATCAATTGCAAGCAAAAACTGAAAGACTAAAGAACAAACTACTAATGATTCCAAAGTAGGGTCAAGGATAGAAAGAAATATTACTACAATGATATAATCACATCCTTAAGGCCACTTTAGATTTAAAAGGTACAGTTCCCCCCCACCCCTTGAATTTACATAAAGGAAAGTGCAATGTCTCTCTGTCCTCATAATGATAGCAGCATGAGTAAAATGACACAAAACAAAGCTCTTTGGACTGCAGGAACTCTAACCATCTGCATGTTTTCATCAAACAAAAATTATTTGAATTAAAGAACAGATCATAATGGTCCAGAAAAATTGCATATTTCTCTAGCTATACATGCAGGCATTCATTTCATTGCAACTAATTTTACTGTTTTAAACTCTTGACGCCAAACTTGTACATTTTTCCTTTTTTTAAAAATCTTTTACAGTGAAATGATGCATGATCTAAAATGGGAAACAGCTTGAAAAGGATTAAAGAAAATTAATCATGCATGGTTTCTTTAATCTCTATCATTACGTGTGTATTGCCTCTAACCTTTAACCTTTAACCTTTCACCTTACCCTAACTAGACGGTTTGAAATTGAACTCTCATTTCGGCACCACTATTACTTCTCAGATATAGTAGTAGTACAAGTACGACAAAGCCTAGCATTTAACCGTCAAAAGCTATGTAAGTTAACATGGAATCAGAGTAACAAATTGTACCCTCTCCCGCTTCTTTTTTCTAATGGAAGAAAGCAGAGCCAGCTACCCGAGTTACTGGGCCTAGTTTAAAAACTGGGAAACTTAAAGACGCAATTTTTCTTAAGGACTTCTGTATATTGGTAATATATCCCATTATATCTGATTGTGTAAATGTACCTTTCTTTCAGGGCTACTGGAAATTGGAAATGGGCGAATTGTGGCAGAGTCAACTTCACCAGTGGGAAGAGGCACAGCAGGATTGCTATTAATAAATGGATACCCACTTTTCTCTGGGACCATGGGGCTAGTAGCAGGAAGCATTGGTGCAGGGCTAGGAGAATCTGTTTCTCGAGGTCTAAATGGCCAAGGAAATGCCGGAGAAGATGATACAATTCCACCGGTAATCTGCGGTGGCGCTGCAATAGGTGGCACGTCAGTAAATGGAGGCTGACTTTCCGGTGGTGGGAGTGGCGTTGAAGAAACCTTAACAGCAAACTTCTTTAATTCTAGACAGTCTTGGCTAGAGCCATTGTTGAAAGAGAAGTAAAAGAAACCAATGCGTGATGGATGCCACTGAATTTCATGTAAAAGAAGTAAAATTGTCAATGCAGCCATTCTCCATTCATCAAATTAAGCATTCAAAAAGAGTCACTCTTTCACAATTTAGCAGAATATAGCAGGTAATCCACAGTACAGTTAACTTTGACCGTAAATGAACAATAACGCAACCCATAAATTTCTTTCAAGAAATCACAAAAATGAACACAAATCGAAAAGGGTAGAGAATTACTACCGTGTAAGATGTGGAATTGGGTTTGGAGAGAAGAGTAGCTTGAGTGAAGTTGCAAAGACTGAAGGCTCTTTGGTTCTGGAAGATGTAAAGCCTGTGCTGATACTTCTGCTGGAAAACTGAGATACAGGAATCAAATGCAGGTCTAAATTAGAACAATAACCAGTAATTCTTGATTTCTTGAAGAGAGTTTAAATCACTTACTGACAGTATCCCCTATCTGAACAGTGGGATTTCTCCATTTTGAAACTCCATCAACCACCACTGTAGCAGACAGAGAAAGCTGGAACAGTTGAATTAAAAGGGTAAAGAGGATGAACAACGACACGGGAGAAACTTCCATGTAAGAATCAAACAGTTAGTAAATCACAACTAGAGTGGCTTTTGCAGCGGTAAAGCTTGTATCTTTGGAGACTACTCAAATGCAGCAGTATCGTTAGGACTCTGGAAGAACTCAACAATACTTAAAGAGGGATGGGAATTAGGGGTGGGTTGGAAGGGAGGAGCCTGCATTGGGGTTGCTATGGAGCTGTCAGGCGTGTGTGGCTTGGTCACGGAAAGAGCATGAAATGGAGGACATGGTGGAACCGAGATATTGAAGAATGTGCATTTGTTAATAATTACTGAACTTTTTCACAGTAAAAAGTAGAATTATTTTGTCTCAGTGAAAGAAGAAAAAGAAAACAAATTTTTTAAAAGAGGATGTAAAGCACAGTGGGACTGAAATTTTCCAGTTGATGGTGGGTGATGTTGGAAATTATTATTCTAAAATGATTAGTTCTTGATTATCAATCTGCAAAATTGAATCTTTTTAAAGACATCCCAAGTTATTATTATTGCATAATTTACTTTTGAAGCTGTTGGGATTCCAATCTTTCTTTATTTATAACTTTCTTGACATTCTTTTAATGTCCTAATAATAATAATCTACAAATATTAATTCAGTGTCATAGATTCTAATATACTAATGCTTGAAGGAATAAAATCTGTGAAAATAAGCATAAACCTAGGCTGGAAAGCAACGAAACACAAACAAGAAACATTCTTGCAGACAGGGCCTTCTTCTTCTTGCACTGCCATTACATTCAGACGTGTAAACAGCAGAACCATATAAAATCATCTTTATGTTAATCCTCTATTCTTTTTAAGTGAAACGAGGAATGTTGACCAATCATAAAAAAAATACTACCACAGTGGCACTTCCTCAGAAATGCATCCGAAGTTGACAAATGAAATCTCACACAATTCACCTTGATTGAGCAAAATAATAATAAATTAAATAACGGGTTCTTTGAATTGCAAAGATCAAGAAAATGGGTTGTCAATTTTACCCGATAGTGTACAATACAAGACATTCAAAACCTCTTCAGCAGTTGTACATAAGAGACAGGTACTAGAATTTAGTGACCGGTACTGTCCAACAGAAATCAAACGTTTGGTGAAAGAAAACCTTTGGATATGCGGCCATCAGAACTTGAGACAGCGCCAAAAGAATAGAAGCATATACCAAGACAAAGACTAGAGGACAAAAAAAGAAAAAAAAATGGTCAGAAGGGTTTTGAAATGTACGTTTTTCACAGACCTAGAGACAGCAACTTCACAGTGTTAGTACACTAACCGGGTTCATTCAGGGCTCCTTACTTTGAGGACGGCCTAATTAAAGCAGATGATTAGGATTAGTAACGATTAAACCAACCTGGATGAAGAGAGCCAATTTTTGATTGAAAAAGTGACTTTTTTTTTAATTGTAAGTAACGGTTCCGTTAAAAATTACAATTCAAATTAAAATAGTCAACAAGATCGAATCGAATTTACGATCTATATTATACAGATCTCATATTTGAATTCATTCGATCATACTTTTGGGGGGAACATTAAAAAATGACCCTGATGAAGGAAAGAAAGGTCAAAATTTTTGGAAGTTGTAATGAGCGTGTAACTTTATAATCCACCAACCTATGGATTGTCTGCTTCTGTTCTAAGATCTTTCTTTTGGTTTTAGCCTTTGGCTGCCTCCTATAAAGATTATAAAGCATTAGTTTACATCTTTTGCAGATCATAGTGAACATCAATTACTCATGGGGATTTTTTTAAATTTTTTTTAAGATAAGTTGTTAGAAGATTTGTTATATTGGAGGTCTGCTTGATTCCATATTGACTATACCCAAAAATATGCTCTTTAATTGTTATTCTAGTCAAAAAAAATTTTGTTTCAAAATAGAATTCCTTTTATATTTTTCAAAATAGTATTTAATAAAAAAAAATTTCAATTATTCAATTCTAATCACTTTAATATTAATTTTATTCAATGTGAGAGCTATTTTAATAAAATAATAATAATAATAATAATTACTAAAACAATTATTACCTTTTTTACATCATCTATTTTGAACTTTGAAATGGAGGGGTATTGATTTTCTATTATTTCTTGGGTCAATCAAGGTGATCTAACCATTCTATTTGGACTTTGGGTGTTTTCTGAAACAAGAGCAACACATTGAATTGCTGCTTAGTTTACATGGTTGGTCAAAAAATTTGGTATAATGCTATCTGAGAAAAAGATGCAATGGTGTACTCCGGACATTGATTTTCTTGGTATGGACATTTTTGATGGTTTGTTCAAACCACAAACCCATTTGGCTTCGAAACTCCAGGACTTTCCTGACAGAATCCTCAACAAGCATCAACTCCAACAGTTTTTGGGTATAGTTAACTATTTTTGTGAATTCATTCCTAGAATTGCTCAATTCAGATCTCTTCTCATCAAGAGACTCTGAAAGAATCCTCCCTTGTGGATCGATGAATTTACCCGTGCAGTACAACATCTCAAACAAGTTGCTTCACAGGTCATGCCTTTACAGATTCCTTCCTCTGGAAAGAGAATCCTGCAAACTGATGCTTCAGGCCTCTATTGGGGAGCAGTACTATTAGAAGAAGATGAGAAAGGTCACCGTCAAATTTGTGGTTATCACTGTGGAGAGTTCAAACCTGCTGAACAACACTACCATGGCACCTTCAAAGAAATCCTTGCAGTCAAACAAGGCATTAAAAACTTTGAATTATTTCTGATCAATCACAAGTTTCACATTGAGATGGATATATCCTCATTCCCTAAAATGCTTGAGTTTAAGCAAAAACTTGTTCCTCATGGACAATTATTTCGCTTTCAATAATGGTTCTCGAAGTATACCTTCACAGTCACTCACATCCAAGGTAAAGATAAAATCTTAGTTGATTTTCTTAGTAGACCTCACATGATCCACAAGTCCCAAACCTAGTCTCAAAACCAACTCACACACTCTCACATCATCCCTTGTCTAGCTCCATTTGATGTCTCTCACCTCCCGCCTGAAGTTCAAGAAATGATCCTTGATTTAATCCTTCCTGAAAGAAGCCTCCAGAATTTCTCTCTATTCCATGAACTCCTCCTTCACAACCATGATCCCAAAGTTTTTCGTGGAATTGAATGTGATGCAGAACATCCCTACTTTACTATATTTCATATTCGTAATCTTTGAACTTTACCCAAGATAGCCCTTCGTTTCTTTGTTTCTTGCTTGAATCTTAACTATGGATGATGCTTCAATTTAAGTATTTTCAATGCAAAACAAGTGAGAAGATGATGCTAGTGGTGAGATGATGAAGATCATTGTGTTTACGAATTTTTTTATTTTTTAAATTTTTTTTCTAATGCTTCATTTTTTCAGAATTGAATGTTCACATTTTTATTTTGAGTTGTCTGAAAATGAATGTCTCATTTTCTAAATTTGTAAAAATTTTCTTAAGAAATTGATATTTTTAAGTGTAAAATAAATTAAGTCAACTAATTTTTTAAAAATTTGTGCAAATCAAAATGAAACATTCAATTCTGAACATAGAGGGAGTATATGATTTGGCTCTTGATATACATGTCAAGAGCTTTGGACCAATAAAATCTCAAGATGCATCAGGTATACACATTTGATGGACTAAAATTTTTTTTTTCCCCAACCTTTAGCTTACTCGCTTTCAACAAATTCAAGATTCCTATATTTTGCCAATAACGAATCACAAAACTAATTATTTTTAATTAACATTAACATATCTTTATGGAGAAAAAAAAAATCTCCTAATATGTGACTTTTAACCTAAGCGAGTCAAAATTTGTGACTTCTTATTTCACTTGGAAAGCATTAAATGATAGATTATGTTATCTAAATATAAATAAAATTTTTTTAAAAGTCTTATTGTAATATTTAAATGGCTTAAGTAACAATTTGTCCACCAAATTTGTACCTTTATTTCAATTTAACCACTGAACTTCTAATTGAGTCAATTTAACCATTTTACTTTGCTGGAATGGTCAATTTGACCATTAAATTTCTAATTGAGTCAATTTAACCATTTTACTTTTCGAAAATGATCAATTTGACCACTGAACTTCTAATTTAACCTAAAAAAATTTTTGAATTTTTTTTTATTAATTTCACTAAAAGGTGAAATTTTGTCCACAATATTCCTATGACTATTTCCCATCCGAGTCTTAAGTATCAATTTGCCCACTAAATTTGTACCTTTATTTCAATTTAATCACTGAAGTTCTAATTGAGTCAATTTAACCATTTTACTTTATTGGAATGGTCAAATTGACTATTAAATTTCTAATTGAGTCAATTTAACCATTTTACTTTTTGAAAATAGTCAATTTGATCACTAAATTTCTAATTTAACCTAAAAAAATTTTTGAAATTTTTTTTATTAATTTCGCTAAAAAGTGAAATTATATTCACAATATTCCTATGACTATATTCCGTCTGTGTCTTAAGTATCAATTTGGCCACTAAATTTTTACCTTTATTTCAATTTAACCATTGAACTTTTAACTGAGTCAATTTAACCATTTTACTTTACTGGAATGGTCAATTTGACCATGAAATTTCTAATTGAGTCAATTTAATCATTTTACTTTGCGGAAATGGTCAATTTGATCACTGAACTTCTAATTTAAACTAAAAAAATTTCTGAAATTTTTTTTTTATTAATTTCACTAAAAGGTGAAATTATGTTCACAACATTCCTATGACTATATTCCATCCGTGTCTTATTTTAATTTTTTTTATAGTCTTTTTTTATATATATAAAAAGTTTGATTTAATTTATTTTTTACTTAAAAGTGGTATTTTTTTAATAAAATTTTAATTAATTTAAAAGTAAAATATTTTGTTCAACCTTAAAAAGATAAGAACATTAAATTTTGAATGAAATAAACGTATAATATATGTTTTTAGTCAAAACCAAAGTTATAACTTTTAAATTTACATAAAAAAAATTAAAAAAATTTTTTTAAGCTTAAATTAGAAATTTAGTGGTCAAATTGACCATTCCTGCAAAATAAAATGGTTAAATTGATTCAATTAGAAGTTCAGTGGTTAAATTGAAAAGGGGGTACAATTTTAGTGGCCAAATTGATACTTAAGCCATATTTAAATAATTTATGAAGGATTATGATCATTGAATATAAATAGTTTTGTTTTGTTTGAATTTAATAGTTATAAAAATTATATTTATTCAATTATAAGTGAGATTATGTTCAAATTTAGGGTCTCTGCATGAAATGATTTCAATGTGGCGCCTGAGGCTTCATGAAATTGTGCAACCTTACAAGTTGTAATTGTGTTGCAACAATGATGTGGGTTTCACTCACTGGTTTGTTATACTTCGATTTTGATGTAAGTTTTAAACTGCTTTACAGTCTTGTAACTTGAAGGTATTGAGTTTGAGATATGAGTAGGGTAGGTCGAGTGTCACTGTTGATTCTTGAGGGAAGAAATATAGAGACACGTGGATGTAAAACCAAAAAAAAAAAGGTTGGCTGAAGGTCCTTCGAGGGGCTGTGCAGTGCAGTTTGCTTGTCTTTTTATATTCTTTGTCTCGGTTATAACAATTAGGATAAAAACTCGAGCAATACGCCGGAAGTTATTAAGAATCATTGCATGGAGTAAAAAAAATGAAAATAAAAATATAATTTAAAAGTGCTATTAACCACCCATTCACATTAATATTTTTATTTGAAATTTTAAAAAATACAAAATAAGAGAGTTTTATGTGAAATTTTCAATTACATTTTTAGGGGAAAAAAATCTATTAATTAAGATCATATTATTTAATATAATTTATTATAAATATTTTAAAATTTTATGTTATATTAATCCTACTTTTTTGTACCCTTATATTTTAATATGTTATTTGATAATGAAGGTTTTTTTCTTCTTCTTTTCAATAAGAAATATTTTATAACTTTGAGTTATCCTTTAATGTCTAATAAAACAAAAAATAAAAATATAATAAAAGCATTATTCATTATCTTATCCTTCACCTGTCCAAATTATCATCTTTCTAAAATTCAAGTAAAAAAATAATTGAATAAATTTTATATATAGATATTAATTTTTATAGAAAAATATTTTTAAAACATGAATTCTTTATATAAGATCTCCAATTT
>JAOXNR010000031.1:4042424-4063724 GCA_028571225.1 Parsonsia alboflavescens
GGAGGCAGGAAAGAGGAGAGATATAAGTTTGGGATCAATCAATTTGACCATACTATAATTCAAGGGAGAAGATGATTTGCAGGCTTATCTTTCTTGGGAGAGAAAAGAATGTGGCGAAAGTAAAAAGTACTAAAAAAATGAATTTCTTTATAAAAAAGAGAGGTCAAGAGTTCCTGTTTGAGTCTAAGGCCTATGACCTTACTTATGTATAAAGATTTTTTGTTTTCTAACACTCTTAATATTGACACTTCTTTGCCTAAGGTTGTTTTCCCTCTTTTGAAGTAATATGAAGATATCTTTCCTAAGGAGTTTCCACAAGAATTACCATCAATGAGGAGCACTGAATGCCAAATTGGTCTTGTGCTCCACTTTCTCAAACAAAGTTGCTGATAGAATAAATTCGGAAGAAACCAAGGGGCTACAAAGATAACTAGAAGAACTTCTTTCAAATGGATATGTAAGAGAAAGTATGAGTAAATGTATGGTACTAATCTTGCTATGCATAAAAACGATGGGACTTGGAGAATGTTCATTGATTGTAGATCAATTATCAAAATCACTGTAAAGTATCGTTTTTCTATTCCTTGCTTTGATGACATGCTACATGAGTTAAGTGGTAGCTAATTTTTCTCTAAAATTGACCAAAAAAGTGGTGATCACGAAATAAGAATGAAAGAAGTGGGTGAATGGAAGACAGCTTTTAAGAATTAACATGGGCTATATGAATAGTTGGTCATGACTTTTGGGCTAATTGATGCTCCTATTACTTTCATGAGATTAATGAATCACGTACTTAAAGTGTGCATAGGGAAATTTGTAGTCGTTTACTTTAATGACATTTTGATTTATAGCAAGTGTTGATGAGCATGTCGACTATTTGAGAATAGTCTTTGATATCCTTAGGAGTGAGCAATTATATACTAACTTGAAGAAATGCTCTTTTTGTTTGCAGAAGTTTATATTTCTTGGATACATTATCTATTCTGACAGAATTCATGTGGATGAAGAAAAGGTAAAGGCAATCAAAAATTAGCCATCTCCAAAAAGTGTGAGTGAGGTAAGAAGTTTTCATGGGTTAGCTTGGCTTTATCATAGGTTTGTTTGTAATTTTAGCACTATAGCAACCGAACTCACGAAAGTCATCAAGGTAAAGGTTAAGTATAGGTGGTAGAGTGAACAAGAAAAGGCTTTTCAATTGCTAAAATCAAAGCTTGCATGTGTCCCAGTTTTGTCAATTTTCGATTTTTCTAAAGTTTTTGAAATTGAATATGATGCATCGAGGGTATGCCAATTGCTTATTTTAGTGAGAAATTGAATGGGGATACATTGAATTATTCAACTTGTGATAAAGAGTTATATGCCTCGGTTAGAACATTGGAGAATCGGTAACATAAATTATGGCCACAGAAGTTTGTTATCCATACGGGCCCAGAATCATTCAAGTACTTGAATTGTCAAACCAAGTTAAGCAAGAGACATGCAAAGTAAGTTGAATTCATTGAAGTGTTTCCATACGTCATCAAGTATAAGCAAGGTAAGAAAAATGTGGTGGCACATGCATTTTCTAGAAAATATACCCTAACCTCCACACTTGGAGCTAAATTACTTAGTTTCGAACTTATTAAAGATTTTTATATGGATGATGATGACTTTAAAGTGATGTTTTTTGCATGTGAGAAAGGTGATTATGAGAAGTTTGCTTGCATGATGTTTTCTTGTTTAGGGAGAACAAGTTTTGTGTGCCTAAATGTTCATTGAGGAAGTTGCTTGTTATTGAATACCATGGGGGTGGCGTGATGGTTCATTTTGGCATATCTAAAGCCTAAGACATTCTCAAAGAGCATTTCTATTGGCAATCCATGAAGAAAGATGTTGTAAAAGTGTGTCCTGATTGCATTATGTATAGATAGGCTAAATCTACTATCAAATCTGACGAATTTTACATGTCATTACTTATTCCTAATGCATATTGGGTAGATGTATCAATGGATTTTGAGTTAGGCTTACCTAGTTCTAGGAGGAGTGAAGATTTTATACTTGTGATTGTTGATAGATTTTCTAAAATCACACATTTCATTGCTTATGGCTCTTGTGGCTGATTGGTTCTTCACTGAAGTTGTTTGTTTACATGAAATCCCTAGGACCATTGTTTGTGATAGAAAAACAAAGTTTCTTAGCTACTTGTGGAAGTTTTGTAGGGAATGTTGGGTACTAAATTACTATTTTCAACTGCTTGTCATCCCCAAATCGATGGTCATTTTGATGGTCCCAATGTGAATAGAACCTTGGGAACCATGCAACGGGCTATAATAAAAAAGAATTTGAAATCTTGAAAAGAATGTTTACCTTTCATTGAGTTTTCTTACAATTGGTGTGTGCATTCTTCTACTCATCTTTCTCCTTTTGAGTTGGTTTGTGGCTTTAATCTACTAACACATTTGGATTTGACTCCTTTATCTTTGAATGAATTATATAGTTTAGATGGTAAAAGGAAAGTTGATTTGGTGAAACAAATGCATGCAAAGGCCAAGGAGAGCATCCAAGCTCAAAACCAACGTTATGCAGAGCAACATAACAAGGGGAAAAGAGCAATGAAGTTTGAAGTTGGAGATTGGGTTTGGGTGCACTTTAGAAAAGAAAGGTTTCCTCAACTAAGGAAGTCCAAACTTGATCCAAGAGGAGATGGCCCTTTCCAAGTCCTAGAAAAAATCAATGACAAAGCGTAAAGATAGACCTTCTAGATAAGTATCAAGTAAGTGCTACTTTCAATGTTAATGATTTATCTCACTTTGATGTAAATTATGATGATTCAATGACGAATCCTTATGAGGAGAGAGGGAATGATGGTGATAAAGCTCCTTCAATTCCTTCTGGGCCAATTACTAGACTTAGGGCATCATGGATGAAGAAGGCATTGATAATGTTTATCCAAAGAAGAGAACCGAACTTGATTTCAAGACTATCTTTGAGGAGAAAACAATGGAAGATGAAGTGCAATCAAGAAAGTGTTTCAACATATGTGAGATCCAAAGTTTTGGCTCATTTAGAACTCAATGTGGGTCGATCAAAACTCAAGCTGGCTGGTTGTCTCAATCAACACCTGTGCCCATGTTGGTGAGCCCTAGAAGTGGTTCTTTGCAAGAGCACTCGAATGCTCTTAGGCAAATGACATCAATGGTTTTCGAGCCATCGTAGATCATTTTCTAGTCAACATAAATTTCAATACTCCTGGTACCTCTTAAACTTGAAATACAAGTCTTTGTACATAAAATTCATTTTACGGAACTTGTCTTCTAAGAAGGCCTTGTGTAGTAGCCTCCAAGAACCATTCATTGTCAAGCATTCCCTTTTATCCCCATTATCTTCATATGTGAAATGCAAATCTTTGTAATCATCATCAATATCTCCTTTGATTGCTTCAAAGTCTCAACCATTTTGAAGTTGCACTTTGAATCTCCGTCAGGATTAGCCTAATGCATGGTGTATGGACAGTGAGGTGTTACATGCGTCGAGTCCACTATTGTGAAACGTTGCCTCAAGGTGATATGAAAAATTAAGAAGGAAAATAGAATGTTGGAAAGTAGAGGATCAAATGACTTTTCATTTAAATAAAAAGTGTTTATGACAAATAAAATATTTTTTTAATGATAGAGAACTAACATTTGTAATTTTGTAATTGTGAACCATATTTTGATAACTTTGGTGCATTTTGCATTTGGACAGGGTTATAATTTTTGAAAATTAAAAGTTGGGTAAAAAGTTATTTGGCAAGGTTTGACTCACTTCAACCGAACTTTATTTTTGAAATAACAAAAATATGAACCCAAATTTCGTGTTTCCAAATCCAAAACATAGTTTTTTCCTCCTTTTTCCTTTCTCACCCTTCTTCTTCTACGTATGTCAAGGTCTTCTATTATCATCAACATTAAAACGTGTATCCTTTTTTATTTAGACTTAGATAGCTACGCTAGTTCATGAATGTTTTTTTTTTTTTTTTGGAAATTTCATTACCTTAGAAGAGTTACAGGAGGTCTTGAAGTCAAAACAGTGTGAACGTGTACAAAAGACCTAAGAATTCTAACTTTTAAGGAATTAAAAATAATATAAAGATTTTATATGGAAATGCATGGGTCATGAGGTATAAAGATTTTACACGAATTATTCCCATAATCTAAAGATTTTTCATGGAAATACACAGCCCTCATCATAGGTCTTGAAAAATCCAAATTAGATTTGTCATGTATCCACTTGAAAAGCCCTTGCACCAAAAAATAACCGAATTGTTAGTCTAGCACCGAAATTATGTGGTCTAGACAAATCATATAGAATCTTTTGTAGCCCAATTAAAAGCCCAAAAGGCTGAGTCTTCTTCCAAAGAGGGGGAATAGAGTTTATTTCCAAATAAATGGCCTAGAAGGGCCCAATAAAATTCCAAACAATCCTTATTAAAAGTTGTGTGACCCAATTGTAGATCCATCTGCTAAAACAATGTATGTTAACAAGGAAAATTTTGAAATCTAATAACCAGCCGAGATTAATCCATTGCCAGAATTTCAGGAATCCAAGAGAGACATATTCCAAAAGCCAAACAGAACATTAATTTCAGGAGGACTCCAAATGGACCCCAACCAATTTTCAGGAATGATTTTTAGCCAAACAAACCAGATAAAGACATGAGTGATCCAAGTGAAAGCCCACACGAAATAAATAATCAGGGGACCCAAAGTTGCATGAGGAATCAGCAGGACAGGCTCGTTGAAATATCAAATATGTCATTGCGTCCACAAGCCTGACATGCTAGATTTCTAATGATATATATATATATATTTTAATCTTTTTAGCTACTTATTTCTTTTTTTCTTGACTTTCTTATATTAGGACTTTAATCATTTTTTTTTTTTTAACTTTTAGGTCTTTGAACTTTTTCATCTTTCATCTTAGGTCTCGAATACTTTTTCTTTTGACTTCTTAGGTCTCAATAATTATTTTTGACTTACATAAAATATATTTTTGACATGAAAATTACTCTCTCCTCAAAGTCAACCCCTTTTTTTTTTTTGCTAGCCTGTCAAATTACATGCAATTTTTCATTTTTATCATTTAATATATTGAAAAAAATAAAAAATAATGATAGCAACATATTACTAAAATTACTAATACTGGTTAAATTGCATGTTTCAATCACGTTTTTAATAGTTAAACAATAAAGAGATAAAACTAATTGTTCCAAATTTTACCTAATCAGGCCCATAAATGAAAATTCAGTAATGTTTTTAATGCTTAAGTAATAAAGGGATAAAATAGTTTGGATCCTAAAATGAAAGACGAGAAAAGCTTAAAGACCTAAAAAAAGAGGGTGATTAGAGACATAACCCAGAAAATGAAAAAAGTTTTTTAAATAATGAGATTTTATCGAAGTCAACGTGATTCTTGCCCATTTAAAAAGCTTTCACTTCTTTCGAATATTTGATAGGCGCCCAAATTCCCACGGCAACAATTATTCTCTTTTTTTTAAAAAAAAAAAAATATTTTTGCAACTTCTTAAAAGGCATGAGTATTACTCCTTATTTTAATTCCAAAAATAATTACATTATACGAGTACTTCTATTATCTAAAAATTAAAAAGTCAATTTAATTTTAATGGATTTGTGAACATAACATTTTTATTAATATAATTATTATTATTGAGATTTTTTAATTTTCAAAAAATTTTTTTAAATTAATTGATTTATTTTTTTTAGAATTCTATATTTTTAAAAAATAGATATTTAATTTGAAATTTTAAATTGAAAATAGAGACATATTCAAGTTCATTTGGATATTTTGCTTAGTAATCCGTATTCGTAGATATTTAGTTAAATGGATTGGATTGAATTTAAAAAGCAGGTGTTCAAACGGGTTTGACCCAGATTATTTAATGGTTCGAAATCAATTTAAAATTACTTTTCTTTTGCATTTCAAATAGCATTGAGAATTTAAATAAATTTGATTATATAGACATATGGGCTTTATTTATTTTTATAAAACTGTTTGTACTATAAAATTATTATCCGTACATTGCGTGGGTTTAATAATATATAGTAAAATAATTAAAATTTTTCTTGCTTACAATAAAAATAATATAAAGATTAATTTTTTTAACAATATAAAAATGAAGAAAAAAAAAGTTGAAAGATTCTTTTTTTTTTATTTTATTGTGATCGTGAGATGATTAGAATACATATCTATTTATAGACTTGCATGAAACTTTTTGAATAAAATATTAAAAATCCCCCTTCCAAATTTTTTTAATTATCTATGTTGTCAAAAATAATTATTTTTAAATGACTTGTTTTTATTGAAGAGTTATAAAAACGTTTCACATCTACTTTTAATAAAAGAAACTCAAAATTTGTGAAATCTCATTCTCTTAGGAAGTATTAAATAAAGAATTATGAATAAAAACTTTTAATTTCATAAAAAATGTTTTTAAGAGTTTACAAAATATTATATTAATTGAATATAAATAGTTTTCTTTTATTTAGTTTAATAAATTATGAAAAATCATGTTTATTCAATATGAAAGATTATGTTCATTAAATCTGAATAAAAACTTCTTTCAATTAGTATTTAAATTTTTGATAAAATTATATTTCATGCTTGAGAATGAGAGATTTAAAACGTCATGAGCTAATTTGGGGTCTCTCCATTAAATATTACAATAAATGTAAAAATAAAATAGATAGCATTTTCATTTTAATCCTCAAACTTTTTTTCCCCCATGTTAGATCTTTCTTTTTTTTCTTATTATTATTATTATTATTTTTTGACCTTTTAGATCCCCTTTGATAAATTTAAATTGTGCATCACATTAATGAATGACTATCCAAAATTATAAATTTTGTTATATTTACATTACCTAATGAAATTTTGCTTTCTTCTTCTCCTCCTATTTTTACAAACGATAATTTTATTTCATTCTATAACACCATATATATTATATGTAAAAATTTTCAAAATTATAAATTCTATTAATCTGAGATTAAATGCATTATTTCTTACCTTAGATAAAATTTCTAAACAAGTCCTTATCCACTGAAAAAAAAAAAGGTTTAATATGAATTTTAATGTAATTATTTTCAAATCCTATTAACAAAGTAAAAAAAAAAAAGGGTTTGAAACTTAACAAAACACTCCCTAAAGTTTTTAAATTTCACCGTGTTCCTCTATTATTTTTTAAACTGATTTTTTCTTCTAATTTATGATATATTATCTGTGCAAAATTCTTAATTCTATTCCAAAATATATTTTTCTTCATATTCGCAATTTACAATTCGAGGAGTAAAAACGTAACCTCTATTTTCTGAAATGAAAAAAGGATACAGTATTTGGTGTAGGTACAATTGTCCATGTTTCCGGAAATTGCAGCAGTGTCTGAATATTCTTTCTCTAGGCCGCCAATTGTTAGGCGAATCTCAAATTGGTTTGATAGGTTTAACAGTTCCACAGTCTTGATTACGCCAACTCGATGCAATGGCGTAGCATTTAATATTTGAGTTCGTTAAGAATTTCAATCCACTGGAACGATGAGTCATCATTGAACAGTGAACACAGGTAAAAGCTCCATTCTTTTCCACCAGTCTTCTGCAAAATTTTCAATTTTTTAAAGTGTGTACATCTGCGTTAAAAGTTTCTCCCTTTTATTCTACTTTTAATCTTGCCTTTTGAGCTTCTACACTCTGACATCATCAATCATGGTACCATTCTTTTAAAGTTGTTAAATAAGTTTGTAAACCAGTTTTTCCTCCATAACCCAATAAAGAAGCAAAGATTGAATCTTGCTGCCCTCAGCTTCCCTCCAAGCCGTTTCCTTTTAAGGTTGCTGCTCACTCTGATGGTAACCAAAATTTCCTATTTTTCTTTTTTATTTTCTCTGGTATAATTATATGCCATTTTGGTCTTCCTAAATCGCCGGTTGATTGGTGGTTGAGATTTTATTAGGATTGCACGTTTCTCAATATCTCATTGTTAAGTTTGTTAAATTTTGATATTGAATTTTGGGGCTCCTCTTCCACCTCAGAGCATTAATCTTTGAACCACCTAATTCTTGTCTGTAACCTCTTTCTCGGTTCTCCTTTCCTGTGCCTAATGTTTTTTTCCTTGTTCCATTTGATGCATTGAGTGTGTTCATTTACTGGGTCTGTTGAATTGGGATGGGGTTTGCTAATGCTGTTCAATTTGACCCCACCAAACGTTCTATGCTTGATTATGACTGTTAGGCTTCTCTTGCTTAGCTTTATTGATATCCGAAAGTACGGCTCGGACTTGGCTTTTGTTTGTGAGCCTTTTGCTTTTCTCTTCCTGTAATTTTTTATTTTCTTTTTCACATAGTCTGTGGCATATTCAAGAACTTTGAGCAACATGACTTGTCTTGCAGGGGTTTTGAAATTTGGGTTCCTTAAATCGTAAGTGCTTTCTGCTTCTTTTGCTTTAATTGGGAGTTAAGAGCTGGTTTTGGAAGGGCAGTTCTGGAGTTTTTGTTGTTTCTTTTTCAACTTAGTTTGCAAGTGCAACTTATTTCAGAAGTGTTTTTGAAGGTTTTAGAATTGTTTGTTTGGTGAGTTTCAAGAGGATTTGGAACTCATCAGAGAAATGGATGCTGATGGTACTGGTAAAACACCTGTAAATTTGGAAAATGGCGGAAGAACAGGTGAGAAGGTTCAGAAAGATTTAGATCAGACCAAGGGTATCAATCATTCAGTTGAATCGGGAAAACAATTCCCCCATGAGCAATTTGGTACTGAATCCTCAAACACAATGCAGAATGAAAGGAATAATTTGTTGGAAGTGCCCCATAGTCCTGCAAGCTGGAAGTCGAATGCCAGATTTTCTGGTGAACTAGTTCATCATGGGACAAGTTTATCATCTGGAGTGGAGAAGAAGGCTTCGGATGAGCAGTATGAAGCCTGCTCTAGTCCTAAAAGAACGTACATGGTACATCATTCATCAGCTATAGAGATTTCTCATTCCATAGAGTCAAGTATGTCACCATTACCTTGGGCGAAGAGAGGTATGTACTCAAACAGTTCTTTTACATGTTTATTGATATCTGTCCTCAGAGTTAATTCTATTTAACTCATGCTGCCATTTACAAAATTGAAGTGTTCTGGCAGGCTTCACATATGTGGAGAATCAAGCAATATCATTCCTATTATTGCTTTAGGATGTAATGTCCTTCATCCAGATGTTTCCACCTTATATGAAGTTTTGTGATCTCTATGATTTGAGGCATAATTATTAGGAATTGCATATAGTGTTTCCAAGTGTTATTTCTTTGTGGCTAGATGTATGAAGCATAATACTCTCATGTTTTGTAAGATTTCATTTTAATTTCTTTTCTCCTCTTCCTTCCTCCGCCCCTTAAATTTTCAAGGCACTGCTCACTAGGGGTTGAGCCTGGGCCAGATGTCATGTACTGGCTGCTTAATTTTATCTTTTTGAGTTAGCCTCCAGGGAAGTTTTAAGGGAAAGAAATGGGATCATCCGTGGAAGGTCTAAAGGACCTAGTATTGCAGAAAAATTGAGCCCATGAACCAGAAATTATTTTGTCCCCGGCCCAAAATGTCCATAGAAAAATTGAGAGAAGAGAAAACAAGTTCTATAAGGGAAAATCCAATTCCTGAAAGTTATAACTGTTTTCAACTTCATAGCATTCAAGTGTAACATGCACTTCAGAATGTTCTGATACAAAATTTGAATAAATTCAACATTCTATCTGTTGCTAGTCCTTGCGGGTTCACTATATATTTTTGAGAGGTAGTTTTTATATGACCTGCAGCACAAGAGCCAATGCATCAAAATCTTGTACTGTTTGGATTTTGTTTTAAAGAGCAACTTGTCCCATGCCAAATCTTGGCATGTGCAAGTTATTTCTGATTAAGCTTTAGGATGTATTAGTTGCTATTAGAATCTGTATTAGAAATCTGAGATTCAATATACCAAACTTAGCACTTTATAATGTTATTTGTGGCTTGACTGTGGACAAATTTTCCAGTCTTTTTTTCAATAAATGTACTTGTTCTTTTTCTCTTTTAAATGTTTTATACCTTATGGTTTGGACCATTGCATTAGTGTTCATGTGGCAAGTCACAGAAATGTCTTTCTTGAAGGCAATGAAGCTTCCTTTTCAAGATCCATGAGTGAGAAGAGGGGCAGTCCACTATATGACCTAAAACTGGACAAGCTATCTAAGCGTGAGAAGGTGAAGTTTGGTATTAATTGCATCTTGCTGCTTTCATTTATTATCTCCATATTTTCCATTTTCCAGTTCAGTGTCGGTTGCAACTTTAAAATTTCTATATATGCAAGCATATGCCATGCATCATCTGCTTGTACTTGCCGTTTCAAGTTATTCATCTTTTAGAGGGTGCAACTCCTATGTCATTTGCATTTTATGCTGTCTCCTAATTTTCTTAAGGAATTTCATACTACTATAGATTCTATAGTGACATGTATGGAATGCAGAACAGAATAGAATGTAATGCCTTTACAGTTAGAATCCGATCCCTCTCATAAACGTTGGAATCATCTTTCTATTCCATTGTTTGGAAAAAGTCATGAGGAATTGTTTGGTAGAATTATTTTCTGATGTCAGAATGAAATAATATGAATTAAATGCCCTTCCATACATTATGTAATTATGTTCTTTTTAACTGAAGATTAAATGATTATATAGACAAATACTGGACATATTCTAAAAAATGAGGAATATATGATACAAAAATGCTAATACATATTTTTTTCCCTTTAATTGGTAAATGCTCTTGCAGACACATCTGAAACCTCAACACAATCTTGTAGATTACTATTGCAAGGGTAAGTCAAAAAGGTCATCTAAACTATTTTAATTGAGTAATGCATATAATTAAAGCCTAGAATGTCAAACTTTCCTTCAAAGAATGAGGAATCATAATTTAAATATAAAATGGAGTAAAACAAGAAAAGGAAAAAAATCCTCTTCTTTAATCAAATTTAAGGATAAATACTATTAGAGATCAAACATTTATGAAATAATCAATCTCACCTATTGATGTGGAAGAAAAACATGGCTCTTTTATCCCCTTTCTCTCTTAATGCAATTCTCAAAAGTTGGGTTAAAAGGGTAATTTAATATATATGTATGCATATGTGTGTGTATGTTTGTCTATATATATGTATTCTCCTTGAAGAGCCCTTCCTAGTTTTTGAATTGAAATACCTTTCCTTGGAGAGGCCTAATTCAATTTTACAATCCAATGTTTGTAAAGGAATCAGGAACTTGGAAGGCCATTCCATTCTATTTCATTTCATCATAGGAAACATGGTGAAAGTGTATTGGTTTAATATTAAGTCATTTAGCCATGTTGAATTTAACAATTGCAAGTTGGAATCGGTTCATCATACTTAATAAAGCTGAATAAAGATTGATAAATTTTAGATTCAATAAAAGGAAGACAATATTGAGTGATTCTAGAACAATTAATTAAACAAGGCTCACATATTTCAAGGTTAGTGAATTTCTTTTGTCTGTAGGCAGTTTCTTTCATTTGTCCTAGATGTCTGGAAAGGCAAGTCTCCTTTCTCAGAACTGCATACTAATTGAATAAGGTATTAAGAAATAACTAGTTTTCAAATGATATATCCCAATGAGTCATTTTCTTGTCAACGGAATTCCATTTTGGAGCTGCACTGATTCTGAATCTATCATGTAGCTTGCATCATGCATATCATGGCACCATTTCAACCACATTGTGTACATCATTTATTTCTTCAGATAGCAATTGATTACTTTTTAGAACACAATTACTTGACAAGCAAATTACGATCTTATAATTTGACATTCATTGTATATTATATGATCTTTGACTTCTTATTATCGAACTTCCTTGGAATTGCCTAATGCTAGTAGTAGTTCCAAATCTTGCTGTCATTTGGAATATTTATAGTACATATTGAAGATTGGGTCTTTTTATTACTGTTAATTTCCTTAAGTTCCTGTTGCTGGTGAAAAATTTCCACATGAAAGCCCTTCACTTATAGGTAGTTGTTTGCCAAGTTTGCATCGTGCAACTTTCAAGCACTTTTTCATGTTCACTTAGGTGCAGTAGTCTGCATTTGTTTCTTCAGGAAAAACTCATTATGGACCTAGTAAAGATCCAAAAGGATGGGACAGTAGAGGTTGATTTATCAAAGAGTGCACCCCTGGCTTCTGAATTGATGGAACTTCATTCGGTTGAAGGGCCTCCTCCTACAATAGATCAGATTATTGATGATTACAACAAATCAATTCCCAAATTAAAGATTGCAGTGCTTGTAGTTGGAACAAGAGGAGATGTTCAGCCTTTTTTGGCTATGGCTAAGAGATTACAGGTGTTTTACTTGCTGGCTAAAATTCTGTACTTCTCTGTCTTTAGTTTTCAGAAATATGAATTCTAGCTGGTGTTTTATGTGAACAAATATAGAACTCTCAAATATTTAAATAGGAGTATGTCCAAGTTTTGTAGGGTGATGTGTTCTTTGTAGAAATGTTACACCAAAAATAAATCTCTTCTCGATGTTATATGTTTGTACTATTTCAACTTCGTAATAGCTTGTTTTCTTATTCTTTTTAGTCTGTTTTTCTTGTCATTGAACTGGTACAATACATTTTTTGTCGTGAAGTCTTGCTGGTAAATTTAAATCTCATATTCCTTGTAAATTTCCATGTTCCTCTCTGATGAAGGAACTCAATTTAAATCTCACTTGTCCTATATCCAATTGAATGTTGACAGGAGTTTGGTCATCATGTTAGGCTGGCAACTCATGCTAACTTCCGTGGTTTTGTGAAGTCAGCTGGTATTGATTTTTTTCCCCTGGGTGGCGATCCTCGAATTTTGGCAGGATGTAAGAGGTCTTTGACATGCAAATATTTTTTTTTCCCCTGAATGAATATGGTTTCTCTCTCTCTTCCCCCCCTCCCCCCTCCTATTGTGTTCTACTTCTTATCTTAACTTCCATTTTTATATTATGTGTTCCAATCATGTAGTTGTCAGCTTTAACTTCATATCCAAACCGAATACCTTATTGTCAGAACTTCAAGAGTTACCCAAATCAGTACCTCAGGAACAGTTGGATTCCCTAGAAACATGAGTGCTTTAACTTTTATATTAACATCTTTAACTTTAATTTAGTTTCTGTAATTGTTTAGATGCAAAAAATTTCTGATGTAACAGAAGCTATTATTTCTTCTTGTTATTGTAGATATGGCTCGGAATAAAGGTCTGATTCCTTCTTCACCAGGAGAAATATCTGGTCAGCGGAAACAGCTTAAGGCCATTATTGAGTCTCTTCTTCCAGCCTGTACTGAACCAGATTCTGAAACGGGTGAACCTTTCAGGGCTCAGGCAATCATTGCTAATCCTCCTGCTTATGGTTAGTATAGTCATGTGTATCACACCTCTACCATCACTCCTGCAGCAATTAAGTGGAAACTGAACTTATTTATTTGAAAAGACAAGATGTCTGGGGAGCTCTGTGTTGGTGTGTATTTTGTGTACTGTGAATTCTTGTCTATTTTGTTGTTTTTGTAGTAAATTATGGTCACCAGATCTTATTGAATGATTATTAGTTATTTTTCTCACTACTTTTTCTTGAAATATTGCATCTTATTCAACTTAGAAGGTTGGTTGAAGTTGAGTAGAATTAAAGGGAGACCTTATACTGATTGTTTTCGCCAGGTCATGTGGACCTTTTGCATGTGATTATCTATTTGTTTCAGTCTTGATTCCTAAAGAATGTATTTGGAACAAGATTATGGGTACTCCATTTCTAATGAACACTTATTCATTGGTAGCATATATGGGGATTCTTTGGATAGAATAGCTTTTGGGCACCGGTCAAACAGGGTTAAGTGAGCTTCAAAGTTTGGCTGTTTTCCTCTTTTTAATCCAGCATATGACTTTTCTACTGTTTTTCTGTAGATATTTCTGGACCAGCTCTAATGTCATATTGTAATGTGCATTTGAAAATGTACTCTTGACAGGACATGTGCATGTCGCTGAAGCACTTGGTGTACCCCTGCACATCTTTTTCACAATGCCTTGGACGTGAGTATTGTGATACTTCCTCAAATCTTTTTCACCTGCTTAGCATTATTCTTCAAGTTACAAGAACTTGATTAGAAATGGCATGAAATAAAAAATTAATTTATTTTATTCTATGCACTAGAATTCTTAGATCAAATGAGAGACATGCTTACATGTAACAGTCTTCCTACATCTACCTTCGTCGACAAGTTTTACCTTACTCATCAATTTAAAAGGAACTTTCTGAAAGAAGTCTGGGGCTAGCAATATCCACATTATATTATTCTATTAGCTTATACCAGAATTTGTCTAAAATTGTCGTTCCATTCCTTTCATTTATCGTTTAAGGTTTTTTGCACATGGATGTGGAGGACAATTAAGAACTATAATTTTATGTTAATCTTATTCAAAAATCCTTCTAACAAGTCATTCAAAATAAGATTTAATTATGCCCCGCTAACTCCTCTCTCCTGACTCTATTATTTGAGTACTCCCCTAATATACGAGACTTTGCGAATTTTTTTTTTTTACAAATTTACAGAAGCTAGTGATTAAAGTAGTTGTTGAAATTTCTTTTCGGGATTTATAAAAGGGTATATTTGGAAAATTTAATACAGATTTTCTTGAAATATGGGAATGAGACTGTACGGATGATTCTTAATAATTTTTTTTAAGTGACAAATAAAGTTGAATGGAAGAAGTATTCCTTTATAGTGCTTTCTCACATTTTTTAATGATGGACAGGCCCACATGTGAATTCCCTCATCCATTAGCACGTGTTCCTCAAAGTGCTGGTTACTGGGTATGTTCTAAGTTGTCTTCCTGCTTTTCACTTTATCAAGTCAGTTTCCGCAATAATTTTTCTTAATTATATGCTTTTGGTCTATCCAGCTTTCATATTTGATCGTGGATTTAATAGTATGGTGGGGCATAAGAGGATATATCAATGACTTTAGGAAAAAAAAGATGAAGCTGCCTCCCATTGCATACTTTAGTATGTATCGTGGTTCAATTTCCCATTTGCCAACAGGCTATATGTGGAGCCCTCATGTTGTATCCAAGCCAAAGGGTATGCCTGGTTACATGTGAAAATGCATTCAGTAAGGATGTATCCATTACTTTTTCTCCATTTTCTAATTATAGACTCTCTTCAATTTTGATATCCTTCCTGGTATATCAGTCTTTCTTTGACTGACATTATTGCTTTTCCATGAAACAGCTTGAATTGACAGTTGGCAAGCAGTCAATTTTCTTAGTATCTGTTGTACTGAAATTTTAAATCATTGAAAGAAAGGACTCTTTAAGATGTAATATCTGTAAGTTCTGATGGTAGTTAGTCTTTTTCTAATGTGGCACTTGTTGTTGGTTAGTGATTTCGGAGTTCTGCAAAGGTAAAAGATTCCCTTAAATGGACTTATTTAGGTAACTGAAATTTGGTTGAAATAGTGTTAAATTTTCACCTTATCACGAAGTTTTAGTTGATAGCATTTAACACTCCCCCTTGTGGTTTGACCACAAATTCCCAATGAAGGTCCAATACATGGTCAACAACAAACGTATGAAATAATATGAATTTTTGTCACTAGCATAGTTCGAGGATATGGGACTTCCTGCTCAGATGCTATGTTAAAATTCCATCTATCTTAAAATTTAAGCTCTTAGAAGAGGTAGAAATTTAACAAGTAGAAACTTCAGGTTTATGGGAGAATGGTGTTTCTAATAAAATTGGACTTTTCACATAAGGTAAAGTAAACAGGGAAGAGTGCAAGTACAAGGAAAATAGATTAAAGTATGTTAAGACGTTCCAAAATAAGAGTATGCCATGCAAGAGTTATGATATAATAAACAGAAGGCAACGAAGCAACTTACTAAATATGCATAAGCTTTGCTTTCTTTTTTCTATATTTATTCTACTTGGAAACAGGAGCTCTTTTTCATTATCTGGACAAATTTGAAAATTTGATTTTCAGTGTAGTTCATGGTTCATGTATCATTTCTTACGGAAGTTGTCACATTCATATGCAGATTGGGGTCCTCTGGTTGATGTTGTTGGTTATTGTTTCCTTAATCTTGGATCAAACTATCGACCTCCAGAAGATTTTGTTCAGTGGATACAAAAGGGACATAAACCTATATATATTGGGTTCGGAAGCATGGTATGGTCTTTCTGCTAAATTTTCTCATCTCATTGGATCCCTCAATTATTTCTTTAAATTTTTTTCTTTTGCAATTAAAATCTTGATTTTGTTATTCATTATATGCGAAGCCTCTTGAAGATTCCAAGAAAACTACAGATATTATCTTGGAGACACTGAAGAATACAGGACAGAGGGGAATAATTGATCGAGGATGGGGAGATCTTGGTGCTTGTATGTTCATTTTAATTGGTTCAATCCTTTATGATCTTCTCATTTGTTTTTTATGGTTCTCTTTCTTTAATTGAAAAAAAAGAATAATTATCCTGTAGCTATTCTCAAGCAGTCAATAGGTCATTCTATGCATGCCATGACCCATATTCCAAAAAGGCTGAAGGGGAAAAACAAAAAGAAGCACCAAAAAGATGAGAGTGAGAGGGAGGAGGGGGGGGGGGGGGGTGCTTCAATAAAGCAATTGCCCCTTTTATAGTATGCCTCTATTTATTTCCAGTAAACTAGGACTCAATGCAAACTGTAAAGGAGTCTACCCTGCAATCCTGTACTTCTCTTGCAATAACGTTTATGTCCAGTTCAAAATACTTTTGATAATAAAGTTTTCTACACCTAAAGCTAAGTATAGAAACTTGAAAGTGTTTATAGGTGTGTTGTCCAAGTCTGTGATGGGAAATTTTTTCCACTGTTGTGTTGCAGTTCCAGAGATTCCTGACAATGTCTTCCTCCTTGTTGATTGCCCTCATGACTGGCTATTTCCTCAATGTTCAGCCGTGGTAAGTATTCTTTGACTACCCCACAGGGACCACCTTCATTCTCTTTAGAAGAGAAATTATCTTTGAATTCCTGTCCACATATATAACAGCATGTTGTTTAGGCCCGCCTAGGGAAGGGATGGGAGGCAATTCTCTGTTTCTCCTCTTAGTTAATGTTAAAGTGGGATGACCAAATTGAGAACTTCTTTGTCTTTCGTATTTAAGCCATTATGGTGAAGCAGAAATTTATTTGTGATACTCATCGTTATATGCAGGTTCACCATGGTGGTGCAGGAACCACAGCTACAGGACTGAGGGCCGGGGTATGTTTTTGTCAGTTTCCTTCTTTTTACGTTAATGTGTTACATCTTTGACTTGGCATCTTCTGTTTCTGATATGTTAATCTTCCATTTGAATTTGTTGCAAATGATTTTCCTCAAATAGGCCTGTTTGAGTGATAAAATTTATGTTTTCTTTGAGAATCTCTTTTCATTTCTTTGTGTTATATTTTATCGCATACGTTGCTTGATGTAAGAAACAAAATATTCTTGCAGTGTCCAACTACTATAGTTCCCTTCTTCGGGGATCAATATTTCTGGGGTGATAGAATCTATGAAAAAGGACTGGGACCTGCTCCAATTCCTATTTCTGAGCTGACTGTTGAAGCTCTTTCAGATGCCATAAGGTTTATGCTTCAGCCTGAAGTAGGTGCCTTTGGACTAAACTCTTTTTTTTATTTATTTTTTATTTTTATTTATTCTTGTTGTTGCTTGCTTATTTTATGTATGTGCCAAGAAAGGTTGTTAGGTTCGAGAGTTTACTTAAACTCGATTGAGGCACTGTAAACTCGAGTTTGCATACCTTCTGAAAATATATACAAAATAATTTATATTCTCTAAAAATTTAATAAATATATCAAATCATGCCTTGAATTAGTCATATAAATGTATCAGACCCAAGATTAATCTTCGTAATCAACTCATCATCCTTAAGACTCAAGAGTTAAAGAAAGTTCAATGTCCAAACCGTAATCCAAACAGTTCATATTTCAACTTGAAGCTCCTCTCACTCATGACCTCAATTGTCAAATAATCAAAGTATAGAGAGTTGTAACTGGAGGAAGACGACTTTTGTATTGTGTGTGGGAATGTGAAGTACTGATCAAAAGAAGGAGATGAAATGCCCTAGTAGTAAAGAAATGAATTTTGGGAAGCTATAACCCATTTAACAAATGGGTAATGTCATAGGTGGACAAAATTTCATTGTAATTTAGGGATATCATGAAATTGGTTGATTCGTCTGAGTTTACCAATTCTAATGAGTTTAACGAGTTTACTTGCGAATCTATCGAATTTACATCAATTTTTGATTTTGAACTGAGCCTACTTGATTCCAATTGGTAGTATGTTAAATTCGTACGAATTTATGAGTGTACTTGTGAATTTGACAACAAAGGTGCCAAGTAATATTAGTGTGAAGACACAGATTCCAAATGAATGTATCTGAAAGTTGCAAATTCCAAATGAATCCATATTTTGCAATAAAGGAAACCATATCCCGATTAAAATCCTTGTTCTTTTTGTTCAATTTTGTAGAAATTCTTGCTTTCGTTTGGTATGGAAAATGTTATCAATGAACAAAATGTTGTGGTTTAGGCTTCAAGAGTACTTTGTGAACTTCCATAGCTGGCATTTGGATGAACTAGATGCTTCATCACCTGTATGAAAACTTAGAATAATGTTATCAATTAAAGAACAGTAGATTTATTCCGTTCCTGACAGATTTGTTTAGATATTAGCTCAGATTTCCATGCTGCTAAATCTAGGCTGGTGATATGAGCAAGTGTGCACGAAATGAATATGGTGCCTGAAGCTTTTGAAACAGGGATCCGGGATTTCCCCATGCCACCTTTAGAGTTGAATTTGGAAATGAAGTCATAAGGAACACTATATTTATGGTTGAATCTAGGCCTGACCCTTCATTATGTCGTTCCTAAATCATTACCAAAACGAAGGATGTATTATTCATTATTAAATTAAAAGGGGAAGATTTGAAAAGAGAGTTTTTCAGCCCTTCTTTACTTTTTATGTCCAATCAGTGTGGGAAACTCTAAATTCTTTATTTAGTTTGGGACAATTGATCCAGTAAGAAAAGAAAAGGTCTATTTATTTGGTGGATCTCCCTATACATTTAATGATATTCGATGTTGCAAATTTTCTTCCTCAACTGCTGTTTTTGATAATCACTATCAATCTGATGATTGCTATACTATAGATGGATATCATATTTTGCTTGAATACCCGATTTTCTCCAGCGTCTGTAGTTTGCTGACTGGTTGAGAATGCTGTTTTGATCTTTCAGGTAAAATCTCGAGTAACCGAACTAGCAAAGTTATTAGAACATGAAGATGGAGTTGCAGCAGCTGTTAATGCATTTCACCGGCATTTGCCTCCAAAGATACCATGGCCTTCTGCACCAAAAAAGGAGGATGAAGACGATGTTCCGAATCCCTTGCAGTGGCTGTTCATTCAGATAGGCAGAATCTGTTCCCTGCCTTGTGGCTCTTAGGTTGACAACCAGGATAGAATTATTGTAGCTCTGTATAGAATCCATTTTTGTTAGTCCATATTTTAGCATTCATTTATTTTTATTCTTTACACCATTTTTTGACAGGTTGGGTAGTGATAGCATTGTATAGTTTTCTCATATTTTGTTCAGGCATACTCAGTGTGTGGTTTGAGGTTTTTTCTTCAAGAGAATTTACTTAGTTCTATGGAATAAAGAAGCTAGTTTCTTTAAACAGGTGGTTATAGCTTTAGGAGAGTTATGCCCTTTTTTTCTCTTTGGCTGGAAAAGGAGGGAGTTATTCAATTGCAGTAAATGAGCAATTGTGATTTGTGATGTCACTATATCATAATGTGATTTTGTGTTATTCCCGTGGGCTTGATTCTAAGGGCTATTTGATGTCCTGCACGCTGCTCGTTATTTTATTCATTGGTTCAATTCAAATGGATAATCATAGAGCGCAAATGAATCCAGATGATTGGTTGAAATTCAGCTCAATATAAAAGCTTGAATTTGGCTTTTGTTTATTTATTTATTTTCTCCTCACTTCTTCCTAATTCTTTAAGGATCAATTGTGATATTTCAATTATTTTCGTCATTCAGGATGGAGTTCGAATTTTTATACTAAATTAGATCACTAAAGTATATTAATTATAACGATTAGTTGTATTTTTTTACCCTTTATTAATAATTTATTAATTTTTTTTAATGGGGTAAATTTTTTTAAAAAATATTCTATGTATATTAAAAAAAAAAAAATTGAGTGGGATCATTTGACCCTGTCATCTTACATGTGACTCAACTACTACTCATATTTTAAATTCAAAATCTCTCAATCTTAAGTAATACTATTTATGCAAGACTTGACAAATTCAATTTTATTTATCAAGCCAAGGTTTGGCTCATATAAATTCAATTTATAGGATAGTTTCTATGATTTTTTCAAATATATATAATATATAATATTATAGATTATTCTTATATTTTTTTATTTTTCAAATATAATATATAATATATTTGATTATTTTTTTAAAGATATAAAAAAGTAACTCAAGACATGTATTTGAGTTAAGTTCTTATGAATCAAAATTCGAAAATTTTTATTCTAGTTAATTGAGTTTGAACTTTTTAAATATTTCATAAGTTGATGTTAAATTTAACTATTGAAGTTCATTCAAACTTGAGCTTAGAAAAATATAAATGAGCCCAATTTGAGCCTGACAAATTTGACCTTGCTTTGACTTGTTACAATCCTACTATGCAAGTGTTTCTTCAACCCCTATCTCCTCTCCCTCCGTTTCAACTTGAAAATATAATGTTCCATTTTATGTACAAACATTTCTTGGAGTTGTTGGAGTAGCTATAAGTTGCTTTACAATTATTAATATTTAATTATGATATTTTCTTAGTTTTACCATCTATTCTTTCATTTAATGTGAAAAATAAGGATTTGTACAATATATAATAAAAAGTAATGCTATGGAGTCCATGGTTAAGTTTCTGGCGATCAAAGTTTAAGTCAATTTTTTTAAAATTTTTTTTAAAAAATCTTTAATAAAAAAATTATTTTTTAACATATATTTATATACTAAACTAAATCATAAAAAGATAAACTAAACCCTAGTTTCTTGATCGAATTTATTATTATTATTTTTTAAAAAATATAATTGACGGTTAACTTTGATAGTTAGAGATTTAATTGTGTATTTTATAGCATTTCCACACACACACACACACACACACACACACACA
>JAOXNR010000031.1:4063824-4078170 GCA_028571225.1 Parsonsia alboflavescens
CAGAAAATGATAGCCTTTTTGGGCATAAATCCCAACAGCATGAAGGCAGCAAATCCGTATATAAATATATATATATATATATATATATATATATATATATTTATTTATTTATAATACGACAGATTGCATCATAGAATTATTACTACAATTCTTTATAATCATATATTAATATTTTATATTATCGTGCAAATCATGTACAATTATCGTTCACTGTATGTACTTCATAGTACTTGAATTTACATCTTCAATTTTGTATCCGCCTTCATATCTATGTGGAATGCAATTCAAGATATGAACTAATTTAAGTTAGTCAAATATTTCATTCTTTATTTCTTTTCAGGAGGTGTTTTGAGTATCTCAAATTTTTCTAAGGATGATTACTCCGAATATTTACTTGGACAAAGTACATGCAAAGACAAATGACTTATGGTTTATATGCCAAGTTTGGTCTAGTTTGATTCTGATGTGATTTCTTGAAAGTTGAAGGTTTTTAGGATTCATACATTCAAAGAAATCAATCAAAGAAAAGAAGAAGGACTCATCAAAGGTTCAAGGGTAATTAGACCTTTGTTGGTAATTCATCAACAACTAATCTCTTGATTTGGTGGACAATTCAATACATCATCCCAAAGTGATTGAATGCCCTAAATGAAGTGGCTCAAGAACCCTAAGAGGAACTCATGTTTGATCTTTAAAAACAAATCACTCAGTGTTTACATGTTTGTGGATTGTTTTGTTTACAAAAATATTGAACTATATACAGGTCCAATGCCCTAAATTATCCTAATAATTCGTTTATGGGGTTTAAAGACATGACGACATTTAAAACATATGAAAAATAACAAGAAGAAAGCGTCAAAAATCAAAGAAAAACAAAACACAGTTGAAGCTGCCAGGGGCCATCCGACATGACGGCATTTAAAACATATGAAAAATAACAAGAAGAAAGCATCAAAAATCAAAGAAAAACAAAACACAGTTGAAGCTGCCAGGGGCCTTCCGGGCACCGGATGGCTCTTGGAATGCCTATTCTTGATTTGTTCTGAGTCGACACCTGTTGGTTTTGGTCAGGCACCAGATCCCCTTTGCTCCAGCCATCCTTGCTTCTTCTTCGCGATTTGTTCCATGCTTTTTTTGCCTTCAATTTGCACACTTTGTAGATTAGAGTTAGGGTCTTTTAGGCATATTTCCAAGCCTTCAAACTCCTCAAATGAGTCCTCCACTTTGATTATAATCCAATGCTCTTCAACTTGGTCTTCATCTACAAGATTAACTTCAAGAAACATAGCTTCATCTTCAAGTTGATCTTCCTTGATTTGCTTCAGTGTTATCCTTTCCTTCTTGATCCTTGAATCCATATTCTTGCATTTGAAATACAAGTCTTGTATATGGCTTCCTTCTTTAGCATCAAAGTTCTCTCATTCTTGACGTGGAAGTGCATATAAGCATGTTTTTTTCCATAAACTTCATCTTCAACTCCATAGACTTCATCTTCAATACACCCTTCCTTTTATGCCTTCCATGATAGCTCCACCAATGTTAAGGTGGCCCCTTGATCCCTTTGGTAGAAAAATTAGTTTCATGGAGGCCACTTGAATTGTTTCTTAATGGTATTAGTTGTGTTATCTTCCTATCATCCTTAGTTGGGCAAATAATTGGAATGATTTTTATCAAGTCATCCATAGAATTTTTATGTTAGGTATTGTCAAATATACTATATACAATATTTATTTTTGTTATGTTTGTTCATATGCCTTGAAACCTTTTGTTTTGAAATATAAAGGAAGATATATTTTTTTAGTTTTTTCCAATTCTCTGGTTATTCCTACTATTTTTTTCGAAATAGATCACTTGAGAAGCTAAGATCAATGGATTTAAGGTACGCATACATCTTGTCAGATGGAAAACATTAGCTTTATTGGCAAATCATATTGCTTTTCTTTACCTAGATGAGATCGGAAGGTTTTGTTGGGGTTTCTATATGTATCAATCTTTTTATTTTGTTTTTGTCTCACCTTTTATTCTAAAAACCCCATGCCACTTTACTGAAAAGCCCTCTACAGCATCAAGGAGAATCCAAGTAAAATTGATGTCTAAGAGTTAATTGCTATCCAAGACGAGACATTATAAAGTTAGTTTGAAATTGTTAATGCCAAATATTTTTCATTAATGACTTGAGAAAAGTACTCTCACAATTGTTTAGTACCAATATCCTTATCGATTTTTGACCCTAGTCCAGGGTTCCTTTCACACATGGCCAGCAGAGACATTCTTATCTCCTTTAATAGTTAGTGGGATTGGTTTCATACTAGAACCTTTTTGTTATCTTCTCATGCTTCATTTGGTTCAAAATCCTAGTTTCCCTTCACACACGACTAGTAGAGTCTATTCTAAATTGTCCTTTTTATTTCTTTTATTTATCATATATTTAAAATCTAACCCATTATTTCGAAGTTCATATTTCACTTGGTTGACTTGAATTGTGTAATTTTCATACTAATATTTCTCTTCCTCCTTTTCAATCTGAATCATCATTTTAGAGCAAGTCTCATAATCTATGAATATAGGCATTTTTTGGATCATTTGTCAAAGAAATTGAAAATTTGAATAAAATAATGGAAAGTTCTCTCTTACTTTTATTATTTGTATCTTTACATTTTTGCAACAAATTTATAGTATGATAATTATTTTAAAATTTTTATTAAAAGGACTCTTGCAATATCAATGTATTACACATTATAATTTGTTACATATTTTAAGTGAGTTTAGATTAAATTTTTATCACAATTAAAGCGAAACAAATTAGATATATATATATATATATATATATATATATAATAATTCAAAGGTTACACATTACGAAAAACATTAAGCAATATTATTTATATTCTTACACTAATATTTTATATTATCGTACAAATGACGTGCAATTAAAATGCATTATATCCACTTCGAAGTACTTGAGTTTACTTCTTCAATTCCACTATCCGCCTCCATTTCTATTTGGATTACATTGGTACGCTGCTATATATCATTGAGTCGCTTTTCAATTTTTAAAGTAGAGTTGTCTTCTGGAAGGTTTCAATGTAAGTTTGTCCTTTTAGATGATTTTCGAATATGAATAAAGCTTTGCTTTTCTACCTTATGGTTTGCTATTCAAAGAACTAGATGCTTCACATTTTTTTAAAGTGAGGGGGAGTTGTTACAAAAGTTTGTTACTAATTAGCATTTGGATATGAAAAGGGCAAAGAGATGTCAATGATTGGTTTGACTCTAAATCTTCTATTACATATTTATGTCACTTTCTCTTACCCATATGTTTCTAAAAGATTAAGTACTCTTATGTTTTCGTTTATCTTTTTAGAGTTTAGTATATAAAATATATTAAAAATAATAATTGAAGGTCACATGTAATAGTTTTATTACTACCTCCATCCCATAAAAATAGTCCAAATTTCTTTTTTCGTTTGTCTCAATTATAGTCTCGTTTCTTTTTTGAAAAGGGGTAGTTATGAGATAAAAGATTAAATTACCCTTATTAATTCGTTCTTGATATCTACACTTTCAATTCCAATATACTCTATCAAATATTCTTGTGAATTAAATGCAGGGTATAAAAGTAAAATTATCCTTAAAAATGATTAGATTAATTATATTAACTACTTTTCTTAATTTGTGTAAAAAAAGAAAATGGACTATCTTTATGAGGCGGAGGTAATAATATTTTATTAATAAATAAGGAGTGGGACACAAATGTATAATAGAAAATCAAAATAATTTTTATTTGTAATAGGGTTTAATGATTATCCTCGTTTTACCTAGTTTATTGGAAAAGTCTTCTTTTTGGAAGTTTGGGTGGGAATTCTCAAATCTACATAGATGAAAAATAGCATTTCAAAATTTACCAAGTTTTATAGAACATTTCAAATTTATCTAATTTAGCAATTCTGATTTCACTATATACCCAATTTCGACTTCCAACATATTATTTAAAATATTCTAATATTACACTAACGAAAAACCTAAAAAGACTACTATGACCCTAGTATAATTCAAAATCAAAGGGACAAAAGTTCAACACCTATACCAGTTCGATTCCTAAAAACCTCCTCCGTCCAACCATGAGCTCCTCCATTCATTCACATCTCTCTCTGTCCAACTACTATTGACGTTAATCTCTGATCGCCATACGAGTCTCCGATTCAACCGTCATACTAGTGCGTTCATTTCCAATTGCATTTGACTATTCTAGAGGTAAGTTTGGACCCTTCTCTTTGTTGGGATTTATGTCCAAAAAAGCTATTATTTTCTGAGATCATGTATAAAAGAATATAATGTTTATAAATATATTTGTACATATTATCAAAACATGCAATAAGGTCAAACTTGATTTAAATAGGTGATTTGTGTGCTGGTACGTTCAGCATAGTAGGGTACGGATCACCAACAATTTAAATCATAATTAATTAGTTCAAGGTCTATTAATGAAATTGGGCATTCCATTGAACAAATGTCATGAAACATTAGTCTCTTTTAATTAGTTTGACTTACCTTTAGTCATTGGGAAGTGCTCCCAAACTACATGTGTTAAAACATTTTGTATTATAGAATAGGACCACTTAGTGATTGTTGTCTAAAAGGTACTGTCAAAGAAAAGAGAACTAATATCATTGTTGCTATTATGTGGACAAGTCATGATGACATGAGTATGGATTGGTGGTTTGGAGAAACTAATTCCCTGTGCTTTGGTATGCTATAGGTGATATTTCATTATGGAGATTAATAACTTTGTATGTTAAGTATTTGAAATTAGTTAGTGAAGACAGACTCAAACAATAGGGTCTCTATACCGTTTCCCTTATAAGATGGGTAAATCACTTCCTTGTGTGTTGTTCTTAGTTAGATCAGTGGACCCTATAGTACAATTGTTATTATACTGAATATTCTTCCAGTGAGTATTCATTGTGAATCAAAGGTAATAGAACTAGATACCTAAGGATAGTACATGCTATTGAGTACAATGATAGTACACAAGACCTTGACTCAATAGTGGGGTTGCATAAAAGGGTAAATATGTCCTTACACTTGTAGATCAAAGACTAAGGGTTAATATTTATCTCAACAAACCTTTTGTTTTTACTTCATGGTGATAATAGAAGGTATTTAGAATGATTAAGTAAATTACTACTATATAGTAAGAATATTTTGATCGTTTTATAGGACCATAAACATTTTATCTAAAGGTCCATAATCTAGTTTTATTGTGCATGAATTTATTAACTAGTTAAAACTTTAATTAATTTTAAAAATAAGTCAATTCAATTTAGTTAGATGCAATATTCTTTCAAGGTAAAACAAATTAAAAAAAATATTTTTTTTTTAAGGATTTAGCTTTCCAAAAATGTGTACTAGCATTTACATTTTCAATAATTATCCACATTTGGATGGATTCTTATGCAAAGTACTAATATAGAAGTGTAAGAGGTGATTAAATTTACAATTATACTATGTTAATTTGTAGATGTTAATTTAATGTTAAACTTTATAAAAATTAATATAATGTTAGCTTTACCTTTATAAATGTATAAGATGGATTGTACATGATTGATTCATTACATATAGCGATTAAAGGTAAGCCTCCCTAACTCTCGGTGAGGGCACATCTCTGACTCTATGACCTCCAGTGATCTAGAGGCTGATTACGTGCGCCCTTATTTGATTTGATGAGTTCACCATTTTTTTTTCACTTTACTGGTCTCGGTTTATTGAATTCAGATTTTCCAGCTAACCGGTTTTCGGCTCATACCCATTACGCAACCCACTGGGAATTCTTGAACCGATCGCAGGAGAAAAAATGATTCCGTGGCCGCCGCGGCCGGCTGCTATCTGGAGGAATAGACGAGCGGGTTTAGGCCTCGCAGCAATAACCTACGTGGGTGTGGATTATCTCCGTCACAGATCTCCGTTGTGGCACGAGAGGCTGCAGCCAGCTTTGTGGATTGGATTAGCCATTGCCGCAATTATTCGTGTTCCATTCTATAAGCACTGGTCCGCTGAGCTGCGGTCAGCTCTACCCTTCGTCTTTTCATTGCTCTTTATGCTTTCTGCTTTGCTCTTCGAGGCTATTTCCGTTCGCTCTGTAACTGCTGTCCTTGGACTCGATTGGCACAAGTACGTTTCCTGTTACAGTGAATTAGACTCCACCTATCCGTTTGGATAATAATTTTGGGTTTTTATGGAATTTCATTTCGTATGAGTTTCTAATTGGTGCCTTTGTGCATTGCGACTTTTAGCACTGTGGGTTTTGCTTTGAGTGGAGTTTTGGGTTGAAATGAATTAATCCCTTGCTACATTTACCACAAACAGGAATGAGTTTTGAATTTTTCATTTGGGACTTCTAAAATCTTTTTGTTGGTGAGTGCCATTTTACTTGATTTATGATCAACGACGTTAGACTTTTAATCATGAATCAAGTAATTTTTTATTCTGAAATAGTGAAGCTAACCATCACATTATTTGGATTTGGTCATGCTAGTAATGATAGAGCACATGTGAACTGTCTTGCAAATTCTTATTAGCTTTTGGGATAATTGTTGAAATATTACTTACATTTTCTTTTGGAAAAATGTGGTTTTCCCTGCTACTTTCAGATTTTAATTAGTGATATGAGAATACACATTATAATTTTGGCACCCTATGTCGTGATTTGGTACTGGAATGCCAGTTGTGAAACATTTCCTTTTAACTGGTCGTCAATGCACGGGAGCAGCACAACAGAAAAAATAGTGGCTTAAGGCTTGAAGATCAATTCAAAATTTTCTAATTCTTAATTGAGGATGAGCTGCAAAGCATATCTCATGTTTAAAAAGACTTCTTGGGAGCTCAAGGAAACATTTATATAACCCCATATACTCCATTTACTTGGGCTGTTTCACAGTATTAGCAGGTATAAATGGAAAGCTTGTTACTCTCTCTCTCATTTACTTTTTGAACATTAACGGTTAGTAGGAGTGTTCCCCAGGAATGAGAACCATAGAGTTGGCATAGATTTGTGTGCTGCAGGGTTGACAACCACACTACCAGTGTCAGAGCCACAGTTTGATCCTGTTGCCGGGTCAATCCCGTTTAACCTGGTTCAGGCATAAAAAACTGTTGTTTGAGTTCCTAAGAGATTTTAATCAAACCGGACCGGAAGGCCATTCAATTCACAGTTAACGGGGTAGGACGTCCATTCTGGTCCAGTTTTCATAGCCATGCTGGGGGGCACATTTTGAAAATTTTCATTAGATGGTAAATTTAGGGATATAATTTTGATTTGGTTCTCCCAAACTTTTGAACCTTCTTATATTGTGATTTTTGGAACAGCATATTAAAATTTGACCCTAATAATATACAATTTGATTTTAGTTTGGCTTCCTCCAAGAGCAAATTCATGGCTTTGCTGCCACTTCTTACTACATGAGTTTTATTATCATACATAGATTCATTATCCTTCCATATAGGATAAGTACTGTAATTGATCTGTCAAAACTTGGAATGTTTTCTGTTTAATCAATGTTCTAAATCTCACTTGCTTGAGCATGCTATGCTATATAATTGGCTTTATAATGTTTGACAGTGAAACACCACCTCTTCCAGATGTGGGGCAATGGTTGCTGTTGGCATGGAATGAGAAGTTGCCCTCAGTAGTGGTCAATATTTTGAGAGCTCGCATAATTGGACTACATCATTACCTTATGTTGTTTATCATGCTTGCTTTTTCAGTATTATTTGATTCCATTGAAGCTCCTGGTCTTGGGTTGGGTGCAAGATACATGTTTACCATGGGTGTTGGGCGGATTCTTCGAGCCCTAGCTTTTGTGTCTACAATTTTGCCATCAGCTCGACCCTGGTGCGCATCAGCACGCTTCCAAGTCCCTTCATACCCTCATCGTTGGGCTCAAAAATATTATGTTCCATATGCAAAAGATTCAGATGCTATACGTTGGGTTCTTCACCATGATATTGCTTATGGTATTGTCATTGTCTTATCCATATCCCATCCTATAAGTCGTCTTCTTTTAATGCATTTTTTGTTTAAAATGTTGGTGATATGCTGATGGGATGAAGGCATGGCAACAGATTTGCAATTGTGAGAATAGATTCTCCTGTAGGTGCTGTCATGCATATTTAGTTAAGCAGATGCCACAAAATGTTGCTCTTTCATGTATAGATTTATCCAGCATTTCTCTGCCAGTTCAATTTTTTCGTCCTATTTGCACAGCAATTCATGTACATAAGCAAAATTATTTTTGTCTTGGTGAAGCTAATCATGACATAATCTACTCTACTTGCAGCTGATCCTGATGAATTAAATGTTGATCTGCATCCTGATTGGGGATTCATGAGCTTTCTTAGTGATTTTCTGCGACCCACTGCTACTGAAGGTTCTACTCCTTGGTACAATCTGCTAAAGAAAGCCAGTGGTGGCTGCAATGACCTCATATATAGTGGACATATGCTTGTATCAGTGCTTACAGCTATGGCTTGGACGGTAAAGTAAAATGTTCTTCCTTATCTTGTGCTCGACGGGATGTTTGAATTGTCGAACTTGTCAATGAGCAAGTCTGAAATTCCTTTTCTTTACATATGCAGGAAGCATATGGAGGTTTTAGCTCCATTCTTATCTGGTTGCTTGTACTACACAGTGCTCAGAGAGAGATTCGAGAACGCCACCATTATAGTGTTGACTGTCTTCTTGCCATCTACATGGGAATTTTTTTGTGGAAAATGATTGGCCTTTTCTGGCCAACTAAGGATGCATCCAAAAGAAGAAGGCTAAAAACACTCGAAAAGATTCAAGGCCGACTAATTCAAGCTGCCAAGAACTCTGATATGGACAAAGTGAAACAACTGCTGAGAGAAGTAGAGTCAAACAGTCAAGTAAAGCAGAATACAAAGAGTAGCATTATGTGGTTGTTTGCAGGTGCTACAATTTTCTTTACTCTTACCATGGTCCTCCTGGCTTTTATCTTAACTAGCGACGGTTGATTTTTAGTTTTGGCATGCAACCTGCTACGGTTCCCATAAACTGGTCATCATTTCTACTGTTGTTTCTGTGAGGATCGAGATTGATCGAGATTTTTCTATCTGGGCTTGTCTGTCATGGATCCGCTGCAGAAGGCATAAAGTTTTGAACTATCGGACTACACAAACACTCAGGTTGACTGGTAGCTGTGTATGTATATGGTAGTAATTGAAACTTTCCGTAACTTTCCGTAAGTGATGATCAAGCAGAAGCATTAGGTCCATACGCTGAAGTCTGCGAAGGCTGATAATTGGTGTTTACTTATTATGGGGAAAGACTACTACTTGGAAGAGTAACTCAGGGATCCCTTCATATGAAAATGTCATTTATTTTATTTTTTTACCATTATTAAGTGTATTTGAAGGTTATGTTTAATTAAAAGATTGGAATTGGCTTCCTCTTTACAGTCTATTCTCAAGGATCAAGTCATTTTTGTAGTCATGAGTCTGGAGAATCTTCATAGTAACCCTGATTATAGAATGTGTAGCATTTTACAATTTTCACAGTAGAGATGCCCTTAATCTCTCTTGGGGTCAACCTTGCTTCCAATTAAACAAATATTGAAGTTAAAATAATGAAAATATTATATTCACATAAAATGAATTAATCAGTGAATAATTAACTTTGATTTCATCACAAGTATAATTTCCAATTTTTTGAACTTTAATATATAAAAATCAAATTGAAATAAACATGAATTGTTATGACAACTGAAAATTCATGTTATCATCATCATCATCATAATAATAAAGACTACTTTGGTACAATAATTTCTCCTCATAGTTTATTTATCATAAAATTCATGTCTTTTCATGATAGATTTATACTCCGAATAAGAGACATTCTTAAATCTCGTGTTTTAATCGAAAGAAAGAAAAGAATATCTGTCCTTGGCGAACAATCTGATAAATAAATATCTGTCTGTTCACGAGGACCATGACGATTCTTGTAGACGACACTTTTTTTAGCAGTGTTATCATCTCCCAACTTTTGGGCTTCCAATCCTTGGCGCAGCGCAGGTCAAGAAAATGGCGATTTCTGTAGCTGCAGCTATGCTCCCTCGCTCTTTGAATCCAGACCATGCTGATTCATCTTTAGCTTCGACTTCAAATTGGACCAAGTTTTCCTACTTGTCTTCTTTGCAATACCCCAGAGACCTGCGTCGTCTCCGATTAGGAAACCAGGGATTTAAATCTGTTGTGCGACCTCGTGTTCTTCCTCTGGTATTATTCTTCCGCCCCAATTTCTCTACCTTCCCTGAGAAATGGAAAAAGAATAAGATGGGCTGATTCATGTTTTTCTTTCTTCTTTGACTGGCCTAATTTTTCTGGTTTTCTAGGACATGTTTCAGATTTCATTTTAGTTTTATGTATTTTATGAATAGTTCTTCGTATATGGTTTATGAAATCTCTTTTTCTTACCTTTTAGCAGTGTAAAGTGAAAATTTTCCTATCTTTTGGGGGAGTGTCGGGAAGGGGGGTTGACATTGTTTTTTTTATGTGGTGAGAGATTGAGAATTCCTTCTCGAGAGGATTAGATTCACCGTTCATATATATATTTTCATACATATTTTTCGTGTTGCAATTGATTAATTGAACTAGTAAGGGCATTTTCCAATCCCAGCAAAGAAAGGGTAACTGATGTTAACTCTGCAAGGAAGAAAAAAAAAAGGATAGAAGAACTTTGGTAATTATTTTCTGGAAAAGATAGGAGGAATCTTTCAACCTACAGATAAGTGAAGCATTATGCACTTAAATGAAAGGAATACAATGAGATGCCTCAAGACTTACTATGGTAAAATTATAAACCTGCTATTTGATGATAGCTATACAAAGAAAGCAACTTGCAATGTACCCTTATTTGTTGCAATAAATGGGGAAATCTAACAAGGTGTACAAGGCAAGGCATCTATATTTTTTTAACATATTTATTAGCCATTTGCATATCAAGAGAGATTTCTAAGAACTATAGAGGGCAGATGAGATTTAGTGGGGTTTCAAATTTGAGGCGCTTAAATACGAGAAGCATAATACTCTCTCCTTCTGGAATTAAATGTCTAAATTTTCATCCTGGCATGTTCACCTTTTAAAGATAAATGTACTTCTAATTTAAATTTTCAATAACAACATGTTAGTTGAATAGATTTACATCCATCTTCTGGTCTATAAAGTGGTTACTCCATTGAGGTCAACTGCGTTCATTAATTTTTGAATTAAGATAGAAGTAGACATTCAATTTTAATTTGAGGGAGTTGTAGGTTTATGATTTTTGGGAATTTCATCTTTCCTTGTGATCAATGCGGATTATATTGGATCAGATTTGAGATGATAAGTTCAATTTCAGAAAAAATGAAGAGATCAAGTGAGATTTCAATCCTTTCTCTTGTGTTCTATTTGGTGGTGTTGAGATTAGTGCCTATAGAAAGAAAATTTATCTTGGATTAGAAGGCCGTGTTTAGGCATTATAAATCATCTGACCGCAATTAGTTCAAACTTTAGAATGTAAACAACATTTTCTTTCATGCTTCCTGTTTTATACTCATTATCGTATTCCAACAACGGTTACATTAGTCTTTTCATGTCAAAAGTTAAAACCACTCTATTTTAGCAAATTTATAATGTGATGAACCCATAATTTGGATCTACTTTTACGGAATGATGGTGTTCATAAACTATCCTAAAATGTGAACATACGAGAAGGCAACTTATTTTCAAGCTATTTGAAGATTCTTACATTCTACTTGTAAAGCATATCTCAGGAGGACACTGGAGTTTAAGAACTATCAGTTGGAAAACCAATATCATTTTCCAGTCATAAGACTTTTTTTCAGTGACATACTTTCTTTTCATCATGAGGTTAGAATTAAATTTTCTATCATTAGTGATTACTGATTGTTCATTTTGTCAACTAGGTGGAGGCAAAGAAGCAAACTTTTAATTCCTTCGATGACCTGCTTGCAAATGCTGACAAACCGGTGTTGGTTGACTTCTATGCTACCTGGTAATGTTACCATGTCTTTTGTCCTTCCAAATACCATTTTTCAGCTCTAAATTTGAATTGGAGAGGAAGATAACATGTAATAAGATATTCTTACAGTTTAGTAAGAAAGATGACAAGAAGGAACTGGAACTCTGATGGAGAGAAACTCCAAACATTTTCTTGGGTCTTACTCCTTCTGTCTGGCATCCGGAATTGAATGTCCCAGACCTACATGCATTTTAGTTTATTTCAACATTGCAATGTCACTTTTTAACTAATTTAGGAAATGAGACATTCAATTCCGGCCAATCCAAAATAGAAAATGGGACATTCAATTATGGACGGAGGGATTATTTACCATGATTGGATGCTGCTTTCTGTCTGATAGAGGATTTCTATAACAGAGACTCTTGTAACTGCTCTTCTGCTTCTGTGGAATGCAGAAAGTTTAGACTGCTTATTGAGTCTAAGCCTTGACCAAATTCCAGAGAACTAACTGGAGATATTTGGTTGCAGGTGCGGTCCTTGCCAGTTCATGGTTCCCATACTTGAAGAAGTCAGTGCCTCAATGAAAGATACAATCCAGGTGGTGAAAATTGACACTGAAAAGTATCCTAGCATTGCAGATAAGTACAGAATTGAGGCTCTGCCAACTTTTATCCTATTTAAAGATGGGAAGCCAAGCGATCGCTTTGTAAGTGAACCATTATTTTACTCTGTCTTCCAATGCTGGCTTACATTAGAAAGTGCATCTTTTTTGGAGGATGTCAAAACCTGTTCTGGGTTTATGATCTAATCATTCCTGGTAGCATACACAATGGTTAATCTTGAATGTGAAATCAATTAAAGCATAGCCATTGACCTTGGAATGATGGCACTGTCTGGATTTCCTGATCATTTTCATAACCAAGAAGCTAAAGACTGCTCTTGGTATTTTCTTTCCTGCTTGCCTATTTGGAAAGAAAAGGGAGAAACAAGAACATGATCAAAATGGGATACTGATATTGACAAATGATTTATGTGTTCTGCAAGGCTTGGAAGATAACTTGATGTTGTAAAACGAAATTGGGATTCCTAATTCATGTTTTTACTGTTTGATTACATGATTGATTATTATGGATAAGCAGTTATCGGAGAGGAACTCAAGCCTGGAAATTACCAGACATCATGCTTCTTAAATCAGAAAACTCATCTTTTCGGGACATGGGTGGAGTGGCGAGCTCGCAGACCATAGGTCTTGAGTTCGAATCCCACCAACACCCTTTTATGGAATGTTGAGATACGTGCGAACTGGCTTGGACACCACTAAAAAAAAAATCTGAAAACTCATCTTTTGAAAGTTGTAGTACCTTTTTGTTCCCTTCAGCTGGAAAAAAAAATTGGCATAGTAGTAGAATTATAAGATTGTTATTTCTTGATTTTGTTATTTCTACTATATATCATTCTTTTGGGTTTTATATTTCCAGGAGGGTGCATTTAGTGCAAAACAACTAATTGAGCGGATTGAGACTTCATTACAAGTCAAGCAGTAGCGGCAGCAAGTCGTCAGCTCTTCTTGTATCTCTCTCTCTCTCTCCACTGAATCCATTAAGTTCGATTATTGATATGGACATAATCGAATATATTCTTTTTGTGCAGGAATCATGTTAATGCATATTCTGTATGTATTATCGAACACATGTTAAAACAGAGCAAAGCTTCCAATTTTTGCACAATTTCTGCTATAGATTGAATATTTTTGTATTTTCTGATAACATGTTAAATTGAACTGTTTTTCATTACCCAATTTCTGTGGCAGATAGAGGAAAAAAATTGTGTACTTTCATTGATGCATTTTGATCAAGTGAAGAAACAAGCAGAGTTTGAAGTTGTTAAAAGGTGCAGATAGATGAGATGCTTCACAAATTCAATTTTAACTTTTCAACTCCATGTTTTGAGGTCTTTTCTCTCTTGCTAAGATTGCATATATTTTAGAAAATCATTTTTCTCATCGGCAAATTTAGATAGCCTTGTTAATTCTTAAATCAGAATTTGGAAATCTCCATCTGTAGTAGCCAAGTTGAAAGCATCCACGAAGAAATTCCTTAAAAATCTCCTCCAGAAACAAGAGGGTGTTTGTAAGGCATTTAGATGGAGCTTTCTTGGCATTTCAGATTTTTTTTTTTCCCCTTTCTTTTTAAATACAATTTTCAAGAGTAAATTATACAAATGGTAAAAGAATAAAAACTGCATGCTATAAAAAGTAAATTATATCTTGTTCTATACCATTCAACATATAGCAAATATTTTCTTTGTCATTA
>JAOXNR010000031.1:4078270-4116405 GCA_028571225.1 Parsonsia alboflavescens
TTTTAAAACATTTTATAGTTATAACTTATTATTATTTTTAGTAGATAGACATTGGCGGAGTCATTATAATATTATTATTTTACTTTTTTAATATAAAGTACAATGTATTTTTTTATTTATAAAAAAAAAAGAAGGTCAGGAGAATCATTATAAAATATTAAGTATTAAAGTACATTGAATAATTAAATTCAATTATACACTGACAGTATAAACTACATTTGTATAATAATAATAAATCATTGTAAAGTACAGTGATAGTTTAATAATAATAATTTTTAATTATTTTCACAATAATAATAATAATAATTTTTATTTAAGTTACAATTTATTTCATTTAGAATTTAATAATAATAATTTATATTTAACTTAAAATAATAATAACATTTTTTTGTTTAATTTAAAATTTAATAAACTTAATTTTTATTTAATTAGAAATTTAATGATATAAAATTTTATTTTAAATTTAAAATTTTGTAATAATAAAAAGTTATTAATAATAATAAAATAATAATGGATCGACCTTTCATAGATTATCCAGACCTTTAGTGATATTTAAAATTTTACAATAATAAGAATAATGAAATAATAATGGGCCGACCTTCTATAGATTATTCCAAACTTCCATAGATTATCCTGACCTTTAGTTATATTTAAAATTTTATAATAATAATAATAATAGTAATGAAATAATAATGGGCCTACCTTCCTTAAATTATCCTTAGAGTATCCCGACCCTCAATGATATATAAAATTTTATAATTATAATAATAATGAAATAATAATGGGTCGATCTTCCATAAATTATCCCGACCTTGCATAGATTATCCAGAACTTTGGTGGAATTATCCCAACCTTCCACAGTTTCAACCCAAAAAGTCTATTTCTAACCTTCCCCAATCGTTTATCCCTCGAATATGCCTCCAAATAGGCTTAACATTCCTCAATATCAACAATTTTTTTTTTTTTTAAAAAAAGAAGTACAAACCGAAGCATATGACAGTTAAAATTTCCAGTTCAAAAGTAAAAAACAAAAAGATGACAGAAATGACGCAAAGGGGAATAATCACAACACAACCATTTGCATAATCATGGATGGGAACAATCATAGCACAACCATATGTGCATAATCATGGAGGGCAAAAAATTTTAAATGACCCAAAGGGGACATACCCTTAGCTGAGGAGGTGAGGGTGGAACCTTTCCTTTTTGCAGCCGTCTAACTTCTTCTTCTTCGACAATGACAAGCAATAAACGAATTTCAAGGCACCGACGAGCTTGAACAAATGAGTTGTGAGAGGACTAAAGATAGACGATTGGGTTTCCATTAAGGGAAGTTCGTTTGAATGAGGGTTTGGGGAAGGTCGAGTGAATTAGGGAACAACAAACCCGTTGAAATTAATAACAAATTCGTTGAAATTAATAACAAATTTGGGGAAGGTTGACTGAATGAGGGCAAGTAGATCTTTTCCATTTGATCATCGGTTCTCTTTTGGATGTCCATACTAATTTGGATATACCGTGAAAGTCACTAACTTAAAATGAAAAAAATTGAAATGTTTTAAGAAATCAGGTATAATTAAAATACCCAATTCAATTTTGAGTATTTTTGAGGATTTCCACTAAAAAAAGAAAAAAAACTTTTAAATAGTGGAGATATTAATCAACTTTGAATCAAACTCCAATGACGAAAATGACCATAATCGTCTTGGTAGGGCTACACACTTTAACGGATGAACCTCGGGAGTCCCAAGATGTAGCTCCACATCATCTGAAGATAAACATCCAGGCATTCTGAACGAAAGCAGAATGGCAGGCTCCATTGTCTGTAAGAGTGTTGATTTTATAATTGCAAAACTTGATAAATTCATCTCTTTTTTATATAAACCCAGATACATTCTTAGCTCATTTGTCATTTTCCAGCCTTCTTTTCTGGGAAAAAGTTTCGTATAAACATTTGTGAATATCTCGGTATTTTTGCATCAGTTGAACCGTTGATCTAACCACTCAATCACAACACATTTTATGCACAGAATTTGAATCCTAGATCTCATGGTTTAGACTGTTGATCTAACCACTCATAACAGTTTTTGCTCAAATACACACAGAATTTGAACACTAAGTCCATGTAAATTAGACAGTTTCCAGCCGAACATGACTAACATCTTAACACTCAGCATATCAACAAATAAAAAAGATTAGCCACTCTAAAACACAGTTCAGGGGACTAAAGCTCACTTGATGATGCCAGGTCGGATAGTTGGCCGCTTGGTTCTGGATCCAACTCTTCTTGGCAGCTCTTTTGTTAAGGCATACAACTTCACAGCAAATAATTCCTTGGGAAAATCCTTTTGATTCTTCATTTTGTAAATATGCAGCCCAGATTGATCGAAGAGCTCCTTGAAGTATGAATCAGATCTTGTAACACTTTTATCTTCTTTGTCCAAAACAAATCCAGTTTTTGCAATATTCTCCTTCAAAACAAAGAAACCACCAGGTTTGAGGCCAGCCTTTGCTCGTTTAAGGAATGATACCAGGTCATCATCTGCAAGATGTCCAATACACCACTGAATCCATATACAGTTATATCTCTCTGGCTCAGGAGTGAAATCCTGAAGGGGAAGACAATAAAAATTGGCAGCCTTGTGGGAGTCTGAGATAATCAAATTTTCTGGAGATAAATTTATGTGAGCAGCATCTAGAAAATGTGATACAGGCTCAAGAAGGTCAACTTCATGAAAATATCGTATAAGAAGATTCTTGGTTACCCTCCCAATGCCCGAACCACAATCAAGAGCAATAAGATTTTGACCTCTGCCAGCATCAGGAAACCTCTCAGCCAAAAGAGAATTTAGAAATGCTTCACTCTCTTTAATATCTGCATCATTCACATGTCCATATCCTCCCAGCACCCCATCCATAGAGGCCTCCACACCCTGCCAATAGCTAACTCCATGTTTGTACCATTCAGACTTCTTAGTTTGATCGCCAACCTCTTCTGTCCACATCTCCTCAGAATTTGCAAACTCACGGCCATCAGAGTCTAAGCCACTAGATTGCATTTTACCCACTGCTACATGCACTCTTCTCACTCTGAGTCCGCAGCTGCAGAAGTACAACCTTCAAGAAATCAGAGCACGCAACCTAACTAAAAAACCTCAATAAGCTATGCAGCCAATTAATTACCATCCTTTACCATATTTACTACTACATTCATTTTCAAAACATAGATCCTTTTAGGGTTGAAGAGTTGTTTACAAGTACAAGTCTTATTACGGAATTGATAAGTTTTCTTTCCTAACTATGACCCCAATTTTCTTGGTAATTTGGATGGCCATTTGGATAATTTGATACTCTCTCCATTACTATTTATAAGTCGCTTGAACTCACTTTCCTTTTACTAAATATATGTCATTAGTAATTTATTAGGTATTTTACTAATTTTTTACCATATTACCCCTCACTCTCTCTTTTCTCTAATCACTATTGTTAGAATCATAAATATGAGCATTTAAAGAAAAAATATTAATTTAATTTTGACAAGATGATTGTTAGTGACTTATAAATAGTGATGGAGGGAGTAGAAAAGATGCATTGTATTTTGAATCTTTAATTTGTGCCAACAACCTAAAAGGACCTAATTTTGAAATGATATAGTAATGCTAATGATACTAAATAGTTGTAGTCATCAAAGACCAATATAATATGAATGAAAAAGTATTAAATATCATTAGAAGACCAAAGATAAATAAGAATGTGAATAAGTACAAAAAGAAGAGACAGACTAAATAATGTATGTCGGAAGAAGATAAACACTGAATTGTCTTCTTTCCTGTAGCCCTTAATTTGTTTATGAATGAATAGAAACTTCAATTTTAATAGTATGGCTCAAAACACCATAGAAGTTCCAAGTAAAAGAACTCATCTAAAATTCAGTTCTGAGCTAGAAGCTACTGTGTTAACATTGGCACACAGGAGAGTGTTGCAAGTACAACCATCTAACTACGGAAGTGTTAAAAGGTACAACACTTTATGTATGCGCCAGAAGAATGAGGAAAGATCAAAGACTGTAGCCATCCACACAAAAAGAGAACCTAATACATTTTACAAAATACTTATCGATTATCTGCTCATTCCATCTTACTTCAGTAGCTGACTTAATACAACTTCAAAGAGTGAAATCTATATTGCAACCCACCACAGAAAAGATTATTCCATCAACATATAAATGAATTAATTAAGCATGTGGAACGAAAAAAGATTTAACAGAAATTAGGAGGAAATTAGAAAACACAGTTCAAAGTACTTCATTCTCATCACATTCCTTTTTGATAGCCATCCACACAAGAACAGAACAGAATCCTCTTTTACACCTCATTGATTACAGTGGTCTTCTCTTCCCATCTTATAACAATAGCTGCCATAATATAATTTACAGCTTACAAAATCCATTACAACCAACCATATAAAAGATTATTTCCCTTCAAAGAAGAAGAAAGAAAGAACAGTTCCGAGAACTTCATTTCATCACAATCTTTTTATTATTATTAAAATTATTGTCAAAGAACAAATGAGTGAAGCATCTTAAAATTCTCAGCAAATCTTATGTCCCTCGAATTAGAATAAATGATTTATTTCCTTGCTTAAAGATAAAAATATTGTTCTATGAATTCTGTTCTCCCTTTGCAAGGCATTTGCCCATCTGATGACGGATAGTAACAGCAACAGTATCAAACATAACTAAAAGCAACAAATTACGGCGGAGAGAGTAAATTTTTTTTAAAGAAAACTTACCAATATTTCAAATTTTCAATAACCCTTTTCTCTCAATAGCAGGATAAGAAAAACACTGCAGACAGTAGAGAATTAAAACGACAAAGAATCAAATCGGCCTTAAAACGCAAAGAAGAAAATAATGGGAAAATGAAGGAACGAAAAAAGGTTAGAGTGTGACACGTGCCGTGGCAGTTTCTTCTCCGGCGAGAAGAAGACAGATAGAAAGAGCACCGGTGAGGACTGCCGACGATAAGCTAAACAGATGTTTGCGCTAGAGTAGGAGTTCAGTCGATTACTACTATTAGGGCTTAGCATTTAGGAATAACCGCTGCAGGACGGCGATTTATTTTATTTGAACATTAAATAGGAAGTTACCCGTTTTTAATTTCACAAATTCTGTTTTGAAAAGTAGTTTCGAAAATACTTGGAGAAAATTAAAAAAGAAAAACAAATTCAGGGTGACCACGATTTGTGCTGGAATATTAAGCATACAAGCAAATAGCTAAATTTCACAGTTTTTATTTTTTCATTTGGCTGGAAAATATCCTCTTAGATCAAAATAACTTTTTTCTTGGTTGAGAGATTTTCCAAATTAAATATTTATTAGTATTTACAAGAAGTTTTCTCCTATATGGTCTTAATAGTTTAGATTAAAATGATTAAACATTATTTTTTTTGTGGATCCCACATATTTTTGGGACCTACTAGAATGGTACCATTTTCCAGTCATTCACACAACAAAGATCGTTACGTGACTGACACATGAGTCGATTTAAAGGACATTACAGCCATTTCATATCATCTCCATCCTAATCCAACAATTTCTACACTGATTAAAAGAAAAAGGAAAATATGCCTCGTAATTTAGGTTAACCCAAATTCATTTCCCCATGCCGACTATAGGGTTTTAAACCATGGCAGCAAAGCATTTTTTTTTTTTTTTCGGGGGTTCGGGGTTGTAGAGGGATTGGGTTATCGGTGTTGGCTTGCATCTTGGGAAGGGATAGTGGATCTGTCATGGGTAGTTAGTACCGATGGTTGGTTTGAGATGGGAGGAAATGGGCGGCAGTCGATTGTGCGATAGGGGTTGAGCTACGAAAAGCAAGGGGGGTATGGCTGGGCAGCGCTAGAGTTGACCAAATTGGCAAAAGGAAGTAGGAAATGGTTGAAGGGTTTGTCAGGACAGAGTAGCGGTGACATGATAGAGTAACGGTATCGAAAAGATGAAAGAAGTAACGACGAAGGTAGAGAACGGCAGAGGTAGTGCACCAAATCTAGATTGAGACGACAACCAAGTGATCAAAGATTGAGACTAGAGCAGTGGGGGTGCGATGGGCTTAGAAGCGGAAGACTAGATCTATTGGTTTAAGCGATGGCTTGTCTAGATGTGTGTGGTCGCCTGCGAAAAGGGATCCTCGGCATGTAGAGGAGAACTGATTGGAGAAGACAACCGGAGTGGAAGGGCACCGACTAGCCTTAGTTGGTAGAGGCCCAGCATTAGCATAGGGGAAATGAATAAGGGTTTAACAAAATTACGAGACAAATTTTTCTTCTCTTTTTTTTTTTCCAAATTAGTGTGGAAACCGTTGGATTAGAGCAAGAATGGCATAAAATGACTGTAATGTCCTTTAAATCGACCCATGTGTCAGTCACGTGACAATCTCCAAAGTGTGAGTGATCGAAAAATGGTGGTGTGGATCATTCTAACAAGTTGTAAAAACATGTGAGATCATTATGGTAAAAAAAAAAACTTATGGAACCATTTTGTATTTTGACCTAAACTAGTGGGACCATATTGATGAAAAACCTTTACAAGAAACAATAATAAAGATTATAATTTAAATGCCCATAAAAGTGTTTCTAGAATATATATATATATATATGAAAATGCTATAAAATGCACTTGTAGACTCCGTATAGAGTGCACAGTTAAATATCTAACGGTCAATGTCTGATTTTATTTTGAAAAAAATAAAATCTTCAATAAAAAAATTTTTATTTTTTGTAAATATTATATAAATATAAATATATATATATTATACCCTAAGCGATAAACTAAACCATAAGGCTACCTTGACATGCTTTGACAATAATTCGGTTGCTTAGTTGTTTGCTGAGGGACGTGAAAGAAATCTTGCAATGCAATATATGTGGAATGTCTTGCGTACATAACTAAAAAAGGGGCTCATCATTTTCATTTCATGGTGACGGAAGTAAAGCGGGGATATTATATTGTAGCAAAGTAGAGCAGAGCAACCCACCGTCTTCCCTAGCACCCCACCGGCCATCTTCCAACACCCCATCCTAGCACCCTGGTTCACCGCGCATTGCCCCTTCACCTTTCGCCACCACCAAACCCATCTACAGCACCACCTCCCCTGCCATTTGCGTTTTACTTCTCAGATTCACAGTATCTCCTTCTTAGGTGCATAGCTAATGACTCCCCATAGCCTGAGTAAAGGAACTTTTAGGTTTTGCCACATTTGACTCTGATCCAGGGTGCTCTCCCCACATGACTCCGATCATCCATATGGCTGAGGATTTCAATCCACTCCTGGTTGCTGTATGTAAGGTCAACTAAAGGGTTTTGGACCCTGATAGCAAAAGCAGTAGCATCTCCTGTTGACGGCGGTCAGGAGGTCACACGGGATTATGTCACGAAGGGAGGAAAATCACAATTGAGGGTTTGGTCTTTGTCTGAAAAGGATTTGGTTTGGGGTTGTCTGAAATGTTTTTTTTTTTTTTCTTTTAAACAAAGGTTGAAACGACATCGTTTCAACGAAGCATTTTGAAAAAAAAAAACGGGTCCCACACGGTCTGTGTGCGAGTACGCACACAGAAAACTTACTCTCTATATATGTATATATATTGAAGGGTAAAATAGGTACGTCCTGAATAACATGACCCAAATAAACTCAAATGTTGACTCGAATATTTAAGATCCGGATTGTTATTAGGGGGAAAAGTGGGCAGCGACCTCCTACGCACTGACCTCCTAGGTTACCGACCTTCAGCGAGCTAAGCATGGTCTCTTTGGACCTCGAGCTACAAATCAGTGAGCTCCATTCTTTCTCGTTAATCTTCCATACCACTATTGAATGACTCTTAACACAAGTCATAAGCTTTAAAATCACTCACAGTGACCTTCTAAAGAAGTTCATCGAGACCTCCGAAGCTCACTAGAAAGTCACAAAAATGGTTCTCAAATCAAGTAGCGAGCTTCTAGCTTATATACCAAAAACATGCATGATATGATGTCCTACATTATAGAAACTCCACAATTTAAAGAGCAATTGACCGGATATGATCTCACAATTATCTTAAATACCTACTTTGGCCTAATTGATATTCATTCCAACAAGGTAACCTTACAAAATTGCTAACACATTATTCGATATACAATATCGAATCACACACGGATTACACAAGTGCAATTAATCCAATTTGCTCTCATTGAATATTGATTAAGGCATCGGAGTTATCTTTTAAGCGACAGTAAACTGTAGTGACTTAATTTTCATCTAGTAGTAATTACAGACACCATCACAATTTGGGGTGACTCGGAGGTCATTTTCGAGTTCCATCATATATATATATTTATATTCAAGGCGACGATCCACTCTGATGATCTAATTTTCCTTCTGGTAGTGATTACAGACATCATCACTATGTGGGGTGACCTGGAGGTAATTTCCGAGCTCCATATATATATTTATATATATATATATATATATTTATATATATATACGAAAATGTTATAGACTTTAGACGAAGTGCCTGTTAAGTCTTTAATAGTTAAAGTTAACTGTTAATCTTCTTTTATATATTAAAATAAATAAATTTGATCCAGTTCAACTAGGTTTAGTTTATCCTTTTAGAGTATAATATATAAAATATATCCTATGATACACTCCATATGGAGTGCATTATTAAGTCTCTAACGGTCAAAGTTAAACAGTCAATATCTGATTTACTCGTTGTTGCTAAAAAGCTTTTGAGGAAAGAAGAAGTTGCCTAACTCTAGAAGAATCACCGGACAAAAAAGAAGAAGCTCAAGAAGTTGGGAAGCTCAAGTTTGTATTGCAGAAAGGGATTCTCGTTTTGCAAGGAAGAGTTTCTGTGAATCTTAATCTTTTCAAGGTTTCCTAATTTATGTACGAGAAGGAGTCTATTTAATTTTTGGAAAAGATTTGGTACCCACGAATCGAGGCAATTGCCAAAACTAATAAAGCACAAAACCTCAAAACTAGTTGTTACAGAAAACGGCACAACTCTTAAGACATTAGGACATAAAGATGAAAATTTAGACTTCGCGACCTATGAGCTTGCTGGACCTCAAGGGGGGTGATGAAGGGTGACACGGGTATGACCCGAATAACTCGACCTAAATGGACTTGAGTGCTGACCCAAATATCTAAAGGTCCAAATTGCAAAGTAAGAGGAAAGGTGGGTAGCAACCTACTTCCCACTGACCTCCTAAGTCACCGACCTTCAATGAGCTTAGGAGAGGTCTCATCGGTTTGCGACCTTTGTCCCGGTGAACTCCGATCCATCTCATGCACCTTCTATATCACGACTTAATGTCTACAACTCCTTATACATATTATAAGCCTTAAAATCAATCATCGTGACCCTCCAAAGAGGTTCATCGAGATCTTCGACGTCTACTAGAAGATCGCGAAGTAGGTTTGAAGGCCATTAACGAACTCGTAGCTCTCGACTAGAAACGTGCATGGTAAGGTATCCGAAGTTATGGAAACTCCATGATTCTACGAGCAATTGGCGGGATATGATCTCACAACTATCCTAATTGCCTACTTTTACGTAATTGAGATTCACTCCAATAAGGTAACTCATTATTCGGTATACATTATCGAATCACACAATATTCTTGGACAAGTTGATCGAATTCTATCAAGAAACTCTCTCACAAAATACTGACTTAGGCATCAGAGTAATCCTTGTAGTGACAGCCCACTCCGACGATCTAAATTTTCCCTTCTAGTTGTGATTTCAGCTGCCATCACGGTTCAGGATGACTCGGATATCGTTTCCGCGCTCCATCGTGCATATACATATACATATATATATATATATATATATATATATACATATATATATATATATATGGTAATGCTATAGAGTGTTACGGAGCACACCTTATAGAGTGCTTTAGCTAAGTCTCTAAGGGGCAAGGTCAAAGTTAACTGTAAGTTATTAAAAATAAATAAATTCTCCTATAAAAAATTAATTTTTCAAATGTTTTTATAAACTAAATCATAAAAGAATAAACTAAATTCTAGAGGTACTTGGTTAAATTTTATTTTATTTTTTAAAAAACAAAAGACAGTTACCATTAATTTTAACCGTTAGAGACTTAATTGGAGCACTCTATAAGGTGTGTTTCATAACACTCTATAGCATTTCCTTGTATATAAATATATATATATATATATTTATATATATGTACATATATGTATATATATGTATATATATAGTTATCACTTTTTATTTTTTTTGTTCTTTCGAAGCTTAAAGTCTCACAGTTTAATATTTCTTTTTCAATATTCTCAAATTTTCAACTCCTGATCATCGCAATTAGAGAAACTTATCATTCTTTTAATCAATTTAGAACTTTTTTTATAAAAAAATTTCTCATATAAGCACTAAGATCTAATTTCCAATTGAATAATTAACATTCAAAAAAAGAAAAAAAAAAAAAAGGGGAAAAGAAAAGATAAAGGGACAAATATACAGTAAAATTGATTGATTATTCCCAAATAACTGCATGATACCATAGATTCATAAACAAACCAACGAAGTCTGGCACACATGACATGAAGATTATATTCTGGGATATTAATGGAAAGAAATAAACAAGCCTGGAAACAACGGATATATAATAAGTGATTTTTTTTAAAAACAAACTTAATTAAAAGAGATGATGATGGTGTTTTCCTTCGGCCTTTTCTTGTTCCTCTTCCGCTTCCTTCTTCTCATGATGCTCGTGGAATGCAAATCCACCAGCACCAACTGCTGCCGCCGCAGCAATCTCCTCTTCTATCTTATGCCTGTGTGCATGCTCTGGATCTTTCTCTGCCTCGTGCTTCTCGTGCTGATCATCATTCATTAATTCACCATAATTTTATGCAAGAAAAAAAATATATCATCAGTAGATATAAATAGACCAGATATGTGATGATTGACCAGACAACTAGCTGCTTAACAATCTTTCTCGCTAAGTCAAAATGAATATTTGCCACAAGTACCATACATAGCCCTGACACGGGATTGACATATCACAATAGCAACCATGGCATATGAATTTTCATGGAATAAAAGTAGATAAATATATATTTTTTTTTTTTAGCCCGAAACTGCTATCCGTGGAAGCATACTAGTTCAATCAAGAAGAACGGTTGGCGGGATTCCTTTGTAGATAAATATGTTAATTTAGTATAGAAGTTTAAATGAATTACGTACCAGGGCAAATGCACCAGCAGCAACAGCACCAAACTCTCCAAGCCTCTCAAGGTGCTTGTGGTGCTCTTTTTCTTTCTCGTAATCATGAGATGGAGGATCCTCTGAAGTCACAACAATCGTTTCACCAGCTGCAGAATGTCCGCCGGCCGTACCGTCTGAGCCATAGGTGTTTTCCGAGTAGACTTCCTCCACTACTGGCTTTTCTTCCTCCTTGTGGTGGTGGAAGAAATGATGTTCGTGGTGCTCCTCTTCAGACATATTGATAATGAGCAAATAGTAAATCAAATGAAAGATGCACAATTTTCTGTCCTCCAAATACTGGTAGTGTAGTGGTTTGGCATTTGGATTTAGAACACTATTTATAATGAATGAGAATATATGGGATGATTCACTTCTTGATATATAATTACTTACCCGGGTGGCTGTTATCTGTAAAGGGGATATTTCCTTTTCTTTTTTGCCTTTGGAAAATTTCCAACTCCAATATATATTTTTTAGTTTTTTGGTCCATCGTATTCTCACGAACTAAATTAGATTTACCTCAAGGAAGTCAAATTCAAGTTTTCTTTTTAAACATTAATAAGTTTCTTACCACTTAATAATTGTCGCAGACCGAGTCAATCCCCTTCTATAATGATGTTTATCATCATATCTATATAATTAAGAACAATTGATTTCCAAATGTATATATGCAAAACATCCCCCTATAAATACAATTATATATGCATGATAAAATAAATTTTATTCAGAATTATGAAAATAAATATATTCTACTTAAATTCAATTTAAAGCACCGAATTTAATGAATCTTTACATTTCACAAAAGAATAAAAAATTTTTTTAAAAAATCTCCAAACTTTGTTTTTTTTTTTTTAGTCTTTTTTTTGCCGTGTCCGCGTCTATTTGCAAGTATATAGATATTTCATTTATTCGGAAGGATGTTGATGAAATTCAAACTTGAAACCTATGATCTGTGTGTTTCCCACTTCACCCACTAAAATGTTCTGAAGAGATCTAAACTTTGTTTCTCATCGCAAGTGAGATGGGCATGATACTTTCTTGACAAAGAACTCGACATGACCCACATTTACTTTCATAACTTTCCTAAATATTTTTTACATATATAAATATTAATGACTAAAATTATATAATGTGAGATTCATGCCATTGCCTTAATGGGGCTAAATATATACAATTTTACTTGGACAGAGTGAAAAACTAAAAAAAAATTTCTAAACTCTTTCTTAGGTTTTGCTATCTATGATGAAGGTCCTTTTATTAAAAAAAAAATTTATTTAAGATGAAAATTAGGTCTGGTTTAACACTAAACAAAATCTTATATATTTTGTAGAATTTAAAAATAATATTTTTGTGAATTCACTTAGGTCGATATTTTCATAATCACCTTCCATGCATTTTCGTGCTATACATTATTAAATGTACTTGAGCAGATTAATGTCACAAATTAATCAGAACAAACATAACATCAATCTAATTAGGTTCTAACCCACATAAATTAGCATGAAATGTGTTGATATATCTTTATTTCAAATCAAAGAAAAAGGATTTTCTGATTTTCCGACCCATAGAATCTTTTTAGGAAGTACCTGTCTACATAATCTCTTCACGGGTCTCTCGTATACGGCTTCTTATTTCTCCACCCCTTTGGTTCGATTTCAATGGGTCAATGAAGAAAAGGTCCTTGGGGAAAGATTACAATAAAGGTATAGCTTAGTGATAAAGAAATCAATGGTCGGTGAAGGAAGGTTTCTTGTCCAATTGTACTCTTGAACAGTTGAAAATTAGGTTTTGTATTCAAGGATTGAGACTTCTCCACATGGCTATCGGATTTTGCATTCAAGCATATACTGATCATCAATTCATCTATGTCTGGAATTAATTAAAGACTTTATTTCAAAAGTTAAATATCTTTTTCTTCTTTTTTTTCTCCAAAATTAAAGAAAACTAAAGCATTCTTGTTTTTGAATGTCCCACCAACTCATTCGTCAATCTTCCTACTCGGAACTATATTAATAATAACTAGTATAATACCTATACAATGTATGGACAAGTGAGAAAAGTAATTCAATCGGATACTCATCACCCATCCAAAAATTTTTTTGTATCCGTATACACTTCCTTGTAGATTATTTTAAATAATTAAGTTCATATTTGTTAATACAGTTTTAAATTTCATTGTAAATCATTAATTTGTATGTAAATTCTTTTTTTTTGGTTATATTTCAAAATATTATTTATTAATATGTTATCACTTAACTAAGTTGAATGAATTTTTTTACTTTTATAAATAAAATAAAATAAACATTGCATTAAAAATATTATGATAGTTTTATTTTATAAAGAATTTGTTAAGAATACATAGATTTATATTTATTAACTAATTAATATTTAATTAATTTTATTCACAATCTAATAATATAAATTTATTAAATATTTATTTAATTAAAACTATTATTATCCTTTTATTTTGTAAACAATTAGATAAAATTATGAAAATTCTATTTATAAAAATCATCTTCGATTTATCTTTAGAAATATAATACATTAAAATAAAAAAGAAATTGTAAAAAAAAAAAATTAAAACTCAACTTGTCATTAATAATATTTTTGAATTATCAATAATATATATTTTTATTATATTATTAAAATAATTTCAAATAAAAAAGTAAATTAATGTCACTAAAAGCAATAAGCAAGAACTCATTAATAATCACGGATAAAGTATAAAATAATAAAAAATATATATAATTAAAAAAGGTAAACTAATGTGACCTCACCACCAGTTTATATTAACATCTTTTCTAAAATTCAAAAATAAGAAATATTTATGTGTAATTTTCAAATATTTTTTATAAAAATCCAATTATATATTCATTATAGTTAATAAAATTCTTTTTAAATTTCATATGATGGATTATTATAGATTTTTCATTTATATTTTATGTTAAGTCTACTTTTTTGTGTCGTTATATTTTAAAATGTTATTTAACAATATCTTATCTTAAATAAGTTGGATGAAGTTTTTTTTTTTTTAAGAAAATTTAAAAAGTATTGAAAAAAATATTTTTTTGCTAAGAAATATTATTATTGCTTTGAATTATCCTCAGTATATATCATAATTAAAAAAAAAAATGTAACTAGAAATGCAAATGAATGCATCATCCACCAAACGTCTAAATTATCATAATTTTTTAAAATTGAAATTATATAAAAAAAATGAATTCTTATGATTTAGTTTTGTTGTTACAAGAAATTATTTATCAAATTTTCTATTTATCCATATTACTTTTAGAAAGATAGACAGTAACTTTTTTAATCTTCACTCATGAATCGTGATGCTATTAAGTTCAATTTTGACTATTGATTTTAAAACTAATTTATAAATTAGATTGTACATAAATTCTATGTTATATTTGAAAGTATTATTTAGTAATATTAATAATTATCCCAACATGCATTGTTATCCATCATCAATCAAAAATTAATATTTTTTCACCAATTATATATTTTTTAAATTATATATATAATCAATTATATGTTGTGTTAAGTCTACTTTTTTGTGCTATTATACTTTTAAAATGTTATTTAATAAAATGTTATCTTAAATAAATTTAATGAATTTTTTTTAAAAAAGAAAATTTAAATAGTATTGAAATGAATTTTTTTGTACTAAAAAATATTTTGTAACTAAAAAAGTAAATCAATGCATCATCCACCAAATGACTAAATTATTATAATTTTTAAAATTTAAATTATATATATAAAAAATGAATTCTTATGATTTAGTTTTGTAATTACATGAAATTATTTTTTCAAATTTTATATTTATAGTATTACTTTTAAAAAGCTACTACATAAATTCTATACTATATTTAAAAGTGTAAGTAATTATAATATTCAATCCTCAAACTTTAACATTTTGGAAGTTTTGGTAATTAAAGGTTTTTTTTTTTTTTTTGCCTTTATCATCCCTAAACAATTTACGATTGGCCATTTTGATCTTTTTGACAGGATTCTTGAAAAAAAATGTCCGAAATTTGTGGTCAATGACCATCTGACTAACTTATGAGGGGTAATATTAGAACACAACCTTTGACTATTAATTTTTTTTTAAAAAAAAAGACTCATCTTCATCCTCCACATCTCTCTCACCTCTTCCATTCACGAAATGCAAAAACAAGTCTAGGCTTTCTCTTTCCTTTTCTGATCTTCTTCCTCTTCTCTCCTCACTCTTCTTTCCTTCACAAATCTACAGAAACCTTCTTGTTCATTTTTTCTTTTCTCTTTGCCTTTCTCTCTTCTCCTTCTCCTCCCTTTTCCTCCTTTTCGTCGATTTCCCTGATTGTCGATTTCTTCAACCTGTTTCCCCATTTCTTTTCGGGTTTTTAGCCAATTTGGTAACACAAGCTTGGGTTAAAAAATAGTTCGTTCCCTTAAGTTTTTTTTTCAGCCATAACGGTCCCTCACGTTTTTATGGGCAGCGGGAATGGTCCAAACTACCAATTTCTGGCCACTCACACTTGGGTCTTAGGGATAAAATCGTCATTTCATCATTTTACTATGAAACGATTTCATTTTAATTTGAATTTTGAAAAAGGAAAATATAAAAAGAAATCACATTTTAGATCTTAAAAACAATGGACACCACCACCCTGGTCTCCCTCACATTGTCTCTAGCGCCACTCTTTCCAGTTCTACCGTTTTTCCTGCCTGCATATCTAGGAAGTTGACACCAATTCCAGCATCCATATCTGGTAACATAAGCAGTTAACTTCCTATCTTCTTCGGGTGTCCAAGTTCCCTTCCTCAGTCCAAGTTGATCACAACAAGAAGTTCTCACCATTTTCTTTCTTGCTTTCTTTTCCTTTTTGGTTTCTTTCTTTCTTTCGTTCAATAGATTCTCTTTTATTATGAATTGAAGATTAGTCTCCAAGTGGGCCCTCTTGGCCACCCACGACCTTGGCTTTTTAGAGAATCTTGCTCTTATGTTGTTCGACTCGTAGCTTGGCAGTCCACTAGATGGGTTTGTTTATCCTTCTAGTTTCAAGTGTCTTCTTGTACCTTGTTGGGGGGGGGGGGGGATAGTCCTTTCAGGCAGAGGCCATGGTGGTGGATGTGGCTGTAGTTGGAGACAACGTGAGGAAGATCAAGGTTGTGGTGTCCGTTGTGGTTTAGATCCGATGTATGACTTTTTCTTTTTCTTTTTGAAAATTCAAATTAAAACGATGTCGTTTCATAGTGAAATGATGAAATGGCGATTTTACCCCTTAGATCGAAGTGTGAGTGGTCAAAAATGGGTGGATTGGACCATTCCGACTGATCGTTATGGCTAAAAAAAAAAACTTAAGGGACCAAATTGTTTTTTGGTCCAAACTTATAGGACCAAATCGGTTAAAAACCCTTTCTTTTCTCTCTTTTATTTTCTTCACTATCTCCCTCCCATCACTTAGTAACTAATGTAATTTTCTCCAAATCCTTACCTCCCTTCTACTTTCTTCCACGGGAAACTAACAACTACCGTACAGATCTATCCCAGAATTCTTTTTTCTCAATTTTCTGAAATTTTTTTTTCCCGCTTTTGTCGTTTTCTCAATTTTAATAGCTAGTTGCTGGTGGTTCTTCCAAATCCCTTTTTTCAATTTCAGGTTTGAGTTCGAAACTCCTGTCCCCAATTTTGGCGACTTGTTTGGAGGAAAAATTAAGGTGGGAAATTCATGAGAAAAATGAGGGATTTTCCTTCCTTTTTTTAAACAAAAGTAGAGTTCAGGCTGCTGATTCTTCTTCTTCATCATTGAATTCAAGTAGTAGATGTTAAAGCAACAACACTAGTCATACTCTACAGCTGTGCAATCTCCTAAATCTTCTCCATCACCGAATATTAGCTAATTACTTGATTTCCTCTCTGTAATTATTTCTTACCATTCATAGAGCTTTGTAATTATCTTTTACCATTCATAGAGCATCAATCACCAAATATTAGCTAATTACTCAAATTCGTCTCTATAATTATTTCTTACCATTCATAGAGCTCTGTAATTATCTCTTACCATTCATAGAGCATCCTTTTTATATATATGGGCTGATTGTTTATAATACATGTTAATAAGAATTCTACAGAGTTTTCTTTCTTCTTCCTTTAGTTTTCTTTCTTCTTCTTCCTTTTAAACTTCAAACAAGAGTTACCCAAAATCTTGTTGCTGCCGTCTGTCATTGTCAATTAAAAGGCTTTCCCTGTTTCATTACTGTTACATGGACCAATAGTTTGATGGGCTAAGGAGTAACCTTTGGGATTCAAAATTCCAACAACCAAAGCCTCTGCAAATTTGATGTCAAACCATGGCTATTTTCCGAAGGAAAGGTTTTAGGAGCTTAGATATTGACTCCTGCATAATTGACTTATATTGGGATTTTTCCTCTGCAAAATTTGCATCCGAGCCGAAACTGTTATTTGGATTCTATTTAGCAGTCGTGTTTGATCAGCAACCTGTATTGCTTCTGGGGGATTTGGAAAGGGAAGTTCACATGAAAATATGAACATTAATCCAAGAACTCCTCTTTCTTCTAGAACTACAGTTTTTGTTTCCAAGAGAGAACACATTTTTTGGAAGAAATTCTACAGTGCTAAGGCTTAATTTCGTGGCAAGGGGCAGGTACACGATATTCTGATTGAATGCAATACGACAGCCATTAACAATCCTTCTGTTGTGATCTGCATAGATAGCAAATCAGTGATGCAAGTTCAAGGGAAACAACACCATTTCGGTCGATGGGCTACGGGTAGAAGTCTATAGGGAAGCACGACGAGGCTGGCTGGTGGAGGATAGCAGCTGGTGAAAGTACGAAGAACAGGGATTTGGGTTTGGTGAAAATTTGGTTTTGATTGATTAGAATTTCCCTTTTTACTCTGGGGTTCTTGCTTGATTCCTTGTTTGCTGTTCTTGTGCTTTGTAAAATTGAAATGCTTTGTAAGATTTTGATAATCCCAATAGAAGCTTGAAGACAAATTCAATTTTTTTAAAAAAAATTGATAGTCAAATAATGAAGTTCCAATATTACCTCATAAGTTGGTCAGATGACCGTTGAACACAAATTCCAATAATTTTTTTTTTCAGAATCCTGTCAAAAGGATCAAAATGGCCAACCATAAATTGTTTAGGGATGATAAAGGTCAAAAAAAACTTTAAGAACCAAAGCTTCCAAAGGAGTAAAGTTTGAGGACTAAATAGTACAATGACTCTTAAAAGTATTATTTAGTAATAATTTATAATTATCCCAACTTACCCGTCACCAATAAAAAATTAATATTTTTTCACCAATTAAAAATTTATATATTTTTTAAAAATTATTTATATATTTATATAATCAGTAAAACTCTTATAATTTTTTATGAGTTATTGCATAATTCAGTCTTCAAACTTTACTATTTTGGAAGCTTTGGTCCTTAAATTTTTTTTATTTCTTTATTTTTTTACCTTTGTCATCCTTCAGGGTAAAGTTTAAGGATTGAATTGTACAATAACTCAATTTTTTATATTATCCAAAATAATTTTTCAAAAAAATGGTTGGATTAGAGTTGGTGGGGTGAGCCAGGCCTTAGTTGATAAGAATAGATACAACTCTTGATCTTAACCAAAAGGCCGAGAAAGGTATGAGTTCTCTTATGTTTGGTCTCCTCCTTTTATATAATTTTCAATCTCCTCTTGTTTCATAGACTGCAGATGTGGAAAAAGACTATGAGTTTTTCAAATAGCCCATGACTATATAATAGGTAAACATTTATGTGTTATTAACGATTATCTTGTTAGAGATTATTTATTATTATTCTATATTATTCTTTTGTTAGGACTCTCTCTCTCTTGTTATTATCTCATTTCCTACTAGAGAGAGAAATTAATTGATTTGGACATAATCAAACTTTGTCCTAAACATTCAAAGAATAACACTTGTAAGCCTCTCCAACTATGGGAACTTCTTTTATATATTAAATATAGATAAGATTAATAATGTGATAATTTCACTAAGACTGATTAATTGACAGGTTAAACTTCGCTAATAGGTGAAATAGTTTCTATAACTGAGAATTATGGGTTTGAATCAAGACAAACCTTGTTCCTAGATATATAGTTTTATATACCTTTTCAACTTTGCTATCTTACATGGACAAGGTTTAAATAGATCTTCTAATTTCTATTTTTCTATAATTATAATTGATGGGGTTCAAAATTGAACATCGGGTCACCCCAAAATCTTGTTGATGTGAATCGACTGCAACCTAAGAAGAAAGTAAAGATTAGTCACCAGAGGTGGGCTGTGCCCGAGGAAGAGCTCTGATGCCTAAATAAGTATTTTGAGAGTAATCAAGAGTAATCAATTCTCTGAGAAACTGTCTCTTATGTAACGTATTGTCCCTTCATAGACTGTGTATCATTTGGTTATTTAAGAGAGAGATTAGTTATCTTCCCTATTTAGGCTTTGCTATTAAGTGACAATAAACAATTAGGATAGTTGTGGGATCATGGAATCCTGCCAACTGCTCTTGGAACCGTAGAGTTTCCCTGGGTTGAAATATCTTGCCATTCACATCTCCGTCGAGAGCTACGAGCTCGCTAACCGATATCTGGACCAACTTCAAAACCTGCCCGTGGTCATCGAGGGTCTTGGCTATCTCTTCTGGGAGGTCGGTCCGACTGGTAGTAGGATCATAAGAGTTGTTAGGAGTCGTGCACATCTTGTCGTGGCATAGAAGATATATGAGATGAGTTGGGAATTACCAGGTCGTGGACTGAGGTCTGGTGGTGCCTCTCTTGAGCTCATTTAGGACATTGGTAACCTTGGAGGTCGGTGGTAATAGGTCATTACCCACCTATCTTTGTTGACTCTGTGAGTCTGACTTTCGGGTATTGAAGGTTGGGGCCTTGGACCCATCTGGATTGACTTTTGTCTGGGTCCTATCTGTTTGGGTGGATTTGTCCGGGTCATACCCGTTTCTCCGATCATTACCCTCCTTTAGGCCCTGCGAGCTCGAAGGTCATGGTACCTAAATTACCATCTTCAAGTCGTAGCCGCTAACGAGTTCTCTGATTCCTTGTAACGGCTAGCTTTAGGGTACCTTTCCATTCGCGTCTCTAGTGGAGAGCTGCAAGCTGGCTTTTAATTTTTCGGTCTCAAGCAGAGTTGCACACACCTGGTTGCCTCATGGAAGGTACGTGAGCAAGATTGAGACTCACTTGGTCTTAGATCGTGGTCTAGAGAGGCCTCTGTTGTGCTCATTTGGAGGTCGGTGACCTCAAGGTCTGTGACCTGGGAGGTTGGTGGTAGGAGATCCCTACCCACTCGTTCCTCGAGACTCGCTAGTCTGACTTTCAGGTATTAGAAGTTACCATTAGAAATCACCATCTCTAGGTCGGGGGCTTGACCTTCAAGCATTGGAAATTGCCATCTGCAGGTCGAGGGGCCTGACTTTCAGATATTAAGTACTACCATCCCTAAGTCGAGGTCTGACCTTCAGGAATTTGGGATTGCCATCTGTAAGTCGGGACCCTTGAAGGTCGAGCCTCTTCCTTGTGGTTGCTCGCTTACTTGACCTTCAGGTATTAGGGACTACCATCTTTAGGTCTTGACCCTTGAGAGGTCGTGCCGCATTATTTTATAACAACTATTTCTGGAAGGAGACATGTCCTTTCGACTTCTTGAGGAGCTGGATCGCTCAGTTTTGTCGTGGGAGATTGCATTGCTTTAGCTTTGAAGAGAACTGAAGCGTTTCCAGTTTTGGAAAGTCGCCACGTTGAATTCAGGAAAGTTGCACTGCTTAATTTTTTGGGAAGAAATTGACCCGTATAGACCCGTGCAATTACCCTGTTTCAACTTTGGAAGGTTGCCCCGTTTGGAAGTCCGAGAGAATCCTTGTTCCATATAAATTAGGAGTCCTTATAAATTTTTAAGATTTACCTAAAAAATCTCTCAGCTTGCTTGAACTTACAGAGCTTCCAGTTTTAAATTTCCTTCCTTCCTCTTGCTTGATCATTTGGTTTCCTAGGGCAACTTCCCCATTTTACCTTCTAGGACTTTACTAAGTGAGTTTACTTTTCTTTTCTTTTGAAAGATTTCATCTTTTTAAGTTTTTTCTGGTAAAAATCCAAGATGTCAATGACAACATCTTCTACATCTAACACCCTTTCCCTTCCTTTTGGAGAAGCTGTGCCTGACGATTCTTCCCTTGATCTAGAGAATGGAGTCTTTTATTCACACCCAGTTTCTGTTAGAGCTCCTCTTGTTAGGAGCAAAACCCTTGATCTTTCTGAAATAGAAGCTTATTCTTTTCACCTCTGTTCTCGGTGCTTCTGAGATTTTTAACATCAATGGAGAGTTGGGGCTGGGTTAGAACGCTATAGTTGCTGCTACGGAGGATGAGCGCCCTTACAGTTGGTGCGAAGGATGCATATTCCTTTATCTTTCTAACCTTAAGGGAGGCATCCTCATTCCTTTAATTCATCTGTTATTTTTGGACATTGCCCACTTTTGGGATTTTCCCTTGGCACAACTTGTCCCAAATTCTCTTTCCATGGTGGTCTCCTCCATAGCTACTTGCCATCTTTATAGAGTTCCTATTTCTCTGGAGCTCTTTAGGTGCTTTTATAAGCTTCGCATCTCTTCGGCCTCCCAATCCTAAAAGGGGTATCTTCATTTTAATCCTCAATGGGGCCATAGAAGGACCTGTTCTTCTTTGCTCGACTCATTCTATAGAGGATGTTGCAATGGAGGCCTCTGAATCTCTGCTCCAATGGTCCCACTCTCAATCCTTCCCAATGGAGTGCGCTCCTTCAATTCACTGGGAGATCTGCCTGCAATTGTCTGACGAGGAGATTGATAAGTTCGGTGCTTCCCTCTACACTGCCGTGACTCTTCTTAATCCTCTGCAAATTTGCAATTAGCCCCACCTCATTTGATTTTGGCCATGACCATTTTTTCTCTCTTTTGTAGGGTCACATTCTCTTTCGGGAGCTCCTAAGGAGGTAGGCCGCGAAGGCCAGAGAGGACAAGGAGTTTACCTCGCTTATCTCTGAACTCTAGGATGCCAAGGCCCACCTGGAAAAGAAGAATGCTAAGCTAGTGGCTTCTACTGGGGAATCAACTGGGCTATTATCTGAGTGCAAGATGAAGCCAGCGCCAACTGCAAAGCTATATCTGAGAGGCTAGATGAGCACAAGAGGATTTTAGAGCTGACTGAGTCCAACATCCATCAGAAGGAGTGTGCCCAAGAGCTTTAGGCCTTGCTAGAGGATTTTCAGGACCTATGCGATGAGGATGGCAACCTTTCTATGGAGAGGCTCAAGAAGATTCCTACCTTCTAGAAGTATGTGGAGAACATGATGAAGCCTCAGATGATGGGGGCATATGTTGAGGTGATTGATGAACTCAAGAAACTCATCCTGTTGGTCACTCCTCTTCCATCCTGTTGAGCTAAAGACTAGCTCTACATATGACGTTGCCCTCTACCGTCCAGAGTTGGTCACTCCTCTTCCATGGTGCCAAGAGGACCTGCATCAATCTTCTCTCGAGGAGGCTGCAACTGCTGAGGTCCTGGCCCAAGTTGGTGAAACTGATGGGGACCTTATGGGGAAAGGAGAGGAGCTCGTGAGGCTGTCCCGGAGGTTGGGGATTTAGAGAGAAAGGTCTCGGATGTCACCCCCCTAGCTATGGTATCTCCTAAAGGCATTCCTATGTTTTGTTGGGTGGATGAATTTACTTAAATTTACCCTCGCCTCATGCGTAAATATTTTGGAATAGGTACTTAACCTTTTCCAGGACACTTGTCCATTTCTGATATAGCCTTTTTATCTAACCACATTTCCTTCTATTCTGTAGATTCTTCTAGTGCTACTAGGGCAAGGACAACTGTTGAAGAGGGGGTTTCTCCAAGCAGCTTTGAGCCATCAACATACCTGAGGACAAGGATGATGAAGATCATGTTCCCATTGTCCAGAGGCGACACAAAGGCAAACCTGAGGATCCCTGAATACTCAACTTTTTATATCTTTGCACTTGAATATTTTCAGAGGTCTATTTCTTTATGACATCTTTAGTTTTTCTCTGTTAAGTATTATGCTTTCTGCACTTCCTTGCTTTTAGCACTTTTGAATTTAAGGAAAATTGGACTTGAGGCAAAATGTCACAGAATGAAGACCTGATAAGCTTTAAAAATGGAATAATTTCTCTTTTATTCATGTCTGGCTCAAACTTAAAAACTGGTAGGGTCGTCTGAGGTTGTCGTGATGCTCGGCGAGGTCCTTTTAAGTTGATTCTCGAGGTATGCAATGTCTCAGTCAGCGTTAGGCATAGAACTTCTTTAGATGACAAATGTTCTTTGGTCTCAAGAGTTGTCTTCCTTCTAGATCAGCGAGCTATAGATCCCTCATTTGTGGACTTCTTGGACTATGTAAGGTCCTTTCCAGCTTTCTTGCAGCTTTTTCAGTTGACCTTGTTTGCCAACGTCTGACCTTTTGAGGATCATTTCTCCAACTGTGAAATATCTTGTTTTCATTCTTTTGTTGAAAAAATTTCGTCACTTGCCTCTTGTAGGTTCTATTTGCCTCCATTGTTTTGTTTTTTACCTTTTCGAGCAGGTTGAGGTCTGCCTTGCTCTCCACCTCGGTTAAGACTGAATTATATTCAGTTAGTCTTAAAGACTTCATGCCAACCTCGACCAGCATCGTTACTTCTACGCCAAAGCACAAGTTAAATGGCGTTTCTCCGGTAGCTTTTCTAGGTGTTGTTCTATATGTCTATAGAATGCTTGGAATCTCATCTGGCCAAGCAGTTTTGCGACCGTCTTTCTCGAGCTTGGTAAGTCTCTTCTTGTGTCCTTCTAGAATGGTTCTGTTCATGACCTCAGCAAGCCCATTAGCTTGAGGATGAGCTATAGAGGTCTGGCTCTGTTAAATGTTCAAATTCTCACAAAATGTTTTGAACGGGTCACTAATGAACTATCTTCCATTGTCTGAAATTATAGCTCGAGGGATCCCGAACCTGCACACAATGTTTCTCCAAACAAAGGATTGGACTTTTGGTGAATAGATGATCGCCATTGGTTCTGCTTCAATCCATCTGGCAAAGTACTCCACGGCAACGATTAGGAACTGGACACCCCCCACTCCTTTTGGGAGGGTCCTAGTATGTCAATGCCCCAGATATCAAATGTTACTTATGCATTGATGGATTGATACCTTGTTGGTGGCAGATGTGATTTGTTCCCGTGCAATTGGTAGCTCGCGCATTTTTGAATGTTCTTCTTCATGTTTGAAACCATTGAGGGCCAGTAATACCCTGTTCTCAGTATCTTTTTGGCTACAGTCTTTGCTCCTATGTATGATCCACATATTTCGCTATGTACCTCTTTAAAGACATATTGTCCCTCTCCTTGGCTGAGACACTTAAGTAATGGCCAAATATATGACCTCTTGTATACCTCGTCATCTCCTACTAGGACATAGCAAGGTGCAGATTTTCGCACTTGGCGAGCTTCTTTTAGGTCCTATGGGAGGTCACCATCTTTGTGGAATTTGTAGATTGGATATCTCCAGTCTACCTGATCCTCTATAACCAAAGTCTCGACATTTTTTATGCTTGGAGAGTGCAGTTGTTCTCCCAGCAAATCTGCATTAGTTCCGGCTATCTCTCGATAGACTTTGGATAGTGCATCTGCTTTTGCATCTTGTTCTCTAGGTATCTGCTTAATGAGGAAACGCCCAAGCTTTGATATGATATCTCTCACTCTTTTGAGATACTTGATCATGTTGTCCTCTCTAGCCTTGTATTCTCCAGTAACTTGGCTAGCTATGACTTACGAATCTGTTTTGACGTACGATTTCTACACTTTGAGAACTCTTATGAGTCTTAGACTTGCTAAGAGAGCTTCATATTCAGATTCATTGTTCGAGGTTGGGAAGTTGTACTTCACAAAAAAAGGGATTCTCACTCCCTCAGGGTCGATCAATACTATTCCCACACCTAAATTTTCTTTCTCCGTTGAACCGTCTATATACATTGTCCAAACGTTGCTTTCACAAGTGCTTGTGAGCTCCATTAATGCCCTTATGCATTCCTCTACGAAGTTTGCAAGAGCTTGAGCTTTGATTGCCTTTCCTTGGCTCAAATTGAATTTGATATCCTGAGAGCTTGAGCAACCACTTCATTGTTCTGCTTGACAGTTCAGGCTTGGCTAAAGCTTGTTTTAGCCATAGATTTGTTAACACTCTTAAAGGGTAAGCTTCAAAATATGTCTTTAATTTCCTCTCGGTAATGATAATAAGGTACAAGAACTTTTCGAGGTCCGAATATCTAGTTTCTAGACCTCTGACCAATCTACTCACGTAATAAACAGTGAACTATTGTCCTGACCTGTCTACCAACAGCACTGAGCTGACTGCTTTCTCTATGGCAATAAGGTACATCGAGATTTACTCTCCTGACCTCGGTGGGACGAGTTAAGGAGGCTGTCCCAATAAGTCTTTTACCTTGATGAATGCCGCTTGACAGTCTTCAGTCCACTGGAAATCCTTTGGCTTCTTCATGAATTTATAGAATTTTTCTCCTTTGTCTGCCATTTTGCTGATGAAGCGCCCCAGTGCTGCCATCTTTCCCGTTAGGCTCTGGACCTCCTTGATGTTCCTAGGAGGTTCCATATCAAGCAGTGCTTTTATCTTGTTTGGATTGGCATCAATGCCTCTTTCAAAGATTATGAAGCCTAGGAATTTACTTGCTGAAACTCCAAAGGCACATTTTTCCAGGTTGAGCTTTTTATGGGCAACCTTCAGGGTTTGGAAAGTCTCCCTGATGTCATCAAAGAAATCTTCAAAAGTCCTGGACTTGATCACTATATTGTCCACGTAGACCTCTATGTTCCTCCCGAGCTGATTTTTGAATACCTTATGCATAGGTCGCTGGAATTCTGCCCCTGTGTTCTTCAGACCGAACGACATTTTGGTGTAGCAGTAGGTCCCGACCTCTGTGATGAATGAGGTCTTTTCCATGTCTTCCACTGCCATTGGGATTTGGTGGCACCCTTTGTATGCATCCAGGAAGCATAGCCACTAATATTCAGGTGTAGAATCCACCATCTGATCTATGCTTGGAAGCGGATAGGAGTAATTTTGGCAAAATTTGTTAAGTGCAGTGAAGTCCACACATATCCTCCATGTCCTTTCTTTTTTTGGGACTACAACTGGGTTGGCCAGCCATTCAGGGTATACCACCTCTTTGAGAATTCCTGCGTCGAGGAGAGCTTGGATTTCTTGAGCTATGACCTCATTGTGCTCTTCTGTTTTACTGTCTTGACCTCCAACTTGAGCTCGACCTTGTGTTCAGTAATTTTCTGTCCACTCCATCAAGGTCACTAGGCTGCCAAGCGAAGACCTTCAAATACTCTTGAAGGGAATCGACAAGTTTCCCTTTTGATTTTGTTAGGCAATGACTCTCCAATTTTGATCAATTTCTCTCTCAATTCCAGGTTGAGGAACACTTTCTCTCCTCTGCCAACCGCCTGGATTCTGTCATCATCATTCCTTTTCACGAGGTCAATGCAGTTTTCTTTTTAGACCTCAGGCAAGCTCTCTTCATTACCTTCAACAAGATAACATTCGGCAACCTGTTGTCTATCCCCCTCTAGGACAATCCAAGTGTCTCCGACTTGGATTTTCATGCTACAGTTGAGCAAAGAAATTTCCGCTCTTATTCCCATGACCCCCCTTCTGCTTAGTATGGCATTGTAGGTTCCAGGGGTGTCGACCACCATCTAGTCCATGACCTCAATGACCTCCTGGTCATTCGCACGAACCATCGTTGGGACTCGGAGGATGCCAGTAGCATAGGTCGTGCTGCAGTAGAAGCTGATCAGAGCTGTGTCTGATCTTATCAGTAAGCTCTTATCTATCCCTATCTAGTCGAAAGCCTTCTGGTATTGGATATCCACGATGTTTCTAATGTCCACCAGTATTTTGCAGACCTAGAAGTCTCCAATTTAGAGAGACACTGTCAGGGGTTCTGAATCTTTCCCTTGAGTTCTCTTGGGCCCCCTTTCAATGGCATGTATTTCACGCACAAGAGGTCGCTGATTTTGAGGGGCTGCTAATGGCGGATCATCGGGGGCTGCATTCCTAGCCAGGAACTCTTGAAAGTGACCTTCCTTCACCAACCTCTTGATTTCTCACTTGAGGTCGAAGCAGTCCTTGGTGAGATGGCCATGGTCCTCGTGGTAGTGACAGAACTTGGTCGGGTCTCTTTTGGCCACAAGACTCTTGAGAGGCCTGGGCGGCTTTAGGAGTCCTCATTTCTCCATGACCACCAGGATTTCTGCTTGTGACATTTTGAGAGGGGCGGTCACGAGGTCGGGGATGGTCTTCCTCCTCTTGTCTAAGGTCCCTCCTTTTGATTGAGAGTCTTTCCTATCCCGCTTTGATTTTTGTGGGCTTCTTTTATGCCCTTTGTTGTCTCTTTTAGTGGCTGAGGTAAAACTAGGGATTTTCTTCTGGATAGTTGTCTCCTCAGCCTTTATCAGTTTTTCAAGAAGCATTTGTAGCTCCTTTACGATTTTCACTTGTTCCTTGGCTAGCCTGAGGGCTACGTAACCCTCTTGGAAACCTTGTTTGAAGGCAGTGATATAAATGGCATCATTTTTCTGCTCAATCTCAACTGCCTCGTCATTGAAGCTCCTATAGTAACTTCAGGTGCTTTCTCCGACCTTCTGTTTAATGGTAAGAGGTCGTTGATATCTTTCTCACACCTCGTGCTGCTCTGATAGTTTTTCAAGAATAGCTCTTTAAACAATATCTAGCTTGAGATGCTTGCTTCAGGGATGTCCTTGAACCAAGATTGGGCCATTTTGGTTAGTGTCAACCGGAAGGTTCTTGACTTGATGGGGTCGGGGTACAAAACAGCTCCATGTAGGAGACATATTCATCAATGTGCTATTGAGGCTCCCTTGTACCATCATATTTCACCTCCAGGTGTGGGGCTTTGAATCCTGGCCTCATCCGAGAGGTGCGGATGCTGTGGACAAACGATGAAGGCTTAGTAAGATCCACATTGCTCTGTTGCTCCTGATTGGCTAGGGGAGTTGCTCTCCTCATTGGATTGGAGGTTACCCCTCGAGCATTATCACTTGTAGTTTTGATCAGGCGTCGTTGAGGAGGTATCCTTACTCCAAGAAGAGTTCGTAGCGAGCTCCCCTGCTCTTCAGGATCCTGTTTCTAACTCCGTGACATGGCTACTCAGTTGAGCCTATCCTTCAGGTCATAAACTCTCCCATTATTTAGGGTTTCCCTAAGGTCAATCACGGGTTGTGTTCTTGTCTACTGGGACCTTTCTTGCTCTTGACCTGTTTCATGACTTTCTCCCTTGGAGGTTGGCTAGGTTGTGCCCATTCTGCTTGGCCTCGGGGTCGCTGTGAATCTCTTCGGGAAGGCTCCAGAGTGCGTCCAGTGGACATATGCTCTCTCCCACCGAATACTCCCTTTAGGGCTACCACCATTCGTTCCAAGAGATCCATTGGATTTGACATCTGTGTTCTCTTAGATCTCTGTGGTTTGGGATTGTCGGTAGAAGAACCAGGGTGCCCCTGTTCGGGCCTTCCTTCCACAGGTAGTGGGCTAGCTGTTACCCTCTGGGATGGGTCAGGCTGTGCTGGCCACTATTGATCTTGTTGAGTGGTAGGGCATGGATTATTATTATTGATAGCTTGCATCGGTGGTGGCATTTTTGGCACTATTTCGCTAGTGCAGGATTGCATTCTGTGGGGCGGTTTGCCTCGGCACGGTGGTTGAACTCATGTAGGCTTTGGTTAAGTCATCAAGCTTTTTATTTGTTTTGTGTAGGAAAAAAAGGTTAAGCTTTTTGTCTGATTCCCATAGATGGCGCCAGAAGTGATAGGGCTCAAAATTAAACACCAGGTCACCCCAAAACCGTGATGGCATCAATCGATTGCAACATGAGAAGAAAGTAGAGCCGAAGGTGGGTTGTGCCAAGAGAAAAGCTCCGATGACTAAGTCAATATTCCAAAAGTAATCAGGAGTAATCAATTCTCAGAGAGACTATCTCTTGAGTAACGTATTGTCCCTCCATAGATTGCGTATCATTCGGTAATTTAAGAGAGAGATTAGTTACCTTCCCGATTTGGGCTCTGCTATTATGTGACAGTAGGCAATTAGGATAGTCATGGGATCGTGGAATCCTTCCAACTGCTCCTGGAATCTCAGAGTTTGCTAACCGACCTCTGGACCAACTTCGCGACCTACCCGTGGACATCGAGAGTCTCAGCTATCTCTTTTGGGAGGTCGCTCCAAGTGGTAGTAGGCTCATGGGAGTTGTTAGGAGTCATGCACATTTAGTCGTGGCATGGAATATGTATGAGATGAATTGAGAGTTACCAGGTCATAGGCCGAGGTCTTCGGTAAGGCTCAGAGTGCTCTCGATGGACATATAGTCTCTCCCACCGAATACGCTGTCTAGGGCTACCACCATTCGTTTCAGGAGATCCGTTGGCATTAACGTCTGTGTTCTCTCAAATCTCCGTGGTCTGGGATTGTTGACAAAAGAACTAGGGTGCCCCTATTTAGGCCTTCCTTACACAGGTGGTGGGCTAGCTGGGACCCTCCGGGATGGGCCTGGCTATGCTGGCCACTGTTGATCCTATTTAGTGGTAGGGCATGGGTTATTATTATCGATAGCTTGCATCGGTGGTGGCATTTTTGGCACTATTTCTCCAGTGAGCGATTGCGTTTTGTGGGGCAGTCTACCTCGACACGGTAGTTGAATGTGTGTAGGCTTTGATTGAGTCATCAGGCCTTTCATTTGTTTTGTGTAGGAAAAAAAAGGTTAAGCTTTTTGTCTCATTCCCACAGATAGCGCCAAAAGTGATGGGGCTCAAAATTGAACACCCGATCACCCCAAAACCGTGATGACGTTAATCGACTGCAACCTAAGAAGAAAGTAGAGATTAGTCACCGAAGGTGGGCTGTGCCAGGGGAAAAGCTCTGATGCCTAAGTTAGAATTCCAAGAGTAATCAATTCTCAGAGAGACTGTCTCTTGTGTAACATATTGTCGGTCCATAGACTGTGTATCATTTGATTATTTAAGAGAGAGATTAGTTACCTTCCCGATTTGGGCTCTGCTATTCTGTGAAAGTAGGCAATTAGGATAGTTATGGGATCGTGGAATCCTGCCAATTGCTCTTGGAATCGTGGAGTTTCCCTGGGTTGAGATATCTTGCCATTCAGGTCTCTGTTGAGAGCTACGAGCTTGCTAACTGACCTTTGGACCAACTTCGCGACCTGCCCTTGGACATCGAGAGTATCAGCTATCTCTTTTGGGAGGTCACTCCGAGTGGTAGTAGGCTCATGGAAGTTGTTAGGAGTTGTGCACATCCAGTCGTGACATGGAAGATGTATGAGACGAGTTGAGAATTACCTGGTCTGGTGGTGCCCCTCTTGAACTCATTTAGGAGGTCGGTGGTAGCAGGTTGCTACCCACCTATCCTTGTTGACTCTGTGAGTCTGACTTTCAAATATTAAAGGTTGGAGCCTTGATCCCATATGAGTTGACTTATGTCCGAGTTCTGCCCATTTGCTTTGACTTATCCGAATCGTACCTCGTTTCTCCCATCAATAATAATAGATTTGAACGGGTTAAATAATATGGGTCATAAAATTTGTAGTTCAATCGAGAGAGGCCCATATCAAATACTTCTAAAGGCCAAGTTTGGAGTGGCCAAATTGATAAGTCTAGTGCGAAGAAGGTCCACGCCCTCTTTCCTCATAGAGGGGAACTCCTCTATTAAACGTTGGGGATCAAGGATGATAAAATTCAAGCTTAAAAGCCACAGAATTTGCAATTGGATACCACCTAGCTCCCAGGGGAATTGTTAGAACAAATCGAGATAGAAGATCACAATATACGCGGATCGTAAGCTAAAGCTCGTTAAGGTCAATGGGAATCTCACAATATCTCATTAGGAAGGCTGCCAGAGTTACAGGATACGAAACATCCTTCTTGCGATTATGAGATTATATTTCTCAAGGAATAGCAACGTGACATTTGTCGTTTCCCCCATTGAAACATACTCAATAAATATAAACAGGTGCAAAGGACATTTAGGTGGGGGACAGGATCAAAACGGTCACCCTATTATCTAAAATATTCAAGTAACTTTATCAGTAATACAAGAGTACAATACTGATGTCAAAACATCAAATATACCATCCCTCGTTCTCCGATAAATAAAGCTCTCCACACCAGAGAGAAAGTAAGCATTCTACACACCATTCTTGCTATCTTCTTTTTCTAATTCTCTCTTCAAATTTTAAAAGAGTTAATCTCTAACTTGAGTTTTGAAGCATATTCAGGAGAGACTCTCCGCTTTGGTCTATTGCAGGCAGAATCCAAGTTTCAAGATGGCACATAAGTCCAGCCCCGTTGATCTTTGATTTTCCTTGTCTCATCAAGATTTAAGTCATATAATTCGTGAATATACCTCGATTTGCACCGGCGCTCAAGTTAGGCACTGTACCTGCAAACATTGAACAATGTTGTTCTTTTGTAATTCAAGTGCTAAATTTTTCAAATGAGCTCGCTGGGTTTTATTAATTTCAGGATTGTAAATTAAGGGAATTTCAAGTCTGTTTGGTTACTATTGAAGAGGCCTTTTTTTTTATTCCGAAAAATTTAGAAAACAAAAAAACTCGTTTGGTACACTTGTGAAAAATAATTTTACATAATAGTTCTCTGAATCTTGTTTCAAGCAAAACTTTTTGTTTTCTTTTCCAAAAAAAATTAATTCCTTGATATAAATTCCATAATAAGATTATTAGATGTTATCTATTACTATTGTTGAGTTGTTCCAATACCGAATTTATAATTACTCTCCAATCAATTCCACTCTTGAAAACATTGCTACACTTCACAATTGTACACAAAAACTGATATGTCTAGTGTTCGTAATTCATGCGAACGGCGAGAGAACGATATCTTCTATCAATCAATATTGCATTGACTTACACTATTTGTGTATTCTTTTTATTATTTTATTGTTAATTTTTTATTATGATATATGTTGTCATACCTATATGTTATCATTCATGTACCATGTACGCCATCTTCTGCACTATTACATTGACATATATTATTTATTCTTAATTTTAATAATTAATTATTCTAATATATAATTTTTTTTATTATAATACATAGTCTCATACTAGGTATTCAATTAATATTTTTATTTAATGAATATTCAATTATTTAAATTCACATCAATTCATGTATTAAATTCATATGGTTTAATTAACTGAATTGAAATTATTATAAAATAGGACTAAATAATATTTTAACTCTTGATTTATTATTGATATTTATAAATTAATTTTTAAATGAGGGTAATTGTATGTTTCAGAACTCAACCTTTTGCCTTTTGAAAGTTTGGATCCCTAACTTTTATTTTTGATCTTTTCAATCCTGAAATAATTTTAATTTGGAGGTTTTGTTCCTTTACACTAGAATTTTGTTAAAAAAGAAAGGGGAATATAGTCAATGGTCATCTGCCCAAATTAACAAGAGTATAATGGTGACTTTACTGATATAACATTTTAAAAAAAATTTACCAGAGATAAACCTTCCTCCAAACATTTTCTGACTTCTTGTACAACACAACATTGCAAACTCCGCCCAGCATATTGAAAATGATGAACTTAATAAGCTAGCAGGAAACATCTTGGAGACATAATAAAGTCAATAGTCAAAAATTTGATCAACTGTACAGTAAATAGTTAGTTAATCTAGCCCAGTTTTCTAAGCATCTCGACCATCCGCCAGTATTTGCAACTCATCAAAGATAAAGTATGCAATAAGATAACATTGATCCACGACTTGCAATATGCAAGCTACACCTTTGAACCTTTCGATCACACCCTTAGTTTTCGATTTTAATCAGAATTCACTTTTACCGAAACTTTTCTTTAGGTTTTTTGCTCTCTGGTCATTCTTCATTTTTGCCTTGCATCATCTGTGATCTTGACATGGTATGAAAGCCAAGCCTGTGTTTGTTTATTGATGTTGACCCCCTATGTGAATTTCACGCTCTAGATGTCCAGTCCTGGGTTTGAGGGGGTGTGTTAAAAATCCCACGTCGGATATTTATAAGGACTAATTGTAGTATATATGAACGTAGACAATCCTCCCCCTTTTGAATTAACTTTTGGGATTGAATCAAATCCAAACCCATAATTTAACATGGTATCAAAGCTTAAATCAACACAGGTCGTGCTAGAACCAAAGCATGCTGGTGTAATAAATGAGCATACCTGGCCAAGGTCTATTGATTTGGTTCGATTGCACATAGCATCATGTTCCTCAAAACCTCTAGAGATGTCTGGAAGTATAAAGATTTTCAACAAGAGATGCTTTTCGTTTTGCTGATCTTATGGAAAAAATTCATGACCAGAAGCAAGGTAACCAGAGTATACAAGATTACTTTACAAGCTTGAGAATCTTTTGGGAAGAAATGAGTAATTTGAGAGCTTTGGGAACCTGCTCTTGTGGACCTCAATGTTCTCGTGGCTTGTTGAGGATGAGAGAGCAAACCGAGTTCGGTCATATCATTAGGTTCTTGAAGGGGCTGAATGATAATTTTGTAGGATTGAATAATCAAGTGCTTTGCATGATTCCACACCCTAATCTGAGCACTGTATTTAGTATGGCTGTGAACATGGAGAAGCAATGTGGTTTTGGTTCTACTTCAATGGATGGCTAGAATTGGAGGCTTGAATAATGATGATAATATCAACTATGGTGCTCCTGCAGATGTTGGTAATTCTGGTAGTTCTGGTGGGAATTCTGGGGATTTTGTTCTTAGTAATGATCAGTATATGAGTCTTTTGGAAATTCTTAATAACCATGGTCAGGTATCAATGTCTAACAATCATAGTGGAAATGCTCAGGCTGATCAAAATGTTGGACAAAACCATCAACCAACATCTTTGACAGTCCAGTCTTATTCAAATAATGCCACTGCAGGAGGCAAATGTTTAAATTTTTATTCACAATTTTGGATTGTAGATTCTAGAGCTACTGACCATATTTGCAGCAACATATCTGTTTTTTAATCTCCTGTTCATGTTTCTGATGTGTGTTAGTTTGCCTAATGGTACTATAGCTTCTTTTAATAAAAAAGGTACCATATCTTTGAATTCTCGTTTGTTATTGAAAGATGTGTTGTATATTCCTCAGTTCTCTTTTAATCTTCTTTCTTTTAGTAAACTAATATCTTCTATTTCTTGCCATATTGTGTTTACTGATACTACTTGTGTTTTCCAGAACGCATCTAATTCCATGAGGATTGAATCAGCTAAATGCCACAATGGCCTTTACGTTCTTCAATGTTCCACTGCTCAGAAACTTCCAGTTACTGCAGCACTACATCTTTCAACTTTTCAGTGTTCCACTATATCAAATCTAATTCATCAGCATTCAGCATTTTGTTTCGAGCTCTTATGGCATTATAGGTTAGGCCATTTATCTACCTCTACTTTACAAACTATTTGTATACATCAAGAGAACAAAGTTGCTCCTAAACATCATCATTGTACCATTTGTCCTCTTGCTAAACAAAGAAGACTATATTTTACTCCTAGTGTTACTCACTCAAAGCAGTGCTTTCAAAACCCCTACAGTCAATGGCCATGGATATTTTCTTACTCTTGTTGATGATCATAGCAGGTTTACTTGGGTTTTCCTTCTGAAGCATAAATCTGAAACTAGATCTTTTATTAAAGCCTTTTGTTCTTATGTTTCCACTCAGTTCCTACTAAGGTTAAGTGTTTTAGATCTGATAATTTAGCTGAGTTTAACATGATTCAATTCTTCTCTGATCATGGCATAATTCATGAAACTACTTGTGTTTATTCTCCTCAACAAAATGGAGTTGTGGAGAGGAAACATCAGCATATCTTGGCTGTAGCTCGTGCCCTTCTTTTCCAATCTAATGTTCCTTCGTCTTATTGGAGTCATTCTGTTATTCATGACATTAAAATCATCAATTCTCTTCCAACTCCTTTGTTACAAAATAAATGTCCCTATTCTGTTTTATATAACACCTCTCCTTATGATTCTTTCAAGGTGTTTGGTTGCTTAGTTTATGTTTGCACTATATCTGAACTTAGACACAAATTTAGTCCTAGAAGTCTCCCTTGTATCTATCTAGGACAACCTGAACATACAAAAGGTTTCTTGCTTCTTAATTGATCTCAAAACTCAACAAACTCGTCTCCAGAGATTGCATCTTTTATGAACATATTTTTCCTTTTCTTCTGCCACTTTCTCAGCCTGCAATCTCTCTTCCTAGAGTTTTTCCTAATCCTTTTCTATCTGCAGGGGCTTTTGATACCTCTCGTGAACCTTCTGAATCCATTTTTCCTTTGAACCTTCTTCCCCTTCTTTGTAGCATTCTTTAGGTTCATTTCCTTCTGCAGAACAATAGTCTTCCACAGAACATCTTTTTCCTTCTTCTAAAGTTTCTTCTGCCCTCTTTCTTCATCTGATCAACCTTTTCCTTCTAGAAAATCCTCAAGAACACATATACCACCTGCTTATCTTTCTGATCATGTTTGTTATACCTTATCCAACTCACATGCATTTCATCCTATTAATCATGTCTTGTCCTATGATCGGGTTGCTCCTTCTCACCAATCTTTTATTTTGAATCTTCATTCTTATCATGAACCTCATAATTTTGCTGAGACTGTTTTGAATCTGTATTGGTGTTCTGCCATGGCTAAGGAGCTTGATGCTTTGGCTATAAATGATACTTGGGACGTTGTGTCTTTACCTGAAGAGAAAGTTGCTATAGGATGTAAGTGGGTATAAAAGGTGAAAATTCTAGCAGATGGTGGTTCTTTGGAAAGATTTAAAGCAATGCTTGTGGCTAAAGGTGATACACAGCAAGGCGGGGTTGATTACATTGAAACTTTTTCTCCTGTTGCTAGATGACTACAGTAAGAACTTTTATTTGTGTTGCTGTGTTGAATGGTTGATTTTTACATCAAATAGACATTAACAATGCTTTCTTACATGGGGACCTTAATGAGGAAGTGTATATGGAGTTACCTTTGGGCTTTGACAATCCAAAGATTAATCTGAAACTAACTGATTCTCAAATTAAGACAATAAAGGGAAGAGATATACAGAAGATTGAAGAAGTCATTGTATGGCTTAAAACAAGCAAGCAGACAATGGAACTTGAAATTGACTGAAGCTTTGATTGATAAAGGTTTTGTTCAAGCAAGTAGGGATTACAATCTCTTTATCAAAGAAACTTCTGAGAATTTTTTGGGTCTGTTGGTGTATGTAGATGATGTCATTGTGGCTGGGAATCGTATGGAAGATATAAATATGATCAAGGAGTTGTTACATGATATGTTTAAAATTAAAGACTTAGGTAACTTGAAGTATTTCCTTGGACTTGAAATAGCTAGAACTTCAGATAGTTTTGTTGGAATTTTAAAATGAGAAAGAAGAGAAAACTAAAATGAATTGCTGCAAATTGAAGGGAAAGCTTAACGTGAAGTATTACAATTTAAAGCTTGAAAAATAACCAACCACTAACAACATGGTCCATCAAAATAGCTATGAAACAGAACATGAACACCACACTACCACACTAACTCCTAAGAATGAGGAACTAACTTAAGACATGTTCAGCTGTCCTTAGCATGTATTCCAACACTCCTCCTTGCTTTAGGAGCTGCGAACACCAAGTTTCTACCTTAGAAACTTAAACTTGCTGACTGGAAGTGACTTCGTAAACAAATCTACCAACTGATCTTCAGATTTGCTATAAACCAAAGTCATAAATTCTTCTTTCTGCACTTCTCTTAGGAAGAACAACTTGATGTTGAAATGCTTAGTTTTTCCATGAAACACGGGGTTATGGGAAATGGCAATGGCAGCTTGGTTGTCAACAAAAATCTCAGTGCATTGTTTCTGCTCCAGATTGAGATCCATTAAAATCTTCCTCAGCCACAAAGCTTGATTGATAGCAGTTGTTGTAGCAACAAATTCTGCTTCTGCAGTGGATTGAGCTACAGTTTCTTGCTTCTTCGAGCTCCATGAGAAAATATTGAGGTACTCCTCATATCATCAATGGAACCTCCCCAGTCAATATCAGAGAAGCCAAACAGCTTGAACTACTTACTTCTTGTGAATTTAACACCGAAATCACTTGTACCTTTGACATATCGAATCACTCTTTTGGTAGCCCTGAGATGCAACTCACTTGCGCAGTGCATAAACCTGGATAAGATACTTACAGCATTCAAAATATCAGGACGTGTTGCTGTAAGATACATCAAGCAACCAATCAAACTTCTTAAATATCCCTCATCAACTTTATCAACTCCATCTTCCTTACACAGCTTCTCCTTTTGATTAAAGGAGTGCTAGCTTCCTTGCATTCTTCAAGCTTTAACTTCTTCAAAATCTCCTTGGCATACTTCTTCTGGCAAATGAAGACTTCGTGCTCAACCTGCTTAATTTCCATTCCAAGGAAGAAGGTCATCAACCCGAGATCTGTCATCTCAAAAACCTTCATCATTTCTTATTTGAAGTCCTCAACCAGCTGTGCATTTATTTCCTGACAGCAAAAAATCATCCACAAAAAGAGAGAGACTATCAAAATATCATTTCTTTGATGTTTAACATAAAGAGTGGCCTCAGACAGGCTTTTTTCAAAGCCTAGGCTCAGCAATATTCATCTATCTTGCTATACCAAGCTCTTGGAGCTTGTTTCAACCCATAAAGAGCCTTCTTGAGAAGAAACACC